>JBBMOE010000021.1:1857478-2167700 GCA_037975065.1 Chaetodon trifasciatus
GGGGGGGAGAACGTCCCAGGGCTTATGAGGTAATCTCATTGATATTTATTCATCTAATGATGACTAAGAATGTAAACTGATGGCTGCATTCATTCCAAGATGACCCCAATGGGTCTTCCATATTAAAGTAATGAATTGTACATAAAAGAAGCTCCAAATCTTCAAGTCAGACATAGAATAAGCTCTAACGCAGAGCAATCCAGGAAAGGTATTAAAGTTAGCAAATGGTAGATAATACCACGAGATTCAAAGATGTATGTCTAACAATGATCCTGTAAGGGTGAATTAAAGCTCATGGCAAATTGAATGTAACTAAGACTTAAATAAAGACTCTGATATTGTAGACTGAAATTTATACTGCTGTCCTCCATGTAACTTATTTGAAAACTCTCACGTGGAATTTGGACATAGACTAAAAACAAATTCCATCTTCAAACAGCTTAGTGTACATGTGATAATTGCATATTTTCACAGCTCAACTATGATTTAGAGAAAGCAGAGGACATCAAAAGTGAGGCTTGAGTTGTTCCTGAGAGATAGAGGAGGCAGAGGGAGGAGAGACAGCGCTGGAGACAGAAAGTCGAGGACACGGAGAGTGTTACTTTTTGGGGGGAGATCACTCCTCACGTTGAGCTGGAGCTGTCGTACCTGTCGCTGTGGTGCTGACAGGCGGTTTGTTTGGACGGGGGGGTCAAGCAAGGAGCAGGGGAAGTGAAAGAATGCTGAGGACACTCAAAGTTAGTGATAGCAGGAGGGGATTGGGCAGCAGAGGTGACATTGTGATTTATTGACTCCTCGGGGGGGTGGGGTCATCTTGACCTAAGTTTGAGGTCACTGTAACATCCACGGATAATGGGAGTTTTTGTGCCCTTACCTTCACTTTACACAAACTGTGCAGCATGCATTATGCAAATACAACTTGTAACCTATGCTTTACATTCTGAAAAAGAAATTTTACACTTATCTCGAACTCATCAAAAGAAAACTGAAAATAGGATGTTGTTTCAGGCCTGCATGAGCAGAAAATGCACTGAACTGATATTCTTGTGTTTGAAAGGTCACAAAGCAGCCGTCCCTCTCACCTCAGCAGAGCTCTGCTCCCCTTCTGCTGTTGTGTTTGTCTTGTTTACTCAACATTCACTGGCGTCCATGTTGTCATCACCTGTGAAATGACTAAGCTGTGAGTATAAAGCTCTAATGAGAAAACACACAAGGGAGCTTATTTGGCATCGCAGCGTTACACAGAGATACAGTATGAACCAAATCCCCCCAGCTATCCAAACATGTAGCTTTTCATACGGCCTGTTGTTGCCGGCCGTTTGGCTTGCGTGGCCATGGGGGCAGCTGTTGACACTGTTACCATTGCATTTCCTGTTAAGCCTACCAGCTGCCTCTCCTCTATTCTCCATGGCCCCCTGGAAGGGTGGGTGAAACAAGTGTTACCAGCCGTCTCGACGACAGACAGCTCCTTTCTGCCTCTGGCTGTTACTGTATCGCCGGGCTTTCACGGCACAAAGAAAACCAGCCAGCGTGGAGACCACAATGGCCTCACAACGCACCTCACCAAGCCCTCTCTTATTAACACACACCCTTCGTGCTGCAGGTTCAACCTACAACTGGAGAGGGGCGTATGGGTGGACTGTGTGCCACGTGCACAATGATAACATGGCTGCAGATGAGTGTGTGTCAGCAGTAAGGCTGACCCCAATTGAAATGCAGCTGAATACACAGAGGTGCATTTAAAATAAGATGTTAACCAAAAAAGCAGGGAGTTAGCAACTTATGAATCGATGGCCATATCTTTGTAGGAGCATCAGTCGCCATTTTTGACTACAAAAACAACATACAGCAACAGATTTCCCAAAATAATAAGAAAAACAAGAATTATAGTATCACATAATAAAGAGTCTTGTTCACAAAATCTCTGGCAGCAATGCAGAATATCCTTATAGGCAAAGTATAACTCAAAGAATATGTTTGTGAATGTTTATAAGGACCAATCCACCCCCCCAGCCCCCAACTTCAAATACTGACTGTCAGAAAGAGTGAAGACTATTCAAGTAATTAGTTTATATGCATAAGAAAGACAGTGGAGGACTTGTGATGTAAATATATTATCGCCATGTTGGGGATGTATGTATAGCTTCTCAAAGTAAAGCCAAAACAATGATTGCCGAGAGAGTCTCTTTTTCATAGTGTGCAATCGATAATGAAATCTGACCATTTTGATGGGACGGGGTCTTTTAAGAGCACACTTTGAAAAAGTTCTCGCCGTTATTGATGGCGGCAGTTTTCTCTTGTGGATGCAGAAGGAGGGGGTGGGTGTTGAGAAGGTGTCACATGATTAAAGCGACGATTGGAGATAGCAGGATCGGTAGGGTATGGGGAGAGATAAGAGGAGAGTAACCATGTTTAAAGTGTGCTGTGATCAGCCATTGCATGAGGGAAAGCAATGACAGGTGTACTGTAGATAGGCTTGCTGCGAGGAAAACAGGAATGGGTGACTCCTCCTCAGCGCTGCCGCTAAAATTAGAATATTTTAGAAGATGTGAACAACGGACTCTTAGATCAGGGGATTAAGGATTCAAAAAAGTATTTTTATTCCAACTGATAATGACCCTCCTTGTTTGTGCATATTGTTAATTCAACAATGGTGGAAAATATAGCTTTACTAAGATGAAGGAGCTGTTCTGTCGTGCTTAGGAATGACAAAAGCAAGGCCAGGCAACACTGGAGGACAAGGCCAGCCCTGAGGGAGAGGAGGTGCAGGAGAGTGTGTTTATTTCGTACTTTGCAGACCTGCCTTGTCAGCATATCATGCTCTGGAGCCAATGTCTCAAACATGAAGCCGAAGCGAGAGAGACACCCCAACCGCTGCAACATTCGATAAATATAATAAACATCCCTGTGAAACAAATTGTTCATAAGCTACCTGTTTAATTTTTCAGATCTCCTTGAACCATATATTTCCTTATTAGTTTGGAGACGTTCGCTTGGCTTGAGTGGATGGATGATGCTGTCAGGGGCCTGGGCATTATGGCGGCTCTGTGTGAGTGATTTCTACCAAGGAAAGCCTATTAGGCCTGACAGGGGGATGATGATATTAGGCCATCATCATTCAGGAGACACCGCCCCCACCAACCCCACTACACCCTCATCCATCAGACAACCCAAAACACCCAGCCATGCTCCCTCCTTTCCTTGCTCCCCCTGACTCCCTTACCCACCTACTCTCCCTCTTTACGCCATCCTTTTTTTTTGCCCTCCCTCAAATTTCCTTCCTTCCCAGACTCCCTCTCGCAGTATTCCCCTCACACTCTCTCATCCGATCGTTCCTTATTTTCATTGTTTTATATCTTTCTGTACATCAGATTCCCTGTCTCTGCTTCTCCCTCCTCTCTCTCTCTCCCTTTCTCTGTGATGGCAAACACAAAGACAAATTCTGCCCTTTTCTTAGCCCATGAAACATTTAACATTTCATTCCAGATCTTGGCAGACGCAAGTAAAAAATGACCTAATGAATCTTACTTATTGTCTAGCCTGAGTGCAATCACGAGCTAAATATGAGATCCCTGTCCCCTGGCCTGTATCCATTGTCTTCTTGGCCTTCCCTGTCCTTACTCATCCGCTGTGGATTGAGATCTTTACCTTTAAGCTACGAAAATTGTGCAAGCCAGAAAAATCAGTACATTCAAAAGCTCTTGAGTAAGCACACAGTATTGTAGCTACGACGGGAAACTCTTGTACTTTTGCACTCCTTAAATATGTTGCCTTTGCATCAAGAAACCTACATAACTACAGGGTAAAGGGGGATTTATGCAATCTATGAGGCTAGCTTGGGAGCTCCACACGTAGCTGCCAGAAAACAATGTGCACCACCTTAAAAATGCAACTATGCTGAGGCTACAGCAGCAATGGAGACCACAAAAACTGCTGTTTGTATGTTCCCAACCAAGTTTCTGATGATTGATTTGAAGAGTCAGACAACTGAAAGCCATCCCCATAACAAACCTTCTGCTCGCCACAAATGACACAACATAAACATGGCAATGGCACGGCAGCAGTGTCGTATTCAGTGATGAGAAAAGGAACCACATTGGAACTTAATTGGATGTAACTCCACTTCTATAGGCATGTAACCCAAATTCGCTCTATATCATAAAGTAAATGAAAGAGTCTAAACAGTAAATCAATCCAACCCTCAGCTATAAATCCAAGGTGGTTAACCCCTTACGCTGAAGTACCAGTGTGTACGATTTAGTGGCATCTAGCAGTGAGGTTGCAGATTGCAACCAACTAGCACACTGGGTCTTTGTTAGTCATTATGAAACACCTATTAATGCCTTTTTCTGCATGACCATATGCTACAAATTCCAGGCCATTAAATCAGAGTTTTCCCTCAATAAAGTCCTAATTACTGCTTACAGATAATAAGTTGTTGTACATGCCTTACAATCTTAATAACATAATCCTAACAACCCTAAATAATATGTATGCTAACTAGTTAATGGTGAATATGTGTATGTTGATATAAAGTGTTACCCATTAATGAAAACATAATTCTGTATATCATATAACATTTCTGCCAATAGATCCCCTTAAATCCCACACACTGGACCTTTAAGTATCTTAACTCCCACAGACAGGTTGACATGTTTGAAGCACTTCCAACTCAGTTGCACGGCATACTTATTTGTTTCTGTTCTCTATAGAGGGCAACACTGACCGTTTTCTGCTCCCAGAGGATTAGACAGCCAACAACAAATGGACGGCACTCTCTTTAGTAATCCATCTGACCCATAAGCCTCACTCTCTGCGTCCCCACCCTTTTGTTCGAGTATAAACCTGAGTCAGGCCTGCTGACCTTTGGACCGCGGTGCCCGTAGCTGTGACCCCCTAAGACCCCGAGTCCTGCAGGGACTAGAGGAGTTCCATTGATGAGAAAGCTTGGCTGGACCTTCGCTCTAAGCTTGTTTCACATGGTGATCAGTGCAGCCAATGGTTGCCTGTTGGCCTTGACAATGGACGCTTTACGTGCCAACAATCAAACGGTGTCAACAAGCCATTGCTCTCCCAGTGACCGCTGTCGGCCTTTTCTGTTTTACTTTTGTTTAAAGTCTTGATCAAACATGCCATTGTCTTGTGTTTGAATGATCACTTCTACATTCAGCAAACATCTATCTGCTGGAATTCGAGTTCTATATACATACACTTTAGCATATAAACACATGCATACATTTCAAATTATACTCTATGCTTCATAGATGTTCCACAACACTTAATTCGTACTCCCACGACATAAGAGAAACTGAGCTTTCTAAGTGAAGAAAGAACAATTTAATTGGAGCTCATTATGCACCATACACGCATATATTTGAAAAGCTGATCATTGCAAATCATTCAGACCCACCAGTCCCTCTGAATCGTGTTAGCAAAGAAAGGTCCACCACGAAGACAGCCTTCTCCCAGGAGAGACTTACACATCTTCAAACAGCATTCATGGTTTACTGCTTTCCATCATGTCCTCTTTGAATGTTGTCAAAACTTTCATTATGACATGACAGGGTTTGCTATGCAGATGCAGGTCAGATGCTTTTTAAGATGCTCCGCCCATAGATTCTTTGTTTTTGTCAGTCATCCTTGGAAAACGGCTGCTAGATAAAGATGCTACTCCAGGCATTAGTCAATAGGGTTCCCGATGTCTTCATGTCCCTCAGGCCATCACAAGGGGCCTGCACATGATCAGACAGATTTTTCAAAATATATTAGAATATTGAAGATATCTAATTTTCACTGTTCTTTAACCCATGACCATTTATACTGGCCTGTCACAATAATCCCAAGTGTGCCACAAAAATCTAGCTGCAACATGTTTACTTGATGAATCGTATGTGAAACTGTGATTGCTTTTATTTACATATGCATTCTGACCCCATCCATGTCAAAGATGCCAGATCACGAATCACAACGCAGTGTGAAATGCAAAGTTGACTGATTGGCAAAATTTCAACACAATCATTTAAACGATTTGTCTGACTTTACGGAGATAAAATACGAGAAATATGTCTCTTACGAGGAATTATTGTCTTATTTAGGTTGATCTACCCGGTCTAACAAAAGTGGTATTTTTTTTAAAACATGATGTGATTGTAACAGCGGTTTTGTATAGTAACAGGCACTAGCCTTCTCTGATCATCTTCAGTCCCGGCCCCAAAATAGATTGAGGATTACCTCGGATGTGAATATGTCAATGTGATCAAAATGAGAGAGGCAGACCACGTTGTGAAGCAGTGGCTTTAAAGGTTTTATGCAAAACATGATATCTCTCCCTGCCTTTCCATTAACTGGCTGTATTGAATTACTTAATATGGTATAGACATTTTGCCATGAAGCAATTAAAGGATTACTCGAATATAAATCACACTGGCTGTTTTCTGTTGTGCACACCCATTCTGGTTCAAAGCTTCAACTGAGAATGTCAACTGCACATAGACCTGGAAGAGCAGGAAAAAAAAACTCACTTCTGATGATAGTTACTGTAACAAAGAAATGCATCACAGTCCGTATGTAAATGAATGCTGTAACATTTCCAGACAAAGTGACAACAGACTTTGGCCACTGCAAACAACTTAATTTGATCAGCTTTATGTAAAACAGTCATTTGAGGGGGGGGAGCCCGGTGAGAAGATTAATTGCTAATGTTTACTGTGGAATTTGGACTGTGTGTTCAACATGATAATCCAGCCAGGAACCAAACAGAGGAGAAATAACAAATTAATAACAATGGTGGCCTTTGCTTATCACAGGCTGCTGTCTGTTTAGTGTGAGGAATCCAGACGTCTGCCAGTCCTGAACACTTGCACGTACAGTCGAACATGTTTATTTAAGACCCAGCCATGGTTACTAGCTCCGTCCAAGGAAATGTTTGTTTCTGTCAAGCATTTTTAAAAGTAACATCTGTCAGGAGTTATTTACTGCAGCATTTTTCTCATTTCTCCCTCTGTTTGTCTCACTGGCATCATTAATTTGCCAAGAGTGCTGCTGAGGTAAATCCTGTGGCACAAGACGCAATTATCGCTGACCAAAGTCAGACAAAGGCCGGTGCATTCACATGTTCTCTGCCATTGCACCGTACCAATGACAAGTGAGGAAGCATAAGTCTGGTTGTCATGTGGTAATCAGCTCCGCTTTCAGTCGGAGGACATAATTAACCAGCGTTGTATGGGAAGTAAACACAGCTCACTGAGCATTAAACCAACAAACAATTACCATCACCAACCTCTGCCCTGACCTCTTTACCTATGTTCCATCAGCACCGAGATAGAAAAGTAGTGAGTGCTAAAGCTGTTACTCCAACTTCTTAGACTATGGTGTTTCTAAACGCGCTGTTTTTCCGTTTTGTTTTTTTCTCTTTTTCGGTAGTCACACCAAATTGTGTTGATGTTTTGTGCGTGACTAACCAGCAGCTAAAATAGCTTTGCATCTTCAGTCTTGCAGATCTTTTCAGCCACTGAAACAAAGAGTGAAAAGGGTTTTTTTTGCACGTTACATGCATATACATGCACGCGCAAGCACGCACACACAAGCGCACTCAAACGATCGTACCTTGACCCTTTATTGAATATCTGTGTGTGCGTGTGTGTTTGTGTGCTCGTGTCACAGGCAGAAGATGGTGTCAGTCTTTAGCCAACCCCCACCTCTTTAGCTGCTCCTAATGCCCCTTTTACCTCCCCATTTTCTCCAGCCTATTCAAACCCTGTCACTCACTACTATGAATTCCATTAAACCTAAAGGGCGCCGTGCATTCACCTGAAAGAAAGGGAAAATATACACCAATAGTTGACGAGCGTTTGTGACACGCCATAACTTTAAGTGTGCATTTTGTCTTTTTTTGAAATAAAAGAGCTTCTCTCCATTTACTTTCTCCAAGTATTGCGAATCCAAAACAGCTCTATTGTCAGCCATCTCACTTTTTCTCCCCCTGAGCAGTGAAAGTAAAATCCTAGCATAAGGTCACATATTAAGCAGGAGCAGAAATGAGGAGTCAGCAGAGCTGGCTGGGAGAGAAATGTGTGTCTGGGTCTGAATGTGCTGAATGAATGAATGCAGGTCATGATTTATCGGGCCCAGCGAGCCACTCTCCGCCTGTCCTGCTGAGTCCTGATGGCTGCAGCCTTTATGTAAAACAAACCCAGCCTTTTCATTCGGCTGCTCCCATTGCACCACTTTGCAGCGGCTAGAAAACCAGACTCTGCATTCCCCAAAGTAGCCCAACAGCCACAAAATGACCATGGGTTTCTGTTTTATTGAGGTATGAGCTAAAAGTTCGCTCCACATGAGAGACAGTTATTACAGAGTGAAGAACAGTTTGGATTATGAAGAAGGCGAGGAGTCAAGATTAAAAACAAAAGGATGGTTCATTCTGAGCTCTGTCTAACTGGAGGGGGGTCGAGGATTTAGCTGACTGCGCTAATATTCAGCAGGTATCTGTCATTGATCATGATTCTGGCAACATATTAATACTTTCCCTACAGCTTAACATTCCTAAGGTTGCGTTTATGCGAGGTATAATTGGTGGCTACTGAAATCTTAATGGTTCGATCACCGTTTGAGCAGCATAAATCAAAAGTTCTAATCCAAAGAGATGAGCCGTCTTTGGTAGTGAAGATTATATATTGTTTTAAATATAGGAACGTTCTTTGCTGATCAATCTCTCCTTTCAGAAACTTGAGCAAGTCTGCTTACTCAAACTGAGTGCGTGCAGAGGCCAGCGCCCCGCAACCTACCGTTTAAACCTAAAGGGCTTCAGAGTTTGCACTGAAAACGACCCCTTTCAGTTTAATTACTGAGAATCTCATTGACCCGACATGTCCCTTTTTTGTCCAGCAAGGGGAGGGAGGGGCGTCCATGGACAGCCTACTGCTGCTGGAGGTGTGAGTTGTAACCCCACAGCGGTGGTGTGTGTTCCTCCGCTGGCCAGCAGTGTTTGAAGGATTGACAAGTGACCAGGACAAAAGCACTCAGTCAACAAGCTGTTTAATATCCATTATTATGGAGTGAACATTGTGCCCCTAGACAGGTAAACACATCTCCATTGATCCATTGATGGCAAGATAGAAATATTTTCTCTCACTGCTCACCTCCATAAAGTGCCCCCTTTCACAAAGGCAGGGAGCAAACAATACAGAGAGAAAAGCAAAGAGGTATATAGGAGGGCTGACATTCTGCTCCATTGGTAAATAATAGCGTCGGCAAGCTGGCCTATCTATAACCTCTGAAACTGCTGTCTGCCAAGATAAAATGTTGGGCCTGCTTCTCCAGAGCCGTCGAAAAAGATCAACACGGCTGATGTGGTTTTATTTGTCTTTAATGTCACACTCAGTCTGGGCTCTCTAAAAAACAGTCTCGAGTAAACACTAATGACAAGAATGCTCTTAGACACTTCAAATTGGACGTAAAGCATGGCGCTGAAAAGCCATTGCACCCCAGTGGATCGCTAATCTGTTGAACCTCTGAAGTGGATAAGACCTTGATGAAAAAAACCTCAGGAGCTCTTCACAATACAGATTGATGATGCGTAGGGCAACCTTGCGCCTGCTCGCACAGTCAAAAGGAAACCGAGTTTTTCTTCTTTTTTTACAATCTGTGTGTTTAAAATCTCGCATATGTGCCATTTTTCAGCATGCAAAAAAACATCAAATTGCATGTTTTACCATTGTAATTGTGCATTTTTATGTACTGTTGACACCTTTCCTCCTCTGCCATCTTTTAACTGTGTGCTATTATGACTTGTCGCTTGTAAGCAGTGAAGTAGATGCCTGCTTTTAAGTTTAAATGGAGGCGTATCCTTTTCCACGGGCTCTTCATATGAGCCCTCCATCAAAGAGAGGGGGACAGACACTTGGTATGCTGTTATTTTGTGAACTACTCCGCTTAGTGTGAAAGCAGAGGGCATCTCTTCCCAGCAGGAAGTGGACAGCTCTTCCCCCTGTAATGATGCATAACTAGTACACTTCCATTCACTCTCGCGAGCCTCAATGAGGATGGCCTCTCAAACCTAACTATTATAGTCTAGCTAATGTCAGAGAGTCAGCTGCATCCAATATTATATTTTGGTCTTTTTTGCAGTTTGATTACTCTCCTTTACAAACACTCAACCCCCATCAACCACGCCCACAATCTCATCCATTTCCCTCTGTCTGGCTGACTGTCTCCACCAGATCTCTCTCTCGCTCTCTCTCTCTCTCTCCCTCAGTCTGTCTCTCCGGTTTCTCCACCATCTTTAATTTCAAATAGGCTCGCTGCTGATTTCCAGTCCTGTTCGGGTGGTATAAACAAGCACAGTGGGTAATTCACACGATATTAAAAACAGTTGGTGCAACAAAGAACTCTAATCAGCGGAGGACTGCATAAGCAAATTATCACTGCTAAATTAAAACCCTAAGCACAGGCTAGATGGTAATAATATTGTAGATCTCTGGAGCAACAATCACAAACTGGGTGCTTAACTTTATTTATTTTTTACTAGGCAGGCTATCAGACTGTTTTAGGAGCTCTAACGGCATCATCAAAACGTCTTTATTACAGCATACATATTACAGGTAATGTAGATTAGGGTCTGATGAAGCGTATGGATGAGCACAAACGCGGCGCAGTGTTATGGCTTTTGATTTTGGAGAGCACCCGTATTATTTGGCACGACAGCACAACAATGATTTTCCTGGATTATTGCATGTTCGGATTTCTATGGTCCAAGTCATCTTTGTTTTCCAGAAAATTCACAGCTTCGCGGTGCATCATTAAAACTCCATTACTAGGGGGCCTCATTTTAGTGCGTAATAGGGTTCATATTTCAAAACACTTCTTTGTTCCCTCAACTGTTGATTGTTATTCATGCAATGCAAAATATCGTCTCCATATTCCTTGCCAGCCCTACACTGATGTGTATCACAAACTCTTGTCTGCCTCCAACCTTTCACATCGCAGCTTAATGTGATAGCGTCGGGATTACTTCTTGTTTAAACTTATGGTATCACAAACCTGCAGAAACAGCACATTTGCATAAGCATCAAGAAACTCCATTTAAGCATCATCTTACGGGTTCGCAGGATTCAAATGATATACAACGCCTTGTTACTGATATACTTTATTCTGTCGGAAACTGTAGAAACGACAAAGTATTTTCACTTTTACTAAATCTTTTGTGGATGCACATTGTCTGGGTTTTCAGGGTGTGTAGTTCTGGTTGCAGTGGGCAAGGGTGGAGGATTTGTAATGGGAAGACAGTCCCGTTTTTTTTTTAATGTACCGCAAGAACATGTTACAGTTGTACCTCTCTTTCAGCCGTGGCCCTCCTGAATTCAAGCCGATTATGGATAACAACCACATTACAGCGCGATACATCAAAGACCTAGCTTACTGCTCAGTGGGGAGCCACTCTGGCACATTTCAAAAATCTACCCATTCAAGAGCTCTCACTGGAAGCATGTTATGCATTAAATGTGTCACACAGGGAAGTGTCTTCTGATCCATCTGATTCCAAACCTCACGGCTGCTGCTGCCATGTACTTGTTCTGGTTTCATTAAAAAAGATGAGCAGGAGAACAAACAGTAGCGTAAACAAAAGACGCGAAAGTGGCACCATAATAACAAAGAGCTAGAATGCATAGAATTAACTATTCACTGCTTATTATGTTAATTGTTCGGGTCATTACAAGTTATACGGCATTTTTCTGTGTCATATTTTTGCCGTTCAAGATTAATGTGATTGCAACGTATTCATTCAGTCGTCACCACAACATTAGACCAAGTGTTCTGTCACAGTTCAGGTATCTCTCGCTCCTAAAAAAGGAGGAATATTAACGGGAAAAGTTCCAAACAGACAAGACGCCTTACCATGCAGATTTTTTCTTTAAAACTGATCAATTCATCTATCAGTGTTTATTTTCCATATGGCATCCATCCATGTGCACATGCATCTGGACACATTCATTCTGCTCCAGTTTAATTGAATATGATTCTTCTAAACTAATTGCTGGGTTGTTGCGCTAATAAGCAGTCGTTTTTCACATGCAGGTGTGAGGACCGTGGGCTACCAGGGTGTGTTTATGTATTTGCATTGCTTCACACCTGTTAATGAAAGTGCTTGTTTTTCCAATGAATCTCCATGCTCCTCTAATAAGACTCAGTTTCCTCCCACGGCTACCCTAATGACTGTTATCACACCACCTTCACAGAAACCAGTGCAGGAGTTATAATAACCTGCATACTGTAGCACCGCTGTGTGTCTGTGTGTGTGTGTGTGTGCACTTACACAGTCGCACAGGTGATACATGACCCATGCAAGGAGTGAGGGGAAAACCAGCAGATCCATGTGTTGAACTGGGGGAGGAGCCATGAAAAACATAATGTCCATCAGATTCAGATTAACTAGTTTTTGCACTGCCTTTAAACATCCACAGAGAAATACACACATTGATTCCTTTCTTCTGTAGTTTTTTTCTTATACACACACACCTTATACTACTGTATTGTACATTATTAACTTCGCTTTCTCTTCTTTCCTTAGACATTGGATCTGCTCTTGAAAATCCAGCACTCAGCCTGACACTGACACATTTTGCAGGCGAGAACAGGTGAGGGCCTGCCAAACCTTTGGCTAAACCCATCAACAGTCTTGAGAGCTGAAAACATGCCAAGGCTGCCTCCAATAACAAGCCGAACACGTGGAGATCCTCCTCTGGGCAGTAACAGAAGCCTCTGAATAGTTTCAGGATCTTCAGCCTCTTTCGTGTGACTTACCACACCAGGAACTGTAGATATTTTCTACAAGCACGCTTCTCCATTACCGGGAGCTAAATTAACAGCATTTAAGTATCTATTAAAACACCAATGCTTTGCTGCCTCTGGCTGACCTCGCCTTACCCTTATTCCATCCGCTGATGCTCATTAAAATGGCATAATTGCAGGTAAGCATCCTGCAGTATCAACAGGCTTAATTACCAAAGTGAGAGAGGTTCATGGTGCCACAGTGGCCCAAATAAACCTGGGTAGCAGTGGAATAAATAACAGTTATCATTAGCAGTCCAAGGCTGTTTCATTACTGAGGGCAGGGCCTCCATTGATGTGTCCTTATTAACAAAAGAGAAATGTTTTTCTGTAATTCTTTATCAGTGAATTGCCAATTAAGTGATGATAGTACTTTTGACAACACTAATAACATTCTGTCTTTTATATTTGTTGTTTTAATTTAACAATTACTCAATCATGCATGCATAATAATAATGAAGAAATAATTTATTTTTTCCAATCATGGCATGGCAAAAAAAAAAAAAAAAACTGTCAATTAATATGTTAGTCAGTGCACTTACTCAGCACAGCATTAGCCTGTAAAGCATGTTGTGTTTGCTTTGCGTGTTGCACTTATCACACTGGATTCTCTTTAACACATTCACACCTGCCTCCTTCCAGCATTGCACGTTGTTTGGTGGTTTAGTTAAGGATTTAGGGCGCAGTTAAGCGTCGCACACAAAACTCGTCTTTCTACCTCTCCTAGTTAAAAGTGACAATCTGCGAGATGCTTTTATTTTGTACCTTTTATTTTGACTCCACTAAAAAACAGGCCTCCACGTTGCCCTTCAAAGACAGAAGTGCTCAGTATGGAGCTGTATTTGCCCCCTGCTCATGTGAAGATTTAACCACGGTGCTAATCGGCTCTTAGATCCCACTTTTGTCATCTCCCGTCCCCTAATATGCACTAACTGGATATATATTGTATGGGAATGCTCTTACTTTTTTAACCTGCCTCTGAACCGTCAAATTTCTGCTTGCTCTTGATCCGTCCATTTTATACATTTTAGGTCCTTTAAACCCCCTCAAAGCTGCTTAGTAACAGTTGGTCGATCAAAGCCACCACAGCCTTTCCATCCTCTCCTGAACTGAAGCACAAGTTTAAGATTGTCTGAAAGGGGACTTGGGGCAAAATAAAATGGCATTGTTTGCCACTGACCTGATTCAGTAAACCAAAATGTGCCATTCTTAAGCTGAAGCACATCACGTTGGAACTTAGAAGTGCTGGTTTCATTCATTATACTGAAAGGTTTGGTTTTGAAGGTGTTGGACTTCATCCAAAAGTCTGCAGTATAATTGTGTTGTATTGAAAACACACTGGAGTGAACTAAGCACTGGTGTGCACTCTGCCACCTTAATGGAAGTACAATTAGAGAAGCTCATATGTGTCTCCTTAAGCGGAGAACATATTTTGTATTTTAACCAGGATTACACTAAGACATACAAAGCTATAAATTGAGCCATGAGTGCTATTATAAATAATATATTAATATGTAGAACCTGACTGCCTGTCTGTATTTTCTCTAAAGAGGACACTGCAGGTTGTTGCTTGTCTGTGTGTGTGCGCGTGTGTGTGTGTGTGTGTGTGTGTGTGTGCACAAGCTTGCATATATACCATCATTGTGAAAGCACACATGCACTGTGTGTCTTTGTGTGTATGTGAGAGGGAAAGAAAGTGAGCACATTGGGTAAGCAGTGTGTGAATATGTGCTCTGTTTATGTGCATGTGTGTGTCTGCATTCGTGTGTGTGTAGGTGGGTATTATTTGGCGGTCTGGGTCAGAGGAGGGGCAAGGTATCAAAGATCACAAAAAGTGTATGACAGCTGACAATTTCAGGCTTTTGATTAAGATTTGTTGATATGACCAGTCCCTGGGTCTCTCCCAAACGCACTCCAGGGATTCTGGGCTGCCTGGCTGTGCCGCAGACAGAACAACCCGTCAGTTGACAGAATCAGGCGGTAAGGCGGTACAGGCGCCTTACCTCCCCGCTGAAACCCCAGTAATTAGAGTCTGGGCAACATGCAGAAAAAACACCTACAGAGAGCACAGTGTCATGGACATTGCCAATTATGCAGCCATTTTGCTCATGGATGCGACCAGCTCTTGTTGTAATGACACACACATACACATCCATGGGCACGCATAGCCAAGTGCATACGCGCGCGCGCACACACACACACACACACACACACACACACACACAAACATACAGGGTAGAGACTCACATACAAATGATGCACATGTGGATGCAATGAGATCATTACAGGACTAAATCAGGTTTAATCCTGACATATGCTTATTATTTACTGGAGTGTCATGTCAGCAGTAACACCAAGATAATATGATGTTGCTTATTATTGGTATTTTGACCACTAATCCCCATCAAGGTCCTCCCCTATAAACCTTGTGTACACCTCAGATTAGTTTCACCATTCCCACAGTGATTAATAACAACTCTTTGTATATTCTAGTTGTATCAAAAGCTGTCTATTAAAAGTAATGGTGCATGAGAAAGCATGAAATTGTTTCGGATAGAAACTTGTTGAAAGTTGTATATGCGTTTCATCTGAAGACTGTAATAATGTCTAATGACTATCTTCCTTTGGATTTTTCCATTAAATCATCCTTGAATAATACAGCATAAATGGGCTATTATCTTCAACTGTAATATTAAGTACCACCGAAAAATAGGAAAAAAAAGAAGTCTGCTTAAATTTAGCAGTAGCCAGAAGATGCTGCTGACTGTGGGCTAATGTCTTTAAAACACCTTCTCCCCCTAGAAACAGAGGAGGAAAAGTTAATTGCAGCATTTGCTCATTGGGGAGACAGAGGGCCACTCAAAACGTCCCCTCATTTGTGAATTAGAGACACGCATTTAGCCACAGGAAATGTAAAGTGGGATTGCTCACCATGAAGAGGAGGTTAAGTGCACTAATGGAAAGCAGTTAAGTGTTTGTTATTGTTGCTCCGTTATTTCTTTTCTCTTCTATATTTATAGTTTGTATTCGCAGATGTAAATTTTTTGGAATGTTTTAATGGAAATTCTTTAATTCATGCGTCCAATAATAAACGGTGCTGCAGTGTTAGTGTTAAGTGCACTTCATTGTCTCGTCAACTATCTTGTCCTTGCTTTGGTTTTGTGCTATTACACCGATGACAACACATTTAAGTAGTGTTACAGTGGCACAGGTACACGGTACATCATATCCAATGTGACGCCCAGTTAAATTTATACAGGAGAAAGTATAACAGCACTGTAGTAAATATCTGAAATCATAATGCAACTATGGTTCCTGTGCAAACTGGCTTGTATTAGGTATGCAAGAACTAAGACAGACCTTCTGAAAGGCCTTTATTTTGTACATGGCACCTTCATACTGCATACACTGCAACACAGAGCCACCATCATAATGGTACAGTAATGGATCAACGCCCCCCCGTGCATGTTTGGCCTTTGAGGAATTTTAGAAACAGAATTTCTGTAATTATTTGTGCGGCTCCCTCCAGTATAACTTGACACATATTGTAAACGTAATCCTGCTGATGATGTGCGGCGGAATTAGTGTTTCAGTATTTTATTTAATGTGGTTAATAGTAATTCCCCTAGCAGAGGCTTCTGAGAGGAGGAAATTAATGGGTGTATTGTGGCTACTATTGTAAGCTGTGGCAAAGCACATGGACACAGTAAAATGCTTGAAATTGTATTTGTCATGTTTAAACGAAGTCAGCGGCATGTAAAAAAGTAGGTGTCAGAGGGGAGAAAATCCTCAGTATTGCCTCTGAGCCGTCTGACACAGATCTTCAGCATAACATGCTGCCACTTCCAGAATAAAACAAGCCAGGCAAAGCTGGCAGACTTACGGAGGAACCCTTTCTAATGAGAATTTTGTGTAATTGATGTCATGCTACGGCAAGATTGGGATCATTTCTCAGTTTCTTCTCTTTATTTGCTGCCATTTCAGAAATACGCCCTCTGAACTTTAACAGTCATTTATTCTTTCATTTCCTTCTCTAAACAAAAGCGTGGCCCTCTTTATGCTCATCACCGTGCCAGTGTGAGAGAAACACCATCTTGTCACGCAATGTAACAAAACCATTAAACGTGCAGCATTAAAGGGAGACGAAATGCAATTAGCCAAGAAATTACTCTGATCTTGGTGACATTTGGGAGAAATTGTAACACAATATACGAGGCCGACGCTTGATTGACAGCCTAATCCAAGTTTGATGGGCGCAGGTCCACGTTCACCGAGCAGAGCGGGTCGTCGGCAGATAACGAGTACAGCTGCACAACTCTGATAGCTATGTCCGCCACGATTCGTCACCGGGCAAATTCCTCTGGTTTAAACGATGATGAAAGTATCGACCATTAATGACAGGATCATCTCCCTGCCTGAAATAAACGCTCTAATCCCTTTTGCCAGGTCCATGAATTCCTAATATGAGTTATATAAACTGGAGCAATAAATCAGTGTTAGCTCAGTTGTGTTTGGAAAATTGTACCAAGGCTCTTTGCCCCCTGTTTAAAATGCAAGACGGGCAACTGAGGACATCTTCGCTTAAGCTGTAACATCCAATGAGTTATTGCTGGGGATAGATTAACTTTCTCGCTGCAATAAGAATTGCAAATGGGTGAAGAATAAGGTGGAATTTCCCTTTGCTATTGTGAGCCGAGACGTGTGTTTGACTGCAGTCAGTGGATGGTGATGAATATCACAACCTTTCATCGGCTGGCTCTTGGATCGCTTGAACATGAGTGATGGGAATATCATACTCATTGTATTATAATGACATTAATCACAGTCGTAGGTAAGTGAGCCACAGAGATAGAAAGAAAAAGAGACAGAGGTTAACAGCAAAATCCGAAATTAGTTTGTGTTAGTGGGTCATATTAGAAACTGATTAAAGAGGCAGAAGAGTCAAAGTGGATATTTCAGCTAGTTCCCTTTGAGTGCAACTTTTTACAGAATGTAATGCTCGCAGTGTGCATGTGCTGAGCCAAGTGTTAGCAATAAGTCACACGCTCACATACGTGCCATTGTGTGAACTGCAGCATGCGTTCATTTTAATTTATATCGCGATTTGTAACCACACACAACTTCTATTTTCACAAAAGTAGTGGATTTAAACATAAAAAGTACACATTTGTGAACACAGCTGATTGGTCCCTGAACACATAATTCAACATTATAGGAGGAACTTTGACTGACGCTTTTATACCAGAAAGAAAACGTCCACCCGTGGCACGCCTGGCGTAAAAGCAAGAACGCATTCCCTAATTTACCTCCCCTCAGCAAGATGATTGTAGCCTTTTTTTTTTTTTTCTTAAAGAGGAGAGGTGACACAATGCTGCCTAAACGCAATGATTAGGGTGAGTGGAAAGCAAAAGTGAATGGCTGATGAATATTTCATAAATGTTAGCAGCACTTACTGGACACAAGGCCTGATTGATGGCAGAGAGGCTGTAAAGGCTTGGACGCTGAAGGGCCTCAGCCTCCTTTCACACCAGTGCTTACTTCAAGCACCACGGTTAATCGCAGAATAAAGATGTATTTAGTTGAAGAGCTCTTCATTAATGGCCTGCTTTAAACAAAAGTAGCTGCACAGGATTTGTGTCATTGGAGTAAAATACAAAGGAGTATAGTGAATGATGGAGAAAGAGGAGAGACATGGTGAGAACATGACGGGATTTGGTTTTTAGATTTTAACTCCAAACACAAAAATAAAACACACTCTATGAAGTCAAGTTTGCAAAAGTGTTGTCAGTTACAGCATTAACACATTTCTTTAAGTGAACTAAAGCATATGTGGAGGTTTATGCAAACAAATGCTCAGAAATATGAGTTCTGATTAAATTCAGTGTTTCTCAAAAACAAATTGCTTTTGCCGTTTGTGGTTAAACAAAAGGGATCTTAATCTCTAAGAAAAGGTCCATCTCTGTAGGGACCCTTTCCATAATGTTGTCAGGCAGAGTAACAATCTGAGCCAGTCAGTGACAAAAACACTTTCACTGGACGTACATTGACAGTACACAAATGCCATTACATTGGAGCCGGTGTAATGGCTGAGGGCTGCAGCGCTCTCACTCAATACTGGACCAATTTCAAAAATTGTTGTCCCCATTAGTCACTCAAACACAAAAACAAGGCAAAATAGGATCCATAAACTGGGATAATATTTGACCAAAAAATGTGTCCCCCTGCAACATAGATTCAGACTCAAAAACCCTGCATCGGTCAGGCTGTACGAAGACTTTCAGCGTGCGTTTCCCATGCCTGTGTGCTCATGTGTGTACATATGCATCCAAACTCATGGGGGATTCATAAAAACATCACTTCATGGTAATACTCGTGGTCAATAACTCTACAAATTTATTGTAAAATGTGAAAAGTATACCACAGAACCGCCAGACTTTAAATTAACCAACTGAGCAATTTGACAAAATCCTAAAAGCTTTTTAAAAGGTGACAAAAACAGACAAGACGATACAACGACCACAACTAAAGCATAGAGCCCAATCGCCACGTGTTATTGCCCATTTTATTGTTTGAGCATTCCAGTCTTGTAATATACCGTATCAGTCTGGTTTACTTCCATGTCTTTGTGATTACTGGGCTATAGCATGATGAATATTTTCTGTCCACATACAAGTCCTCAGAATGAGCACGCACAGCTTACTGCCCTATGCCTCGACAGTCCTCTGATACATGACCCTGCCTGTACAGATGTGGAGAGACACCCAAATCCACTCAGGATCCACTTGTCCAGCCTTCTTTCATTAAAGCGTGTGCATTTTTCTGTTACCGACAAGTCCATTTGCAGACAACCATCCATCAGACATCTGCCCCCTCTCTGCAGGCTTGTAATGAATTGAGAAAAAGTGATTTGTGGTGGTAATCCTTTAGAGAAACCGAATGAGGTGTAAGCATTGCATGTATTTTTTACACATCTCCCTTTATTTCTCTGTGGATGAATAGTGCCCCATAGGCATTGGTATCGTATAGATGGCAGCGAACATTATGTTGACTAAGGTTTTGGTGCCATTACCATGTATTTCTAATAAAACTAAAGCCTTAAGAATGACTCTCCATCTCATTTTTCATTAGCTTTAGTGCCCTTTACCTGGAGTCCTCTGCCAATTCTTCAGCTTTGCTATGAGCCTGCTAATAACTTAAATCTCATTCAGAACATTATGGGAATAGAGGATTTGAGCAGTTATAAATGAGGTATTAGTGCAGAGAGGGTGGATGGATATTGCTACTTGCCATAAAAACTGTCACAGGGGACGTCATCAACAATATATGACGGTGTTTTTTATGACATTCTACTGTATATTTCTTGACAGCCAATGTGTTTACCTTTCTTTCCAAACTTTATTCCAGAAGGCTAAGACCCCAGATATTCCACATTTTTGTCACAGTTATCAAATCCCATGAAAAGACTTAAACCAACAACATGTTGGTCCGTCAAAAACAAACAACAAAACAGGTCACAGTAGTGTGTAGTGACCAAGCACAGTGTGGCCTAGGCTATTTTTTGCAGGTCTATGGTACACAGATTTAAGATCCATCAGGTTTTTATGGGTTTACCGTTTTTGATCATTTCTAACCACATACATTTAAAGCACCTGTGAAATTACATGGAAGTCCACTGTTCCATCGTATTTAACTGTAATAATTGTTAGCAACACTAACGAATCATGAACTCAGCTTAAAATTTGTTTGCTCGGGAGAGTTTGGGGTCATGACAGCAACCCTTAGTGGGCCAGCCCAAGACATGCCCGGCCCTGCTATGTCCCAAAGGCTCTCCTGTCAGCTGTGTGCCTCCACCACTGTCACTGAGAGTGTGTGTGTGTGTGTGTGTGTGTGTGTGTGTGTGTGTGTGTGTGTGTGTGTGTGTGTGTGTACACGTGTGTCCTGCTGCAGAACAAGACCCAATTTGATTTGCTCCACTGGCCTGTGAAGCTCGGCTGTGAGGCAGCACCTCTCTTTATTCCCCTAATGGCTTCCCTTCCCCACTGCTCCTTACTCTTCCCCAGACACCAGTTATGTGCACTCTTGTAAATATACACACACACGATAGCGGGAGAGAAAGAGGGGAAAGACTGTGATGCATAGATCGAAAGACGGAAACAGAAGAGGGAGAAAATGAGTGAAAGGGAGTGGAATAAAAGTGAGACAAAGAGTGCGGTAAAAAAAAAAAAAAAAAAAAGGGGTGTTCGCTCTCGAGAAAAGGCAGTCATTCCCTCAAACGCCGACCTTGGGGCTGGGGTCTCTTTAATCTGGCGATATTAAGAGCCTTTAGATGGGCCAGGCAGATGCCGGAGTGGTGCGCCCTGCCTATCAAAATGGGAGGAGAAGCACCAGGAGCAGTCCATTTCCACGGCTGGGGCACGAGTCGGGTTTGTCATGGTGTCATTTGTGCTTCACAGAGGATGGAGTTCAGGGGCAACAGAGGTTAAGCTTTCTGCTGCTGTTGCCACCCACTCTATACCACTGCAGTACATACATACGTTATTATACCAGCTCCCTCTCCCCACCCCCATAAAGCGATCTAATGGTAGCTCTTGTGAGTTGAACCATATAAGTGACTGTGATGGAGAGACATGTAAATTGCATTGCATAGGACATGCAATTGGCACAGTCTGTAGCTAACTAACAGCAAGGTTCTGCTCAAATAGGTTCTCAAAGCGTCCATGTGTGACTTTGACTTTAAATGGGTCTTACCATACGTGTACAATTCAATCACATATGAAATGAGTTTGCTGCAAGTAAACTTTGAAAATGATTTTCTTTGTCAAGTCTAATGTGTTGAGTTCAGTGGGTGCGCATGTGGTTGTGGGTCTTGGCAAATTGCAAGGGCTGTGTGAGAGGAGGCACTAATTTAAGAGGCTTAATAATGACCCCCTACCATTCTCTGCAGGAACTGCCTTCATTCGCCCATCACATCACATGCATGGCATGACATGGAAACAGGAGATGCATGTCATTTTTGACACGGCTTGGCACTTACTGGCTGCAGGGGAAACTTCTACATGAATCTCTTGCTGCAGTACCTGCCTGTTTCTAGGCAGAAGAAAAGAATAAGTTGAGAAGCACTGATTTCTTTTTCATCTTCCTCTTCGCTGCAAAGATTGAAAGGAACAACACAGTCTTACGGTCTTCATTTCATACATAAGAAGGCAGTGCTGAGTATTCAAAGCAGTCACAGCGTACAATGTAACGTGTTTATTGCAGATAAATGGGATGAATTTTGAGACGTACGCCTAGTTAAATGAATTTCTTTGTATGATTAAGGCACATCTTTGCTTTTGTGATAAACATTCATTGTGTTACCTTCCTACAAAGCACCTACAGTGAGATTCAAGGTAAATGCTACACATTTCCCCCAGAGCCACCAAAAAGATTGACAGGCTTTTGTCTATAGCACTCAAAGCATTAACTGATGAGGACTATAAATAGACAAAATGGCCTTACCAGCCACATGGGTGTCTGTGTGGACAATTTAAATCTTCCATGCTGTTCAGACTCAATAGATTAATTGATCCTATCTATGGCTGACAAATCAGCATGAGAGCGGTTAGAGAAAATGAAAGGTGAGCTGAGAGGGCAAGGCGCATGCCATGTTTGAGGTAAATATCTAGGGATTTCCAGAGCTTGGAAATCCAATTGCATGACCTTTATTTCTGGCTGACAAGAAGGCATCGTTGCTATTAAAAGGCTGCCTTGAGCTTCCAGGGTGCGTAGAGTATGTATTTCACCAGACTGATAGAGTAAGTCATGTCAGACACCATGAATGAACTGCACATGGAGATATAATGACATTGACAGGCAGTAAAGTGGTGAGGTGCATGACATAAACATGAGCTTCAGGCATTAATCAGATACTTTGTGCAGCACTGAACCTTAATACTGAGGCTTAAAATATTACTATATCTTCAGTTTTCTATGATATCATTGGTCCTCAAGATATGCTAAAAAGCAGTCATTAAAGTGTCTTGAAATGTTATTAATTCAGCTTTTTTCTGTGCAAATACTTAATGTACAGAAAGTACATTTCTCCTGGCGAATCCGTTATCTGATTCCATAACATGCGTTAGCCGCTCATTCTTAAATCTACTTGGTTTCTTTATCCAGAGGAGGCCAAAAACCCTGTGGAGCACTGCAAAAAAAGGGGCCCCTTTGCGTTGCCCCTTGATGCAACAGTCACCATAATGCAAGTGGCACTGTGTGTCCGCTGTTAAACGATTCGCATGAGAATCTCTCTCCCTCCCTCTTCCCTCCGTTTATCTTCCTTCTATAGTCTTCCTGTCTTTGACCCATGTAGAATCTAGCTTCCCATTTGGGCCTCCATGCGTCCAGTCATTTACATTTCAGCACATTCAAACCTTTCCAAATAGGATCTGAAAGCGTGTCATCACACTGACTGTCGGGAGAGGCAGGTCCCATAATTTCATTTAAATTTTCATGTTTTTTTGAGGCGTTTCAGTTCAGTGGGGGGCTTTCTCAGAGGTGACTGTTTTGAATGATTGTGAGCTCCGAGTGTAAATCTGACTCATAGCTGTCTGATAACAGCTTATAGTCTGAATAAAACCCAGAGGAATATTCTGCACAGTTTTAGCTAGGCTGCCTTAAAATCACTTCCTTCATCATAAATTTATAACTGCTGAATTGTAACCAATAGCTTTCATAGTCGGCCACCTCAAAAGGACCCAGCGCGACAATTCCAGGTGAATTTTTGATATTTCATTATGAAACGAGCCAACTGTCCCATTTATATCTCCGAATATTCACTCCGCCGAAATCATTGCAGCCCACCCCGTCCCTCCGTCGCCCCCGGTGGAATGTGAGGCTCATCTGATCTGCTTGGACTCAGCCCCGGCTCGTCCGGATATCATCTGATATTTTCCTCTCTTTCTGATATGTATTACACATTTACCGCGGCTGATGAATTGCAGTTCTGACAGTTAGACAACATTATTAAAGATTTGTGTGGATCTCAGATAACAACGAACAGATGAGGGAAACTCACTTTCTTTTCAAATGCACATCCAGAAAAACTGATGCGACGGGAAACTTCGGCATCATGAGATTCGAGTTTATCTACCAGCAACCCTATACCAGAATGGCTCCGAGACACAGGTGCTGATTTTTTGACACTGTTATCAAGGCTGTACTTCCTAAATCCCATGTGTATCTAAAAGAAGTATGACAAAACAGTCTGCATGTCAGTCAGTACCAATAAGGATGTGTTGTCCAGTTTTTTTTAACTTCCCTAATTTAAGGTTGCGTGAGAGTAATCCTAAATTTATTTCTTTAAACAGCTGCCAGAACTTCCCAGTGAACAGGTCCCTTAGAAACACACACACACACACACACACACACACACACACACACACACACACACCAAGCTCCCTTCCCCTTTGATGATATTCTGAAATTAGCCCTCTTTAATCAAACGCGCCATGGTGTTCAGGTGTTGAAAACTCTCCTTTTTTCTTCCGGAGGTTGTTGTTGTTGGAAAAGAATTCTGTGGATTACACTGGCAAGCCGCCCCTGAACCTTTCTAACACTGTAATCCAAAGGGGAAGCATGCTCGTGTTTATCAGGAAGCTCAATAGATAAACAATAATAATACATTTCAGCTAATGAAACAGACCACGATGTATGGAGAGCTTACCCGTGCCAAGCGCCTCAGCCTCGTCGCCATTTGTTTGGAGCTGTTTGTTTTTAACTGCCTGCTATTGTTACTGTTTTTAATCCTGGAGAAATAAACTTATTTGAATGCTCCATGGATTAAAGAAACTGCGATTTTCCACTTCAAACACATGCAGCGTGTCAGGTGATAAAAGGACTGCGGCTCAGAACCAGAGTTTCATTGTCCTTTTTCCTCCTGCGCCAAATGCTGTTTATTTAAACTGCGCCCTTTCTTTTTTGGTTTCCGAGTGTCTGGGTGTCTCTGTATAGATGTCTTCTCTATTTGGAGGCATTGTTTACCTCCTTAGTCAAAAGCTGGTTTGAATAATCCCAGAGCCCACCTGCTCCTGCTCAACTCAAACTGCTCCAAAAAGAAAGAAAAACACACAAAAAAAAGGCCAGGTAGGTGTTTGTGTGCGCGAGTACGTGTGCTTTTGTGAACTACCAAGCATAGCAATGATATACCGTAATTCCTTCCCTCGCTCTAATTGCAGAGCAAGAAAACAATGGGCCCTGAGGAGGCTCTGCGGCCACTGGATGCTTTATTTGCATCACATTGATTTCTTATCTCTACACTGCCAGTCCTCCATCTACCCGTAATTCCAATTAGCACTTCTTTCTTTGTGGTTTCAGGAAGTCCGCTCAGATGGCCATGGTCACTTTACTCCGTGGGGGAAAGCAGCACCGAGGCCGAAGTGAAAGATGGGAAGGAGGAAGTGTGTGAGCGTGCGTGTGTGTGTGTGTGTGTGTGTGTGTGTGTGTGTGTGTGTGTGAGACAGGATGAGGCAGACAGAAAGTAAAAGAAATGAAGTGAAGAATGGAAGCGTGAGAAAGTTTTTGGGTTTGGTCGGACAGATAAAAGATGACGGAGGAGCTGATTGCTGAAGGTTAGATACTTCAACAGCATGAATCAGAAGAGACTTCAGGTGAATAGTCATGAGGTGTGAAGACATTCATACAACCAAAGGAAGGAGTCAGGAAAGAAACACAGCCACTATCCTAAAATACTGCTGAAAAATATTATTAATTACTAAACAATGGAGAGATACCGTTGAAAAAATGCTGAAATGATAACTTGCTTAGATCAATGACTCATATATGGTTTTTACAAAGCAAACCTGACAACATTAGCCTCCATCTGAGGCTAAAAGTGGACCAAACATACTGACAGAATAGTCACATTTTCAACATATATGTTGGTGCTAACGATACTCTCGATAGGCAGCGCAGGCCGACCAGACAACTTTGTTTTAATGCAATGCATGTGCGTGTGAATTTACACATTATTGTCTCTGACAAAAAAAAAAAAATGCAACATTCTGACAGTCAAGTCCGTCCCTCCATTCCCACCAACACCGCCGCCACCCTCCAGGGCCAGGGGCATTTTAATTGGCCCACTTCCGAACTGTAATTTTTTTAATTGCTTGGAGACACTCTGCTCTCTCTAAAAAAAAAAAAAAAATCAATGCAGATGTAATAATATCTGTAATTGTCTGCCACGCTCCAGGGACACCACTAAAGCCTCGGATCAATGGAGGAAAGCAGGGAAGCTGGTAGGGGTTAATTTTTCCCTTTCTGTAGGTAATGACAGGGAGGCAACGCTTGGCTCCTGGCATAGAGGCACAACTTGTGCTGTTCCTATTGTCTCTACAGCGCCTAATTGGGCCAAATGCAGTTAGTTCCCCCTGGCAGAGGCTGTCGAGGTGGTGATTAATGAAGCCTCCAGTCACGTAACCTGATAAAAAGAAAAGAAAGGGACGGGAGAGGGGGAAAAAATATCAACCTGCTTTGTGTTCTTCATCCTTATTTCTTTCTTGTGCTTTTTCACTGCCTTTGTCAATCCTCTACAGCTTCTTTCTCTCAGTAAACAGGTGAAGTAGTTTCAGTTTGCTAAGGTTTACTTTTCTGCAGGGAAGGAAAAGGGGCAGGCCAATTATTGCATAGTGGGGGTAATTAAACAAAAAAAAAAAAAAAAAAGTAAGAGAAATGGAGGGGTTGCTCAGCTTGAATCCCAAGTCTCCTATCTTGAAGTGTAATATCACACATTCTTGGTAAAAATTAGCTGGAGTGTCTGGCCGAGGTGACAGTGTTTGGATTTTACAGCGGTCTTTCCTGTACAGCCTCCGGAGACGTGTCAGGAATCCAGGATCAAGAGGTCACAGGTATTAGCCTCCCAGGATTGTCATGGCCTTTGACTAATTACCTCATTAAGCTGCACTCCAATACTTTCCATAGTCTCTGTTCCTTGTTGTTTGGTGTGAAGAGGACAGAGTGGACACAGAACTCATCCACAGTGACCCGGGTGAGCTGACCGCAGCTTGTTGCTGCCTGGTGGGTGGGTCGTGGGAGGGACATCAATCCTCTGTAAATATATTACATGCAATTACATCCTGCTGGACTTTGCCTAACACGTTTATGGAAGCATTAGGCAAAGTCTTCCTTTATCAACCCCCGCCCGCAGGCCCAGGCCATTAGGACAATGACATGTAATTTTCACGTGTAGGTGCTGTTGGGAAGGTATTAGAAAAAGAGCACAGGGGAGGAGCTCCGTGGCCAAAGTTTTGATTGCATTCAGAGCAAAGTGCTTTTTATTGGTTTTATTAGGTTGATGTCACGTTGCGGTTTGTTGTTATCTTAACCAGGAGGCTTTATGCGACATGGCGACCAGCCTTATGAAGAAAGCTTAAATGAACTGTTATTCTATACCTACAGTAAAAGACATAATAAATCAGTCTCACACATCATGTTTCCAATTTACAAACATTTACAAGATGCTGTATAACCCTTGCTATTCCTTCAATCACTGATTCATTTAGGCACTAATACATCTTCAACTCCATATGAATAACTATCACTCATGTAAATGAATTATTAAAATGGCATTTCAGCTTCTCTCAAAGAGAGAACTGACACCCTCATTTTTAACGTTTCATTTCAGTACTCTGTTGCGTGATTATCAGCAGCTGAATTGTTGCGGCGCTATTTCGGGGATTTGATTAATGTTTGTGTTTGCGTATGTTCATTTTGTCTGGAATTACGTAGGCACCTTAATTCCTCAGTGAAAAAATGCCCAATTACCATAAAACGTATGAATGATAATTGTGGAACAATGTAATGTCAATAGCCTTCTGATTAATCCCTCTGAACACAGCCAAATGGCTGGCACAGTAACTCCATAAGTGATAAGCAATTTCATTTGTTCCTAATTACTAAGAGGCCCATTTTGCCACTGTCATGATGAGATTTCTAAACCTCCTTAACCAGCCAAGGCTTATACATTTATAAAAGCATCTTTTTTTTTAGCCTCTCTCTTCTTTTGGAAGGTATTCAAGTCTAATTACTCACAAGAGGGCATGTGTGCTTACAGTAGCACAAGAGGTGCTTGACAACAAAGTTTATCCCAAACAGCCAGGACTCTAAGTACATTCAGGTACTTTTTGAGAGGAACAGCAGTCGCCCTAATGGAAGAGTGTATTTGTGTGTGTGAGTGTGTGTATGTGTGCATGCGTCCCCATTGGTCTCTATGTATGAGTATGCACACAGCCGCCATCATGCCTGCATACTATGAGGGTTTTTCTTTTCATGGGGTTTCAGAGCCAATAGAGGAAGCTTGTTTGTGGTCATCCATGAAATAGCCTTGGGCCTACATGCCATAGGTTCTTTAAACAGCCTGACTTTTTTCCCACCTTTCTCTTTCTTTTAGTAATGGATTGTGGAGGAGGTCTGGTCAGATGGGCTCAAATACAGCATCACACAGTTTTTCCTCAAGGCTTCCTCGCTGTCACCCAACAGCACCCTCAAGACCACTATTCTCCTCCTTATCCCAGACCTGAATTCTTCATTTGGTCACACTGCTTGCTCCTGAATAGTCACCTCTGAGGAGATTAACCCTTTCATTAAAAATGCCTGACCAGGGTCAATCTACTGCCTGGCTCTGCAGTCCCTGCGCCTTGCTTTGATCTATCAGCTATGGAGAAATTACTAGCAAACTCTAAGCCGTGCCATGTGATTTGTTTTTGTAAATTTGTAGAAATTATTCATAATCCTATTATGTGGCCAAGGGGCAAACCTGCATAAAATATATGAGGCCTTTGTTATCATGGGGAAGGCAGAAGGAAGAAATGTTGAATGTGGGTGCAGTGGGAAAGCAGAAGGGTTTGGGATCTGCACTAATCTTCTGGACAAGGCAGTATGCCTTTGATAAATAACTGCCTCTGTAGCCACTGACTCCACTCACCTAAAATCGAAGAGCTAGCATCCATATTTACCCATTTCCCAACTGTACCCCGATCCTAAGTACACCTCTTTTGTTGCAGACAAGGAATGATTGTGACGTTACAAACCTCAGTCCCAGCAGCATGCATTATCAGGAGGGTAATGTATTGCACATAACCAGGGGAAGAGGAGAAATCACAATTTTTACACCTCCCATCTCCCTTTCAGGGGCCAATACTTTGCAGAACAAAAGTCAATGTCTCAGCCCAAATCTTGTCTGACAACGCGTAGCAGCCCGTGCTATTTTAGGCTCTTTGTGGTGCCAATCTCCTATCTCTCCCGTGACATTTTTTCAAAGAAAGAGTAGATTTCCTAGAGACTCTGCCCTTTGCAACTTCCACAGTGTATTCTTGCACATAGAGCAAGGACCCTCCTCCTCAGTCTAATGCCGTCGCTCTCCGCAGTGACCTGAGAAAGGGAAAATTAAGACAGCGTATCAGGCTAAGAGCCCTATCTTTAGCTGGTGGAGTGAAAAGACGTTATACAGATGCTTAATTCTCAGTTACACATTTGGAATAAAAGGTGCAGAACCTGGGAAAATTTGGCCAGCAACTATCCAGTAAACAAAAGCCAAAAATATAGAGTATAGCATTTGATAGTCTTTAGCTAATTCGCCCTAACAACCCATCCTACAACATCTCTGACTTGTAATATGTTCAATGTCTAATTGTCTCTGAATGTATTCATAAACCCCACTCCTAAATCATCTTGTGCTCTATTCAGAAATAATTTACAGCTTATACAAAAACTTGCCTTCATGCTTTTAATGTCCCCATTTTAGATGGACTGGCTTACTGGCAGGCCACCAACTTCACATTAATTTGCTGCAGTGTCTGAGTGTACAGGTCTTATCTGGGCCCGCTTTTATTCAGGGTGAAAAGCTGAGTCGTTCTAAATAACGCAGGTCTAATTGGCTATGTTTTGCAGTTAATTTCCATAAAGAGCCTAGGAGACTGTCACCTCAGTTTGGGAGGACAAGGTGCTGGAGCTGAAGCCATGTACCTCAGCCAGCCGTTAATCAGGAAACACACTTTCGCCTGCTTCGCAAAGGGCAGAGGTCAAGGAGGAGGGGCCGACACCATATCTGCACCAGAACGCTATAATTGTAGGAGTGTAAATTGCTGTAGAAAAATGCCCTGTCTCTGAAATTCAGCGAAAACTCATGGGGAGGCTCTGTCCAAAGGGTATAACGAAGGACCAAGTGCCTCTTTGTGCAAGCAGAAAAGTAAGACGTAAGAAACTTATTTGGCATGGTTTCTTCATGAGCAGGGCTAAAGTAAGTAAATGTCACAATATTCCATTCCTTCCATTGTTCCTTCCTTCCTTCCTTCCCTTCCTTCCTTCAATTGAACAACCTGTCCAACAATAGCATATCTAAAAACTTCTGATTTAATAATGCAGCATTTATTGTAGGTGCAAAATTGACAAGAAATAACAGCTATTTTCTAAAAGCGGTCTACTGCACCAAATACCTCCAAGCGCTCTGGTTTTAACCTGCAAAAGCTGTGCCGATGCCTCAACATCAGTGAGAACATCAACTCGCCTTTGGTATTCTATTTGTGCTCTACTGTACCCTTGTTTGGGGCTGGACTTTCTCTCCTAATGTGGCGTGCTTGATCCCACAGCTGTGATTTTCCGGCTGCCACTTAGCACCCAGTGGCTCTGGGGCCATGAATAGAGGTGGTCTCAACAGAGTCAGGCCCCCTCATTTTATGGCTGCCTGCCTGTGGTCAACAGTCCTCTAGATCACAACAGCATCACAAAAGGAGAGAACATCTGAACTCCAGATCTGCAACTTATAAATTTATGGAGATATATACTCATATCTTGTGATACTCATCCCGAATGCTCTATGCTGTTTATTTAACTTGTCAGCAGAAAGTCCATATCAAAGACTGGCTACCAAGAAGTTTAAGATAAAATACCTAATCTGCTTTAGGCTCACAAGAGGTCAAAACTGACCTTCCTTCCAGATGTAATCAATACAATCCATTTTTCGAATGCAACGAGACAGGTAAATACTATAAACATAAGCATGTACTCAAGGTACACTTCACAACTTTATGGCAACACTTACAGCATGCATGAAAAAGCCACAAAATTTGAGAGCTGTTTCCTTTATGCTGCATCCCCAAAAAGGGGGCACAGCCTAACTTAACTGGCTTTATTTATTCACTTTAAAGCGACCATATTGGGTCTATGCAACACACTAACCCCCAGTGGTATACTTAAGTGGCTCACAAAGAGATTCAGAGGATGGTGCTGCCAAGTGCGGCTTTATGGGGACAATTTAACATAATGGTCAAATAAATACTGTTGTAAAAAAACACCTGTGAACAGTGGTGGCAGGTTGAGGCCCATTACTATATTTTTTGTGTGACAGTTCAGCGGCGTACAACAGATTTCATTCCATTTTGCTCGAGCAGACGGTCGCGTTCGGGTTTTACATGCAGGATCAGAAAGTACAGCTCAGTGAAGCTGGCAAGGCGGTAAGGATGCAACAAGAAATGCAATGATGTGGGAAAATAATGAGAAAGTCTGCTCTTAGTTCCTCATTATACTGTCTAATCATTCTCATACTCATTATTCTCTAGAGCAATATCTATTAACACTTGATGATTTCTCGGCAAAGTCTCAATTTTAGACTCAACCCCAGAAGAAGCTAATTGTGGACTTTATGAAACAGGAATTTGACAGCAACACATGAAGAAGCAACCGTTGATAGCTCACTGCTGCTGCACTGCTCTCTGTCGGTTCAAAAGTTCAAGCCAAACGCCACAGCATCACAGCTATCACAAAAACACCAAAGTCCTAGTCTGAATTACAAGGTGACTGGTATGTACGAGTGGGAAGATGGTAATTATGCTAACCGTCAGAGGATGTAAACTTGGCACTGAGCCCATTGTGAGTCAGCATGGATTCAGCCTTTAAATACTACCTTTACAGGCTGAAAGTGTTGATCAATTCAAATCTGAAATTTGAAACTTCTTCCAAAGGTGAATACATTGTGCGTTTTAATGATGTTTTCCTTTCGTGATCCGCAAAGAGACGTCAGCTGATTGAAAAAGAAGCAACACAGAGAGACTCCATGAGTTCTGGTTAGCACACATGAACAATGGTCAGAGGCACAGGCTCTGATTACTCTGTTTCTGTCACATTTCTGGCACTCAGCTTACTCTCAGGGGGGTCAGAGTGATGACTGCTATCTATGAGCTGTCAAAGTAGTCCAGAATTATCAAGCAAAAGCTAAAATCAATAGCACAAAATCAAAATGACAATAAAGGTTGTCATTAGAATGGAGATTTAGCATTAGTACTCTTTTTCCTGTAATTATAGAGTCAAGTTATTTATAAGCTTTGCTTCTGACTTGAATGGTCTAGCAGCATTTCAAATTCTGCTTTGTCTTAATGGTAACTTCAAATAAGGTTTACTTTATAAGAGTAAGCCTTCATCAATCATCAGTATATGATCAATTAATGCTTTATAGATCAGTAATGACCTAATAATACAAATATTTTCATCCAGATGCATTGCTTCTCTGGGATTTGCAACAATCTTTTTGATCGATTAATCATTTAAGTCATTTTTAATCAAAATGCCAGAAATTCTCTGCATCCAGCTTCTCAAAAGTGAATATTATATATATGGAGATGTTAATTCAGGCTCTGGAGACTTAGGATGGAAATGTTTTCATACTTAAACTCTTGACTAACATTTATATTGATTGGGATAGTAATCGATAATAAAATAATTGGTAGTTCATTTTGGTAAATTAAAGAGCTGAATGACGAGAAATTATGAAAAAAACAAATTTGCACAGGATAGCCACTAACTAAATGTATTTTTCACATCCAGGCAAAAGTTGTGCTAAATAATGTCTTATTACTCATTTATAAAGCATAAATTTATTAACCATTAATAAAGCCATTCGTTCCCCCTTTCAAATTCTATGCTATTAGAAACTAACAGCATGTATATGCCCTCAGTCTTTCAGGTAAACACTGTTCAAACATGGTTACAAACTGCTACAAGACATGCTCTCTGTTTTTTTTCTATGACAGAATAACACCTTGCATAAACCTGACTCCAAACAACAGACGTCACGTCAGAAGTCAGCAGTATTAAGATGCCATGCACCCAAACCCTGATATTTCCTCCTCGTCTCTGTCTCCCACTCCTTGTGCTTGTCACACTTCTTCCACTGTGCATCAGAGGTATGACCCCTGCCTCACCCCTGGCACAGGGTGTGAGCTGGGTGTCCCAGTCAGACCTGTCCTGCTGAATGCCTTATGACAGGTTGTTTGTGAAACTCTTGTGTTCTGTTTGTTCCCTCTCCCCTCCGTCGTCCTTGCTGACAGTGTCCCCATTGTGAATCTGAAGGGCTCTGCTTTGTTTTGCCCGCCTCATTGGAGCCAGTGTTGGTCCAAAGAGAGCTCGCACACACCTCTGTTCACTCTGTGGGAGCATCTGTTGACCTTCCTGCCCATTATTTAACTTTTTCTGCCTATTAATTAACTTTTCTGGGAGGTTCTGGGGGTTCAATGTGCTGCTGACACCGGAATTATTACAATGCAAACATTTTGAAAGTGGATCATGCTACTGAAAAATGACTGAACCACTGATAGACAAACTTCTGGGATATTTTAGCTTTATATAAATATGTTTATTTATTTATTATTCGGAGTAAAGTACAAGACATCCATATGCGTAACTAATTGAAATTTGAAGGTTGGATACAGCAAACCACACCTCATTCTACGTCATTTGTTTTAGCTGAAACATGCTACTTATAGCTCTTTTTTTATATACACATAAAATCAATGATTTGGGGGCAAAAAAAGACATTATATAAAAATACAATACAAATCCAGCCTCGTGTCTACATTCAGTCATCCACCTAACTCCCCGCCTTTTCCCTCCCTCCGCCCCACATCTCCTGTCCCGAACATCAGCGGGGAGCGTGGCTAATTTACGAGCATGGGCAATGCCAACATACTCTGAGGAGGGCCCGTTTTAACACCTCCAAATGCTGTAATGCATCCCAGCTGACCTTAATTATAAAAGCATGTGCCTCCCCTGTGCTTCCCCCAACCCCCCACCCCCTACCCCCTATGCACAATCCACAAGGCCGGGGGTGTGAGCCAGTCCTCTTACCTGCAGAGAACAACACAGCAGCAGCAACCATCGCAGCTCAATGTTAATAGTTGCATCCTGAGAGGAAATCAATAAAGCTATAAAGGGTGATATCACAGTGTGTCTGGGCCCCCACGCACACATTCTCCCCTGCTCCCTCCTTCCTTCAGTGGGACCAGTTTATGAGGCAGTCTGGTGGTTGGTGGGAGTAACTGAAAGGTCAGTAGTATGAGGTTTTGATCCAAGGATGAGACGTCCTCCCAGGGAGTAAACGGTGCAGTGGGACCCCTGACTCATCTGGAGAAGAAGTGGATCTTTTCGAGGGCTTATGGCTGCTGTGTGTTGTCAAGGTAGCGAAGCATTAGTGTCTGCAAAGGCCCATCGATGCCGCCTGGTTACGATCAGAGGAGAATCCCAGGAGGTAAAACAGGGCCTTGCTAAACTGCTGATGAACCGAGGGAGATATTAAAAGACCGACTCACCCTCTTCTTCTGTCTGTATTGCAGATTTTTGCCCATAATATTGATATACGCACAGCACGGGGCTCTAGCATCATTGGGCTGATAAACTGCTCACACAATAGATAATCTTTTATGTACCTCCCGTGCACAGCACAAATATTATGACTATTAGTACATTAATTAACTCACTGGCCTGGGGGTCCTCTGCCCAGCCAAGGTTAAGAGCTTCTTTAATTAAAGATCAATACAGTTTTGCAGTATATTTCTACAGCACCAAAGGAGACATGGAGCTCTTTACTGTCTACATGTCAGAATGATATAGAAGTTCACAAGATATGTATAGACAGAGATTCAAAGTGCAAAATTAGACCATTTGCAAGTATAGACCAGTGAGCTGGTATATGTCAAACTGCTAAAGTGATGGTGTGAAAGACATAATACCTTCTTTATGGATTGAGTTATGTTTGTAGCTATAATGTGAGTTCACCTTTCTGCAGGTCTGAGCTCGAAACCAAACACATAAACCCATTAGGAACACAGCTAATGGGTGCAGCATTAATGTCCAGCCAATCCTCCAGTCTTCGTTGACATTCGCCTGTCTAACATCACTTACTAATACACCTATGCACTGTGCAAAGGAGGTGAGCAGCGATGGTGATGGAGGGGATCAAAGCCCGGGCCGTTCTCTCTGCTGCCATCCAGGTGTGTACACCTTCGGATTTAGTCCTTGTTTGTAGAAGATGGCAGGGCCCAAAGCGCACACCTTCACGCTCAAGGCTCCAAAGTTCCCCTCTGATCACCGTAATCTGCCTGGATTATGCTTGACAGGACAAGGATCCTCCTGCTGGTCTGCCCCGTCTGTTCCGGAGCACAGCCCACAAAGGGTGGCTACAGGCAAAAACCCAACCCCAGACCCAAACCGAGCACCAACCTGCCTTTGTCCATAAGACCCTTGAAAACATCTGCAGCTTGTTGTATCTACAGTGTATTAATTTACTAACCTTGTTTTTCAAATTCCACTTTCAAGTAGCTAAGGATCAAAAGAAACATACTTTTAGGATTTTGAGTATCTTTAATCAACATTTTACATTAAATATTATATCACGTGTACACACTATATCAATTAACATTCACTCGATCTGCAACACAAAATAATTGTGTGTGCGAGAGACCTTTATATTTAGAGTATGCTATGTTTATGTTTAGTTTACATATAAATATTGAGGTCAAACTTGATCTTGGGATCAAGTGTCTGTAAATATGTCTGGGGCCCTCGTAATTGATAACTCACTGGTCCATTTGCAAAATACACTGTAGCTACTTATTCTCATGTGCTGTGTATTATAGGCAAGACATGAGGGTTGTAACTGAAGGAGGACCAATATGATTCTGATTTATTAGTCTGAGGTACCCAGGGGAAGCCACTCACAAACACACACACAACCTATTATGCATTCTCAGCCTCTCCCACACACACACACACACACACGCTTTGGTGCTCTAACAACTCCACTGGAGATGTGATGGATAAGGAACCCTCTCTTATCAATGCTGGCCTGGCTCTGGCTTAGTCCACCTGGGTCTCTCTGGGCCTGTTGACCAGTCTCTCTCCAAAACCCTGCTTCCTCTCCCTCCCACCACAGCCTGCACCCCTTTGCCACACAAGACTAAGACAGGTTAAACAGTTAAACACCAGCAAATCCAGCACTGCCCTGTGGGAAATTTGCTTCTAATCCCTAACTTATAGGCACAGAATCAAAGCCAAAAAGCCCGAGCAACAAATCTGATCCTCCCCCTAACAATCTTAGGCCTCTTGGGAGGGCAGGGAGAAGCTCCACAGACAAGGCTGAGATGGATAAATACCTAAATGATGAGACAGTCTGGGGACAGGGGAGTAGTGTCTGGCTATGGCCGTTCACCTCCAATTTGGCATCCGCGCAATGAAAGGCAATTGGGCAGCAGCCCCCACACAGCAGCCAGTCCTTATTATTATATGTTGAAGTGTGGCTTGGGCAATGATTAATGACAGTGTCAGGGCGAAAACAAAGCACAGCGCAAGTTATCTCCAATCCACCTGCTCCTGTGGCCCGATTGGAAGAGAATGGAATAGAGTGCAGGCAGCACATGGCTTGATAATGGGAAAGCGAAGGGGAAAGAGAATGGAAAAGAAAAAGAAGAGAGGAGGAGGGCATAGGGTGGGATAGAGGATATAGTGAAGGGGACTTACTGACCACAGCAAGGTGACAGTAACTTGGAGAGACACTACAGGTATATACATACACAAAGGAATTTACAAAAACCAATGCCAAAGTCTGTACGGTGTACACTACGAATTCTGTCTTACATTCAAGATCAAAATAATTCCTAACAACCCCACAGGGATTTATTCTTTGCATCTTTAAACTAACCAAATGCCAACTCGCAGGTAGTTTCCATGTGAGGTGTGAACATGCAGCTTGTGGCTTGCCGCGGTGATTGATTTGACAGACAGAGTGGACTTTCATGGCGTCTGTGTTTGTTACATCCAGGCCCACTGTCCCCTGCTGTACTGGTGTTGACATTTATGAGACATGTCGGAGGGGGCCTGCTAGACCTCACTAATGAGAGAGCTGAGGCTGACAGCAGGTAGCACAGCCTGACACTGCCATCCAGAGGCGATGTTTGGTAATGCTGCTTTAGTATGGCGGTCAATTACCATGTTTACACTTGTTCCACTTCTGTGATTCTTTAACGGTGTTCTAAATTGCACTGCTTACAGATTATCAGAGAAACTTCACTTAAACCAAACGGGAGAAGAAAAAATATAACAAACAAACAATTAACTCCTAAACTAAAGGCCAGTAACACACCAGTTGTGGCACTGTGCATGTTGGCTCTCCAGTGTGAATGTGTTTATCAGTGTGATCTGCCTTAACTGCGACAGTGAGTTTATGGCAGCGAGTACCAAGTTCACTGTCAGACACAGTCCTCTAATTCAGGTCATGATGTGACGGTGAGTCGCAGGCGCCACAGTAACTGTAAGAGGACACTGGCTGTAGACTAGAGCTGCCCTAGATAATGTCACGGTATGGTACAGTTTTTTATTTATGCACGTGACCTAGCCCTGAGTTGCAGGAGACAACCCTTACTCGCTCATTTATTCACGCAGCAGGGAAAACTGATTAGCAACCTGCTCACATACAGAGAACCCGCACTATGACCAAAGAGATTAGGGCACTGTCTGATATCTGTCCCTTTCAACAAAGAATGAATGTAAGACGGTCATCTTTTCCACATGTTTTAAGCCCATTCTAATGACAACGTCTGATCCTCTCTGACAGTGAAAAATGATGAGGTGAAAAAATTCCCTGACACTACCAATTACACCTTTAAACCACATAATGTATAACCACAGCAACGAACAACTTCAAATGAGAAAGAATGAGGTTTTCTGTTTTCGCTGTCCTCAGAAGCAGCAGAAAAAAAAAAACATTAAAGTCTCATTTTGACCCACGTAAGGACCGAGAGACTCTCTCCATTAAAACCAGGAAATGAAAGTGCACCACCCCTGGCTTCACTAATAAATGTCTCTGCACTTTCCAAAGAACCCCTTGCTGGATATATAATATACACCCTGGCCATCCTATGTCTGATGTTCCCCCTCAAGTGACACCAAAAACAGCTTTGTGTGAAGTATGCCAGATAAAATATGACTGAAAGAACTTATGCACATGCACGATCATTCATACTTTTTTTTTTTGCTGCCTGAATATCTACATCAATACACTATTCCCTGGGTTTAATTTATGCGAAAAAACTTACAACAATTAAAATGCAAGTAGAGTTATGGGCCTTAAAAGAAGACCCAATGGAGCAGTAAATACAGTAGTAGCAATCAAATGCATATGTAGGAAATGTCTTTGTCAACTTTTGGTGCACAGTACATCAGCAGACTCAGCAATGGGCACCAGAATCACAATGGGTTCCCAAACACAACTCCTTCACTCCACATTTTTTGTCATGCAGCCCTGGGATGCCAGCCAAGTGTAAATGTGGTACCTAGAGTACACAAGCCTGTAGACTTTTCTGGCCTTTTAACCATCAGGATCTGTCACCAGGTCTTGACCAGGTATAAGGTGCAACAACAAGCTGAAAGTACGAAGGCCTCACAAAAAGGCTAGACATTTCTAAACATCAAGAACGCTGAGACTTCTCTGTAAACAACCTGTCAATCATTTCCATTAAAAATGTTTTGTCATTTTTTTTTGTGAACACTTGTTTTGAGACTTCTCCAACTGTATGCTTTATTTGACAGTTCCAATCATGTAACACTGCATCTTTCAGCTGTAGATGTGGCAAGGGTGTCTTCCCTGTGTAGTTTTCCCGTAGCAGTGTAATCTGTGGAGGAAACAGTAGTGTTTTTAATGAGAAGCCATGGTCTCCTCTTCTTCATAACAGCTCCTGTCTGTCTGTAGCACAGTGCAGCACGGCACAGCATGCTCCGCTGAAATGTGGTCTGTCTATGTGGGATTGCCGGGGCTCCTTTGAAGTACTGAGCCGCGGCTGTTTCCTTTGTGTGTAACGACGTAAAAAATCAAACCTAAAACCAAAACACCCATAAGAATAACTGAAAGGGGTACAATATAAAGTGCCATATGTATATGATGCTTTACACATCTCTTCTTTGTTTCATCCCCTCCCCTCTGCCATGATTATGCATGTCTTCTGTGAAGAACTGCGCTGCGTCTGGAGAGCCCCTTGAATGGAAACTGTGAGGTACAGAGAGGCACATTAAAATCCTCTAAAGCTCTCAAACGAACAACCTAGGGACAAAACATGAATTCCGTGCGGTTTCTCCCCTTGTAGTGGTGCAGCTCAGACAAGTTCACATTTAGCACTGGCTGGCATCTCAGACAGTGGGTCCAGTGGGATGTGTAGCTATGTGTTTATCAGAGGATGAACTTCCTCTAATATGTAGCACGTTTCCCCCCCGTTCTCTGCGCCCTCCCTCTCCCTGCCTGCGTCTCCTCTTAGACTGCAGTTGAAGGTGAAGCACCCGAGTTCAGAGAGCAAGAGGAGCAGCCGCCGCCTGAGTCGCAGAGAGCTCTGCTCTTTGGGAGCTCAGGGTTTTGTCCCTGTGTCGATGCCGTGGCACACTTACAGTAGTGAGAATATATGATGTATGAATTTATGGCTTATATGATTGTGGCCTACATAGCATCTGTGTTGGCAACCTACCGAATATCACATTGGTGACTTGGAAATCACCTTGATTATTTTCACCAGGGAAATTAAATAATTAATGATTAAACTGATAAGGGGCACTAACATGAACCTGAAAACATGACTGCTGGCATTGTGCTCTTGCGACAATCGAAGACGTTTAATCTTACACGCAGTATAATCAAATAATAATGTGCTGTATTCCCCTATATATATACTTTTAGGCAACATTTGTATGGTGTGGTTAAAGAGCTTTTCATCTGTTTGATTACCATTTACTTCCACATAATGAAAGTTAGTTTAAGTAATAAAACATCATAAAATAACAGGTGGTGCAAATATGTTTTACACTTCTATAAAAGCTCATTTCTAACTCATAGCTCATACACAGTTGTAATACAATCTATGTTATTGCTTCTCTACCTTTCTCATTTGATCATCCAATAAGTAAAACATATCAGCTCTATATCAACAAACAAAATGTTTTAATCACAGAACAATATAAGATATAAATCTACTGTAAAACAGTGCTGAGTTACCACAACTGTCAGCTCCAGAGGGTAAGACTCAACAATAGTGCTCTCTAGTGGACATTTAGCATTACTGCCACAATGGTACAAAGTTCACCAACACAGCAAGCAGACGTTCCTTGAGCGTTTGTAGTTATCAGACAATATTTCAGGAGCCAGGCGTGGTTACTGTGGTCTGCCTGAACTAATGAAGCCCAATGATTGGTGGTTCAGATTTACTACTTTGAAACATCATAACTGTGGATATCCTAATCAATTTTTAATATTGGGTATCTCCAATACAGAATCTGATGCAATACTTATGTGGATACTACTTGTGGATTAAATATGTATCTGCCTTCTAAACTGGCACACATTATTTTTCACCAGCTCCTTGATCCAAATACTGAAGGTTAATTGGGAGAATGAGACTTCTGACATGAAGCAGTTCACTGCAGAGGAGACTTTGCTGGAGTTGTTGGGACTACAAAACAGCAAGTCCTCTTGCAGTTGTTCAGCGGTGGGACAAAGTGATGCTTCTTTGACCTCGTAAATAATCTTTGGCCAAGTACAGACACTGCTTGCAGAAAGCACATACACTTTTGTGTGCCAGAACAGTCAATCACTGGTGCAACCAAATAATTTTTCACATTCAAATTATACTTCTCGCTCTCGCAGCATCGAGCCCAGCTGTCATTAAGAAGAGGAGCTCTGCAGGCTGAGGTGGACAGAACAGTAGAGGACAGGATCAGATTTTGAAGAGCTTTATTTTAGCCACACAATCCATTAAAATAAGCCTGGACCCTTAGGATCAGCTCGGGACATCTCTAACCATATCACCCACATGAAACTACACAGAATCTAGACAGAAATTGTGATTTTTAATACTTAATGATCCTCTATCAATTTCTGTGGTTTCCCACAGCACTACATAGCATATTCCTAGTTCTGCTGACTGAAAAGAATTATTTCAATACACCTTTTCATTCATAACAAGAACATGATGATGAAGTTTGTTCATATCCAAAAACTACCTTGGACAAGGTGTAGTAAAAAAAAAAAAAAAAAAGGTTCTGGACTGACACAAATGAAGTAAGGAAGTAAGAAACTCCCACTCATTCTACACTGCTGGAAACCCGAAAAAGACAACTAGCCTTTATTACTACTCAGCAGCAGGGCCTGTTTTTATATGTTGTTGATCGGGAAGTGAAAGCTGGAAATGCAAACTGCTGGGAGAGCAGCGTGAAATCCTCTGCCTCTCCACTGCACGAGGGCACCTGCCCATTTGGTGTTTACCTATGGAACGTCACATGAAATACTGTATCTCTGTGGAAAGTACAGGTCAGCCAGCAGAGATATTCCAGTCATCAGGCTTGTTTCAAGTAAATTACAACAAAAGCAAACAGGCGTGGAGCACCAGCTTATGGTAGCTGCTTGGTCAGAGGTGCCAGAAATATTTCAGAGGAACAAACTGTCAAAATATTCCAAATAGCCTTTTCTGAAAACCTACTAAATAGAGCATTACTCCACTCATGTAAGTTCTCTCTCAACACCACCAAATGCTGACTTTAAATGCTTCTATTTCTCAAAACTACAGCACTGGTTCTGATAGTTACAGTGAGTCAAATACAGAGGGCAAATTCCTCCAAAGGGGTGAATGAAATATACTGTAACATGAATGTTCACTGAACATAAACAACAGGAAACAGAAATCATTGTATATACAAATGTTAAGATTTTATGCAGAGACACACGAGTTTCACACTTTTAAACAATGGAAAATGTGGAAAAAACTTCATCAGCTTCATTTTAAAAGCTTTAAAATTATACAAAAATAATTGCTCAGTACTAAATGACAGATCTATTGTCCACCTCAGAGTCTTGGAGCCCCAGGGGTAAACAAAACAAAATTTAGGTCTCATAAGAATTCAAATCTCCTTCAGTAAACAAATACTTGCCCATACAGAGAAGCTATCTTTACAATGAAGCCAAACTACTGCCACCCAAGTTGCACATTTGCATATTATCTTGGCAACCAAATTCTCCACCACATTTTAAATGAAATAACAACAACTCCTGCCAGAGAAGTAGGGAGAGGTCCAATTTAATCCTTCCTACTAGTGATTACATTTTCATTGTTGTGTATGAACTGACAACATGTTTGCTTTGTGTCAATCAAAATAAGTTTAGCAATAAGCTAAACTAAACTTGTGCACGCTCAAGTACCACAGCGCACTGGTGATTCCACCACAGCAACAAGAAACTTCAACAGCAGTCGACAGGTCGGACCACGAGTCAGCCAGTTTCTGCTGTCCTGCAGACATGCACAGGTGTGTTCAATTAGTGACTGATTGGACAGGTGCTCAGGAAGAAGTTGGGTGGAACTGTGCAAAGAACTGCATGATGACAACAGAGCTGCACTGATGAGTCGATTGACACAAAAATAATCAGCTATTTTCATAATCATTTCCATTTTTGCTTAAATTCACAATATGTAACATTATATATTTATAAAGTCAACAAAATCAGCAAGTAAGTGCAGACCTGTATGAGTGATCTATGCTTGCGTAGGGGCTCTTACGAAGTGGCAGCTGTGTTAATGACATCCTCCTGAAGCTTGCTGACAACAGCTGCAGATATCATGTAAAACACTGCAAACTACACCCATGTATCAGTCACAGGAACAACTCTCCTGACAAAAAACAAACTTTTAACTAGATATCCTCCAAAAAAAAAGTATGGGCAGATAGGAATTTTCCTAAAATGGCAACACATAACACAAGCAGCAATTTTGTTTTTTTAATGAATTGGGAGCAGGATAAACTGAGTCAACTTGTCAGCCCGCTCCCGTGGACAATCTTTGTAATGTCGACACTGTTTCTAAATTCCCTCTAACTGTTACTTAACGACGTATACACAAATATTAACATATCTGTGATAAGCTATTATCAGCCAGGCTGATTTAGCGTAAGCTAGAAATTCTTGGTTTTTAGGTTTCTCCTACTATTACTCTCACAATAACAAACTGTTTTGAGTCTACAGTTATTTCAGCTTCACGGTAAAAGCAGACTCCGAGATAACAGACAGCATTTAAAAGTCCTTTCTGCAGCCCCTCAACACCTGCAACACTTGGGGTTTACCTGCTTCCATTTTTCTCTACATCTTTACTATTTGGTAATGAGTGGTTGCTCTGCATCTAGCATGCTGCTCCTTGCGTTCCTTATCGCCAGGGTTAGCAAGTTGAAGACAATTTTTATCAAGACTCGCTCATCAAGTTTACAAAGTATACTTCAAACAAACATGACACTGCGGAGGAAGTTGGGATGTATCTTACCAACTACGTGTTTGGCATAATTTAAGCCAGGTGTTGATGTAATGGACAAATGTTTTGCCAAGATGCCACAGACTGACAGAGCTGCTGGTGGAATCAGCTCCTGTGTGTGCATTTGTATGTGTGGTTGCACACATAAATGTCTGGGGTAGACACTGCTGTTTCTTTGCAAGGGGGTGTGTTAAATGACAATGACACTCATCCCTTCATGGTGACGGGATGAACACATCACTATGATCAAAGCACTGGTGACACGCCTTGAGGAGACAGATGTGTGCTTTATGTGTTAGGGTGGGGGTTTGGTATCCAGTAAAGAAGCAAAGTTTGTTTTTTTCACCATCAATAAACATGTGTTTGTCTCTGATAAGGTCATCTTTCCCCTCTCTCTTATTTGTATGCGTGTATTGCTGCTGTACATTGAGAGCTCTTCACATAACACCGCACAAATCTGCTGAGCTGATCAATCTATGTAAAAACACAAAAAGAGATCTTAATCTCATCCATGCATGCTAAAACAATGAAGCAGTACAAAATACAGTGTGTTAAAAATGTAATAATGCATCAACTATGTTACAATACCAACACAAAAACTTAAATAGTAGAATAAAGATAGAAAAGAAACACCAGCTTTTTCTTGTAAACCCGCCAAAATCCTACATTAATAACATGTCATGGTTCATCCCAGCAGATCGCTCCCAAAGGATGAAACACTTGACAAACTAACCAACTTTTTACACTGGATGGTAAATGGACTGTTTTTTTATAGTGCTTTTTTTGTAATCTACCAACCTCACAAAGCAACAACACACAGTTCTGTGCTCAGCCACTCACGTACACACTACCTGGGCCCAGTATCTTACCGAAAGACACTTTGACATGCAGACCTGACGACCGGGGATCGAACCACAAACCTGAGCCCAGAAACTGTGCCATGAAAAGTCTGACTTCAGTTAGCCTTTCAAACTGAACCCAGATTAAAGCCAAGGACGTGGACACCACGGCGGGTCCTGCATGCTTACATACAAGACTTAGACTAGACTAGACTAGACTAGACTTAGACTTAGACTAGCACACACGGCACACATCTTGCACAGTCAACAGCAGAGATACCACCAAGCAAGACAACACATAAAGCCAAACACAGTAAACACAACAGCAGACGCAGCCGACTTAAACTCACCGTTAGCCGGCGACTCCTCTTGCTAGCTAGCATCTTCCTCTTCCTTTGCTGACGACAATTCATGGGACAAAATACAATTTCTTTGGTTTGGAAACTTCTTTCTCCAAACTGTGTCTTTGTTTCGACGTCTGAAAGCTAACCACGCTTCCGCAATTGGACAAATATTCATCTTTTTGAGACCGTTTCACTAGGTAGACTTGTTGGACGCGCGGTTACCTTGAGGGCGCGTTCGATTTGGGTCACTACACGTGCTCGCCGGGCGGTGCAGTGAATGAATGAATAAAGTTACGGTATATGTAGTCTTTGCTACCTATGCAGAGGTACAATAAATACACAGTTCGTTCATCATTAAGTGTACTGCATGATACAGAACTTCTCTGTATTCATCACATCCAGCTGGGCACAATGAAAATCCACCTGCGAACTAAATCAATGTACAGGGTTATGCACGTGACGCGGAAGTTAAGCGGTTATTGTCTAATATTTTAGGTTTATTTAAGCAGGCTGTTATACGCAGTCGTTACAGTTCACACCATTAGCTGCAATGATACTGTCGAGCAGAAAATCTGAAAGAGGAAAAGTCACTTAGAACATATTTCAGTAATTCAGACAGACAGAAGATGAAGACATGAGATAGATGGTTGCAAGTGGAGAGGAAGGGAGACTACACTGTGTGCAGGTGAGCAATGGACACCCAGGTATAACTAATAACAAAAATGGCTGTGTTTCATTGCGCTATGTATTTTGCACCAATATTTTGTTCCAATGATGTGCAACGTTTTGCAACAGCTTTGAGATATGCTTGCTCCTGTTTTGGTGCCTTGGCTGAGAAACAATACATCCATGGTGAAAATCCAATGGAGCAATAAAGTGTATAAACAATACACAGTTCCAAATACCCATGAATGCACCATGGAGCACAATCTGCACCTTAACACATGCATTTAAACCTTTACTTTCTGATATGGGACAAGCGGCAAACTACATTCATTATTGCTATATCATCAGATCATACAAACACATTTAACTACAGTTTTGCATTTACAATGCAAATGCAGGTTTGCAAACATGTTGAACATGAAGACTAAATTGCATTTTCCATATTAATGATAGAAAGCCTGATGTTGTTGATGGCCTGTTTGGGTCTGCTACAAGCACCTGTGTTGATAAATGTGTGTAATGAATGTGGATCATATTAATAATTATTATATTGCTAGATATGAGGAAACATAATAAATGATGTGGCAAACTAAAAATATCAAGCATCTTGTCCTGGCCTACATCAGGGCAGACTGATAAAGGAAAAGGCATGACTTACGCTTTGGGCAGAGACCAGTTTCCTGAACCACACATCATCAGCCACATGGGGGTGCTAACCACACTTATTTCACCAAACTGGAGCTGTGTGCATTTGAGAATCAAACTGAACCTTGATGCTTCTGACTCTTTTCGTGAGCTTTGCTTCCGACTTGTCTTAGCATTGGGTTAGCATTAGTCTTTTTGTGTCCAACTATGAACTTCAAAATGCAAAATAGTGAATAAAATGAGTAGAAATCATCGCTACATTCTAGACCTGAGTCTTGGCTTAACCTTGGTCCCGGGAATGACTGAAGTCTCTACTTGGGCCCCTCCTGGAAGAGAGCTTGACTTAAACATGGTGGATCACAGAATGATTGTTACAATATTCAATACTATCTTCACCCACATGATGGCAGTATAGACCAAAAGAAAGCACTGACAACCAGCCGTTCAGATTTCACCTAGCAACAGGAGCTGCTGCTTGTTCATTCACACACCTACATGGTTACACGTGATGCCCTTCCACTCTCACATGTACAATTCATCACAAGTACATACAAGCACATTAGCTCAGGTACAGTTGCACAGGTATATAGGCTGAAAGTAGATTAGCACATAAAACCTTAATTATCGGCAAACACTAACATCTATGTGCAGATGAACATTGGGTGTCTGCATACGTACACAATAAACAATGGAATTTAACAGGTGATAATCATTACAAATGAACAGAGCTGGCAGCTGTGTTAAGAAGGAGTTGTGTCCATGTGACACCAGGGCTCTGTCATACAGCCCAGTGCCCCAGTGCTACTGTCAGCCCACATAAAGCCACTTTCACTGTGAATGGAAACACTTTGATTTGGCTTTCAGGCCACGGTCAGAGTCAATGCAACAGGCTCTAATAGTAGAATTACTCCCACCACTTTTACCCCTCCGTCTGCCTCTTTCTTCCATTCACCCTCGCCCACATCCCTTTTTTTTTCTCCTCCCTCCCCTCTGTGTTCTCCAATTCTCTTTCCCTCTCCTCATTCTAAATAAACACATGGACCCTGTTTATTTGTGCCATTTGAGAAAATAGTCCAGAGATCCTGATGCTGTGTTGGAGGTCAAAAAAGCAACGCAAAAATCAATTGGCTCTGCAAGTCTCAAGACTGCCATGCAGTAAATTGTCTCTGAATGAGGCACTATGTGGACCGTCTTTTTTTTTCATAGGTTTTGAAAAATAAAAACACACTTTGGTGAGTTTGGAGTGCACAACTGTTGTCTTCCTTCCTTGAAAATCATGTCAAGGGACTTTTGACTGAAAGCATGTGATTGGTTTTGTGGTATTGTCATTCCCAAGTGGCCAAACTTACAGAAACCAAGCTTCTGTGGTTTTTGATAATGCTTACGGGAACGAATAATCGTTGTGTTAAATTGACTCCATTTTCTAGACAAATCCATCCAAGAATCTTTTCATACATTTGGCTCCTTTAAAAAGCTCAACAACATCACGTTAGTCAAATATTGTCCAAAAGGACCCTGAAAAGCCACACGCTGTAGGAAACAGACTAATTACTCCCGATCAATTAAGAGACCTAGTTTTCCGGTCTGCATGTGTGCTGGCGGGTGACAGACATATAAACCATAGAGGCCAACTTCCCCCATACTTCCTAGGCTCTTTAATTAACTCTTTGATGAGAGTGCTACGTAGCGAGCTCAGGCCGGAGGCAGCTCCAAGGAGAGAATGGATAACATTTCATATACAGCACACCACAGCAGGAAGAGAGGAAAATGCTGACGTACTCCTGTTTGGATCCAAATGAGAGTTTATATTCTTGTTTACTTTGGGTCTAGGTTGGTATTGTGTAAATCCAGTAGAATTCTGGGGGGTTTACACTGTTTGCTACACTGTATACAGCACTTAAGGTTAGCTCTGTGCATGTGGATACAAGATGTGCAAGTTTGTTTCTACAGCAAAATCTGCATTGTCCCCTTTGACTCAAAAATGTGTTTTTCTTCTTGTTCCTACAGTTGAATGTTTGAGCTCCGCTGTGCAGAATGATGTGTGAGCAGGGTTTGACACCACACGTCTGCTTTCATATTAATCAGCTGAATGTGGAAGGTTTGTGCTCGTTTAAAATCCAGTTTTAAAGAGGTGGGCCTACAAGCAGGATTTGTGACATCACAAACAGTTTGGAAGCCAATCCTGGTCCAATATTCACCTTAGACAGGTGTGATGTGGAAACTTGAAGTCTCCAATGCACAAATACTGAGAATGGGCTTTTCACTAAAAGTACAGTGTTTTATATACATCTTCAAACTTGCCTGGAGCAGATTTTTAAGTCTAAATTTCTGTGCCATTCAGTTAAATTACAACACACTAACTGGGTTACTCAGATGCTGTGGGTTAAGGATTTGACCGTCAGCGGAGTGTGTTGGGGTTTGAAGGGGTTGAAGTTAAGGACCAGTAGATCTGGCAAGTTTTAAAAGGAGCAGCAAGCTCACTTTGTTGGTTGGAATTTGCAGCACCACGGAACGACTTAATAACAATGCGTGAAGCAATGAAAATTACACAGCTCCTGCTCGAAAGGAAAAATTAATTGCTCTCAGGTTGCACTCTAGAGAAGTTTGTTCATTCAAGCACGTGCATGCATGGACACACACGCACGCACACACACATACACTCGGGCAGGCAGGAAAGCACTTTTACACCCCTGTCCAACACACACACATACATATGCACACAGACACACAGGTGCACGTGGAACCTTGGCTGCAAGCGGAACCAGGCCTTAGGACTGGATGTGCAGCCATGTGTGTGTGTGTGTGTGTGTGTGTGTGTGTGTGTGTGTGTGTGTGTGTGTGTGTGTGTGTGTGTGTGTGTGAACCTGCAGCTCTCCTGTGGAGGGAAGAATAGGGCCTGGGCCACATTCCAGCCCTGCCTCCCTGGGCGAGAGACAGTATTCAGCATTCCTCTGCCTGCCTATCAGGCCAGGTGCATTCCAGAACACACACATACACACACACACACCCACACACACACACACACACACACATTTAGACAAAAAACACAGAGTTCAGCAACACATATTTATGCTCTATCACAAATACAACATGTGTAGGCATGTACATTCATACCCATGTGTGCATACAAGCACTTATAGGCGATCATACAATATAGCTATGTGTATACGACATTTTTCAACTAAATAAAAAGGAGCATGACAACCAAACATGAGACAGCCTATTACCTCATTAGCATTCTGCTAACCACACACCCACCCACATAAATCTGTGCAAGACACACACATACAAAGCATACTGTACATACATGTGCTACCTCGCTCACATGAACAACATGTAGGATTAAACCAAGACAGACTAGCATTGTCTGTGCAGGGCTGATGCTGTGCGCTACGTTATGTGAAAAAATGTTCTCTGGCTCTTTAATTCTTCTATGATTCAGTCATTTTTAATGCATGGATTTTTTTCTGTTTGGAGGAGGCTGAGCTATTTAAAGAGCAGGGGTTGAATACACTGTGAATGTACAGCCAGCCTCTTTTTGAAGTTCATACGGTGCTGCGATGCACTGTGAGTCACACATGACAGTGCAGACGGGGGTGGAGTGTGTGTATGTGTGTGAGTGTGTGTGTGTATGTGTGTCCATCCGGGTCTTTTCTTTCATTTATCAGGAGATTTGCTTAGCTTCTTTTCTTTCTAGACAAGAATAATACAGAAAATCCCAGGTAGTCTTTATGTGAACGAACGCAGGAAGAACATGAATAATTAAATCTTCACAAGGGTGAGGCAAGTTAAGGGGATAAAAGTGGTTACTGGGAGTCAACTGCAGGAAAAGGGGATGGAGAGATAGGTGGTTTGATGAGAGAGGGAATGGGACCTCATGCAAAGTCTCATCTGCAGACTGGTCAAATGTAAAGGCACAACAACCCCCAGAACAAAAGCTCCATTCAGCGTTAACGCGCTGCTTCCCTTCCACACCATTCCAGCATTAGACAGAGAAAAAGGTTGTTGGTTACATGCTATTTGACAGGCACGGGACTCCATGCTTGACAAGCCCTGAATCAGACCATTACTCTCTGGCATTCCTCCCTCACCGTTTCGCTTACTTCCCCTATTCTTTCATTCCCCATTGCTATCCTTATCCTTTTTCTCCTTCCTTGTCTCTCATCCTTCACCTCCCTCCCTTTACATCCCCGTTCATGTCTGCTGGTAGCGCAAGCCAATTCCCGCCCTTCTCCCACTCACCCACCCCCCAACCCCCTCAGCCCACTTCTCATCCATTTCCATGTGGCGACTTTTCATCAGTGAAGTGCCTTCCTGGCCTGACTACCCCCAACCCACCTACTCCCTCCGCCACTCACTGAATGGATGCAGCATTAAAGAGAGAGGGAGAGAGAGGGCTGAAACCGTCCTTCCTTCCTCCTACAAGCGCCACCCCTTTGGCTGTCGCAGAAGTGGTATGTTCCACAGCGAGGACTGCAGAAGTTGAGAGAGCACATTGTTTGTAATCTGGCATTGCAGGGGTCACTTCCTGACTCGTGTGTCCGCTCCCTGAGCCCCGCGCCGATCCCTTCTTTTCCCCCTCCTCCCTGTGTGTCCATCCATTGGCCAAGTAGCCTAGGGCTTTTGGACAAACCCTGTTCTTCCCCTTTTGTGTAGGAAAGCTTCAACATCTGAAAACAATCAAATAATCTGGGCACAATGCGTCTCTTCATGGAGGGGTGCTGGTGGTTCCCAGATGAGCGGGAGGATTAAGTGGAGGAGGCCATGGGGGAGAGAAAGAGAGGGATGGGGATGAGGGCTACACAGCTGACGAGAGGAGGGGGGGCAACTTATTGTTACGAGATTTTCATAGCAAAATGTGTGTATGTGTGTGTAGGCAGTTTTGAGTGAGGGGTGAGTTTTGGGAACGGGGAGGCCATCTGAACACTCTTCCAAAGAGTAATGTGAGGAGTCATCTCTGACTCAGAGGTTTTACAGTCATTGATTCCTTCTCGTTTGATGCAGAATGGAAACATTGCCGTGAAAACAACACAGTGAAAGTTAATCATTGCTCATCTTTTTTTAACAGAAAAAATATTAAAGCCTCTATGATAAATTCCTTGCAATGTTGGACAGTCAAAGCATGTAAATGGTAAAAAAATGGTGCAATGAGTCAAACTAACTCTATAACCTCATATTTAAAGTTCCCAGGAAACAGCGAGCAGGAGGCCGTTTGCTTACGCATTTACATGTTTCCTGTGAAAACAGGAACTTGTCGTGGATATTGATTGGCATAAAAGCTAACTCTGGGAGCTCCCATTGAACATAGCCTGAGAGACCAATCGAGGCCTGAGCCAGCTAATAGGACCACTAGCTGCACGGCTAACCGAGCTAACTAGCACAAGGCAGCTACACTTAAGAGCATGTGGAGGTTACTTTAGCAACAAGTAAAACTATCTGTCCATCAGGAAACTCCATAAATCACGTATCATAACATTATTCCCGACTGTGAAACTGGCCTCCGTCAGTCTCAAAAGTTGTGTTTGGGTAAAGTCCAACTGTTCATTGAGAGGCTAGTTAGCATTTAGCAGTTACTCTCTTTGTACATCCATGGCAGTGTCATAAAAAATCACAAACCTCATTGAACACAAAATTGGTATATGCCCCCAAGTACAGGAAGAGTCCATTTTTTTTTAGCATTGTGGTTTTATGTTGGGTCATGTGCTGTATCATTTCTTGGCTGTGCTAGCGGTTTCTGCCTGTTTCCAGTCTCTGTACTAAGCTAAGCTAACAGGCTGCTGACATAAGAATGGTATCAAGTATGAAAGCATGAAAGCGAATAAGTCCACTTCTCAAAATGTCAACTATTCCTTCAAGTTTATTGTAATAAGATATCAATATGAGATAATGATAATGGAAAAAATGCTGTCTCTTTAGCTCTCTTTCCTTCCTCTTCTTTCTTATATACATAAATGCACACACAACTGCACATGCATGCACTTGCCCACACACACACACATGCAAACTTCTTCTGCTGCGTCTCTCATGTCGTTCCTTCTCATCTCCATGAGAATGGTAAATAGTCATCTGTAACTTCCCCTCCAACATATTCATTAATCCCTTCTATCCTGTGGGGCTGGATGATGATTACAGGGAAGCCAACTGAAGCCGCCCAAATAAACACCCCTCAGGCTGCAACAAAGGCCTGTCCACCTCACCCTAAACACAGCTTCCCCAGCTAGATCAGGTTTCAATCAAGCCCACGCACAACATGCAAACAATAGGAAGTATCTCGAGCACCGAGAAAGCTAACTGTGGCTGAAACCAATTTAGTTTCCCATTTTTGTAGCTTAGACGTTAGCGACTGGTACAACTTTACTGTAAAGCAGATCTTCAGCTTTAACTGTAATCAAGCCAGGCATCAAAACCAACAGCAAATCGAAAGCAGAGTGATGGACTGTCATAAGCTCATGACACATGTTATGCATGATATATATAGAAAGCAGTATAATAATAATTTACTGCAAAGTCCAGTGCTAAACTTTTGTTTTCTGTTTAATCCAGGCATAAGCAAGAGCATAGCACACAACCTGTTTCCCTCTGAAGCACATTCCAGTGCAGTTTTTGCAAGTTCACATAGTTCAAATTCTAACCATTTACAGAATTTACACAATCCCAGAGATGTGTTATCATCAAGAACTTTGCAGCCATAACGACCTTCCATCTGAACCAACATCCTTGTGCGTGGTCACAAGACCTGCTCTTTAAGCCTGACACACTTCACTCATCTAGTTATCCACATCAATCTATCTTCTAAGACATTCTTGAAACAAAATCTTGGGGGGTGGGTGTGGGGGGGTGGAAATCCCTTCATGCTGCTTAAATAACATAAAAGATTTCTTTACTAGTATTCTGAGGACAACTAAGGAATATCAGAAATGTTTGCATCTTTAGTTCTGCATTGGTCATGTGCACATACACGCAGTCAGAAAGAAAGAGAGAGAGAGAGCTAGCACACAGCACATAGTCAAACATGCCTGACGGCCCTCACACTTCCTTCCCCTCTAGCCACTACACCTTTTTCTACTCAACACCCTACAATTAGCGTGCCTAAAAGTTGCAGGCTTCCGAGGCCAGGCCCACACTAATCATAGGTATGCATTGTTGTGTTCAGCTGCCAGGCCTTTAAAAATCAGCACCTCTTGTTTAAGCCACACCTCTTTGGCCCGGATTGCCGGGAGTCCACCGCTGTTGTCCGAGGGGTCCCGCAGGCAAACTGGAGAAACTTTACAGGTGTGAGTTTTTAAGAATGGAGAGAAACATTGTACCACTCATAAAAAAACAGAAGTCCACACATCAACAAAAGTAAATGTGTTTAAAAGTAGCTAATTGGGGGAAAAAAAGAGGGAGGTAAATATAAGGCAGGGGATCCTAAGATTAGTTTATTTACCAAGAGCTGTCAGCAGCCATCTCCGGTTGTTCTCACTAGAAGCTCTGAGGTCTCTGCAGACTGTATGGCAGCAGCTACACAGACACTGGATTTCCTGTCCATAGTCGCTGTACAAAGAGAGGCCTTCACTTCTCCTCTCTTGTGACCAGAGGCTGCCTGAGCTGGTGATCACATCACCTGTGTTTTGAGGTCATCATCTGATTCTAATCCTCATGGTCCAATGCTGGGAATGAATCCCCTGTGTTATTTTGAATAATAGTGGCCATGTAGAGATGTTTCTGTGGGTTTTTAAATGCCATAATAACCTGCGGTTTGTCCCTGTGCGATGTCTGTTGACTGTCAAGTTCATCTGTGAATTTTCAATTTGTCAATTCAACTTAATTCAAATTCTGTTTATTATCTGCAGCCACTCAAAGTAAGCATTACAATCCACTCCAAACCTACACACCTTTCAGGTTTACGCAGATTAATTAGGATTCATGTCAACATTACAAAGCTTTCATTCATGCATTTCAAGTGTTAACTCATATCTCAAGTCAGAAATGAAAGCTCTCAAATTCATAAGTGGACTAACAAGTCAAATCTAGCAAAATAAGTTTTGAACACGAGTGTCAGCACTAACGTAATTACTGACAAATGAAGAAACGTGACCAAACCCCAGACTACGATCTGCAGATCATTTCCGCAATGTTCCTGAAAGTCAAGCACGGTTCTGTTTGTGTTGGACTCTGCTGAATGAGGTTTGTGTTAAGATAGAAACATCCTTTATTCTGTGGTTGCTTGCTGGCAATGTAGGAATGTTAGCTTGTTTACCGTCTTAAAGAGAATTGTGATGACCCTGATTGCACTTAGTGAGGGAAGCCAAGGGATGCCTCTGTTAGCTAAACATCCTGTTGCCTTGTTTAAGTACACTACAGTGTGTTGTGTTCAGTGTGTGAAAAACACAGGAAATGCACTTGGGCCGTACACATTTGTGAGATGAGAAAGAAGGCTGACTTCCTGAACTCTGAATACTCTAAAGGATACAGGCATGCTAGTGGGAAAATTCATGGTCATCGCTTTTTCTGCTCCATTTGAAACAAGGGACACTTTATTTGCGCTTGCAAGCTCGGTAATGACAGCGGTAACCCAATTCAAAAAAGGACGAAGCGAAAACAAGAGGCCGCATTTACTAAAACACAGACTTGGTGAGAAAACAATCCCAAGAGACGATTCACCTTCGCTCTCGGGCAGCCATCAGGACAGCAGCACACACCTCAGACAGAAAATCTAATCAAGTACCAAAAGGAGTGCACAATATGTGTCAGGGTGACATGTGAGGGCCCTGTGTCCACGGGCTATCTATATACAGTGACACAGAGGGGTGTTTTATATGCTCTGCGACATAAGGCTGTGGCACAAGCCGTATGAAAGCCCGAGAAACACAAAGAAACTTCTCACACAACATGCAGTCACTATGACAACCAGGCAGAATCATTTAGCCCGATCTCTCGCCGTTCCACACAGCACAGAAATCCAATAGCATTTAAGTCTTACGCAACCAAGCCGCCGATTCGCTCTGCAAGGCTTTGAACACATTTGAAAATAAGATTCATAGGTGCACGCATGGGTTTTTTTCTGGTTGCTTCTCGGGCTGCTCTGTTTTGGAGTGCGCTCCAGCTGCCTGGTGAGAGTTTGGGGTGCAAGGTGGGGCAGCTTTAAACATAGGACTAGACCTGCTTGTGTGTGTTTTAGTCCCCTCCTTGACAAAATTTGCAAGTGTGCAAGCTCAAACCCCCTCCCTGTGTTTGTGGCTTAGTGGTGATGGAGTTTAATCTCATGCCTTATTTTTTATTCACAATCATGAACCATGACATTACTGAAACAACACCACAATCGTCCCTTTCAGAGTAGCCTTCAGAATAAATTTCACTTGTGTTTCAGAAAATATCCTCTTTTTCTGAAAAGCCTTTCACTTTCCCTTTTGGTTTGAAGCTAATCATGTATGCATTATAAGTGAATGATGAATCAAAAAACGCTCAGATGTAAATAGAAGCTTGGCTTTCGCCACAGAAATCATGAAGGGGGTCTAATATACTTCCACGTGCTGCAGCGGTCGTTGCTGTGTGCATTTAAAGCATTCCCCCCACAATTTTACACCTTGATTTTAAAAAGTGGTGTCGGGGGCGGTCGATCACGTTGAAGCTGCTTAATGAAAGAAAACAACAGAAATTGTTAATGGCCGAGTGTGTGTGTGTGTGTGTGTCAGCCCAAGTCCTTCCTCCAGATTATTTTCTACTTTGCGTGCTATCACACGGACGCTTCCCTCTTGTATCAATGCGTGATTGAAGGGAAACTTCTTTTGGGAAGTGCGGGGACTACTTTAGGTCAACTTTGGAGAGAAACGCTCCTAATTTAAAGCACACGGCTACGAGGGGACGCAGGTCAGCACAAAATGCGTTAGTCTTTAACGAGATACGACGAACTGCGTGCGGGATGAACGTATTTTATCGCAGGAGTGCTATGTTTTTACTACGTCGCGGAAGGATCTAATTTTCTCAAGCGAGGGTCGACACATCCGCCCAGTTTTCCGATGTTTCATTCCCCCCGAGTTGAAAATGGAGTTCGATTAAAGCAGATGTCCAACAACTTCTCAAGGAAATTTCAAGTGTAGAAGCTTTTACTTCACGCGTCAGTGTTCATATCGAGAGCAGCTGAGCCCTTTTTTTTCCGCTTCGGATGCCTTTACTGCAAATTACTCGGACACGTTGACGGAGCGACGCTCCACAGCGCTTTTTCAAGTGTTGTCCTGGACCTGAAGTTGGCGAATGGATGCTCGACAGCCAGCCATAAATAACCTGCCAAACGTTACAGCCTTCAACAATCTCTACATTTTTTGAGGATCTATTCACGTCTTTGCAACCCGGGGATCTGTGTGTGTTGAGGAGGATGATGCCGATGGCCCGTTTGTTGTGGTCGGATTTTACTTCCAGGGAGGATAAAATGAATCAACGGTTGTCATTCCTCCTCGCGATTTAACGTTAGTTCCAGCCAGCGAAGCTAACGTTAAGCTAGCTCCACTTGCTACTCACAGGGACGCTTAGTGAGGCATGCCCCATTGTACGTGGTTTACTTACTATCCGAAATAGGGGTATTTTCTATATGTGAAGGAAAATGGTGATATTTGTGGTATTTTATCCCGCCGTCACTGCGTCGTCGATGCTATTGCTAGGATTTGGATCCCCGTGAGGAAAAAAATGAGTGAAGATTCAACAAATCCAAACAACGAGTGAGTACTGTTGATGCATTTTTCTCCATGTACACATACAGCTGTAATAATATGTACTTGCATGTCTTTGGGTATTAACACACGCTTTACTCGATGAGCTTTGCACTCCCAATGACATTTCCACCGAGCGACGCTGGTATTTCATCACCCTACTTTCTTAATATCAACAAAAAGAAGCAAGGACGCGTCATTTTGGTTTGTTTTGATGGCTTTATTGGCTAATAGAAAGGTAATCTGTGGATTATATTAGTAGTTTATGGAGAGCAGTGGCTGACAAGCAATGGCTCGGGCCCATAGTAACAATAAGATCATCTCATTCTATATAATTCTTATCATTCAAGTATGCTGTGAGAATTCATATTATACCACAGTATATATGTACGTAGGCAGACATATGAGTGATCGGCTGCATATGATTTATTTAAGAGGACAATCACATACACAGGAAACGTATCATTGCTTCCAACGTTTGCAGTCATAAAACAGCTGATGAGGAATCACTCATTGTAGACATGTACAAAGCAATAATCCAGTCTAATTGTGAGTATTTTCAGACACCTCTGATGAGTACATCGTGATCAGAAAGCGTTGTAGTCACAATCTAGATGTGTATGTATCTGTCGTCCGCCATGATTTCGGATCATAATCATCGATTAAAATCGCGCACATCATGTTTGCATTTCAGCCCATGCTTTCTTAAACGAACAACCCTTCGAGCCGATCGCGGCTGTGTCAACGTTGAAAAGCTGAAGATGCCATTTTTTTTTCTCAATCACACTCATTTACATATCACGATCTCCATTCATAAAAACGCTTAAAAAAAGGCGCCACACGCACGCCCAAATCCCCGCAACCCACGGATATCGGTTGTGATCTGCTCATGAGGTGTTTTTGTGCACGTCGCGTCCATTTCGGGTCGCATTTTGGTCTTGTTTTAATGGGCTGATCCCTTGTGTGCGCTTGTTGACAGTCAGTGAGAAATATCTGCTTCGGGAGGTGCTGCGGTCACATGATCCCTTCCATTCATAAAGTACCTGCCTGCCCATTCACAGCACTGTACACTGTTTCGCATTGCACCGCCGATCACACAATGATCACATTTCCTGCATTTCTAGCACAATGCATCTCACATAAAACACCATTTTTCGCCTGTTAGTCGTTTATTTTGTATAAGCACCGCACGTGTTTTATTCCAGCGCCGTTTCTTCGCTATCTCCGAGGATTTTCTTTGATCGTGTATTTGTCACAGAGGAAGTCATATGCCCCTTTCAGCCTTTCACAGTGTCACGGCTTGATGTTCGAAACACACCCATGTTTTTCCCCATTCCATTTATCTTGCCGATTAGGGCTCTGATTGATTTAATGCATGGAGGCCTTGTCCTTGAACTACACTTGTGTTTTTTTATGTAACATATGTCATGGAGTTCTTTTTCTTCACATCAGGCCACAGCAGATAGTTTACAGTTACTCCACGCACCCTCTGTTGACTGTATTCTGTTCTGGGGAAATTTATGTGACCTGATTTTTGCAGTTAGTCATGATATAGCTTAAATTGTGTAATAACCCACAGTGGCATGTTTAATGGTAGTGGGAGGGGTGAAACCTCTGATTCTCGCAGTCGTCTGAATCCGTTTTCTCATCGCCTTAACCTCCAGTGAGACAAAGTACAGTGAAATTAAACTGTTCCTGAATTTGTCGGGACTCCCCGCAAACCTCAGGGACTCCTCGAGGCCCCCCAGGTCCCTCTTTGGGACCTACTGCCATAGGCTACAGATCATCTATGGTGTGCAAGCTACAGTAGATGCAGGGTTTGTTCCACGCTGCACGATGGCAGCAGCTAAGATGGCGAAGTGATCCAAACATTGTTGCTATGATTCCACCACCTTTCTGGCTGTTGTATGATTCATAGTAATGGAGTGAACTGAATACAGAGCGTTGCCGGAGCCATTTATTTTTGCTCAAGAGAAACACCTTTAAAAGCTCTTTCTAATGACACAGTTATTCATAAAAAATCAGATATTTTACATCTTGTTAATTTTTTTTAACCATCAGGGTTAATAATCAAAATGTTTTTCATGGTTGTAGGCCTGTTTCTACGTTATGCCGCTGTGCTCTCTTCCATTGATAATTCAGATCTTTGATGAGTCACTTAAATTTCTTTAAGAAATGGAAATTGTCAGCATAAATTCTGGTTATCTTTTAACTTGATGCTTCCATGTACATGTTTGCTCTCCTGTAGCCTGCACTGTAAACATTTGATTTGAAAATCTCCCAGAAAAATGTGTGAAGCGATAATCCTGAAGTGGTTTCGTCTGAATGATGGGTGGTAAGCCAAGCTGGTGTACACGCAGCACACCCTTTGCTGAGAACATGCTACTTTGGCCTTGGTGCAGCTATGTTCTCAAGGCTGAAATGACAAGAAGGCACACGAAGCCTCGTCAGATTTTGGTTTGCGTTCGCGCCGGGATGCGTGTTGGCGTGGAGAGCGCGGTGTGATGCAAGGCTAATGTGAATTTTTGCAGACGAGGACTACCATCATGCTGAGAGAAGTGGGAGATTTATGAAAGTACGTGCAAGCAGCCTCTCTGCTGAATGTCACGTTTATCTAAAATATTCATCTCAACCAAGGCGGTAGTCTGCTGGGGTGCACTGTACTGCTACCTTTTATCTGTGTACTGTAGATTCTATTTTTACATAGTCTTAATATGTGAATCGCTTGTTCTTACACTTTACATCTTATGCCCTGCTAAGCTAACATTTTACATTACAAGCTCGAGGTTTCTTCTCAGAACCATGAAGAAGGTTACAGCCAGACAGGCTCCTCTGTCCTCCCTCAATCCATACCATAAGGACATCAGAAATCAAGGAGGTTGTCATGTCGAGTTCAGTTCATATACGTCTTTGTTAAAGCGAACCAAACGAATCCCTCATCCGTTTTTACCAGCGAAGGTCAGTTGCCTCTATATTCCACTGAACACGCACGCGGTATGGCCTCATTGTTTTAGATTCCTGCAGTTCTGTGGCATTGTCTGTTGCCAGTCAGGTGATCCCTCCGCAATTCCTCCCTCTGTGTCCTCTTCCTATCTGTGTGATTGATTTGACAGCTCAGCGTTTTATCTGCCAATGTGGGTGTCGTGATCTTATCACCTGAGGGCTGTTTTGCACTCCCATTCCTGTTGCAGAGCTTTCCAAACACATTCCTCCTAAACAGCCCCCATCATGTCCTGAAACGACAAAGGGAGACAGCTACTTCAGCTGTTAGGCTAGTGCTTTATGGCCTGGGTAATTGCCTATATCCTGTGGCCCTTATGTTAAGCTAAATAATTTCCTGGAATTTTTTTTTTTTTTTTTTTTATAGATGGTATTATTCGAGGTTATTGCCAGTTGTTGGATATGACCTCCATGAACATTAGCTTTACTAGCTGAACTAGTCTAAGCTTACAGACATATGTTACCTTTGACAAAGTCTGCTGAGCTGAACACATCTTTGGTTTTGCTTCTGTATTCTTTTGGGGAAGTGCTGCTTGTGACCGCAGTGGTTTATAGAGACTAATGTGTTATTTGCCAAATATACATAAGGGCACTTGCGCCTGCATTTTCCTTAACTGGTTGCTAAGCATTTTCTTACATATTGTTAGATTTAGGTGTCCCTCTAAAATATACATATAATGTAGAAATTAAGGTGTCTTTACATTGAATTCCTCTCAGGTTCCCCTTATTTGCTCGGGGTAAATGCTGAATGATTCGAAAAGTTATTTTGCATACAGAGTATTTATGTCCGACTGGCTGCTTGTTATATTAGAAGTTGTCGTATTGTTTGCGTGATTAATGACAATGATCCTCTGTATAACCAGAGGGCTTGGGCTGTCTGTAACTGAGACGAGCCAACAGACTGAACAGGCCTTGTATAGTGGTGGACTGTTCCATTCCCATGGCCAGATTTAGGCCTGGATTCTGTATATTTTAAACCCGGGCCACTTCCCTCTTATAATTTTCATTTCCTCTTCAAGTATTTTAGGAGCAAGCATAAATGTAAATGTCAGCAGTGTATTTAGAGCATGTTTCAAACAAAAGGTCTTATTTGTAAGACAGAGACCTGGTGTGTGGACCTGTGCTGTGTATGTAGGCTGTGAAGCCTACACTTAAAAACTTGTTTCTTTTATGTGTGTGTGTGTCTCCATCAAAACATCCAGATCGCAGGGCTTGTCTTTATTTCTTTGTCAAGAAGGGCCTCTGATGTTCGCAGACCATATCTCAGTGCCTCCAAGAAGTGCTTTCAGCGCTAAGTGTCTGAATTGTGGATATTGTTTTCGGTTGTGCTGCATGCGGGAGCATGAAGGCTGGGCCTTGTTGTGAGCTCTTTGCTGCAGCTGGGCTGAGATGGTTCTTTCCTGCGAGGCCACAGACATAAAAGGGCACAGATGTAAATCCTAAACCTTGTGTCTTTGGTTGAGTTTCCAAACACTTTGAAAACAGGAAGGGGTTTCTGTGTGTGCATCTGTGCGCGCACACACACACCACACACACACGCACACACACACACGCACACATACACACACTTTTGTGTTTATTTCTCTGGGAACATTTGGCATGTGTATGTGTCTCTGGGAGAGATGGGCCCAGATCCTAGATGAGTGAATTCAAGCAAACAGCTTTATGTTATCAAATGAATGAATTAATGAGTCAAGTTTTCAAACAGGATTAAAATTGGAGGCCTGGAAGAACATATATTTTTATCTGCTGAGTAACTTTTGATCAGAGTTTGTCCTGTCTAGTGGCTATATTTAGACTTTGGAACAGACTTTTATTGGTTGGCAAAAGTGTTTCTTGATTCCTTTAAATCTGAGAGACAGAGATTCAGTGGAAAACTGTTTGAATGTGAATCTAATTGATTTTCAAGATAGACTAATAGGTTGGTTTCTGACGATGCTGATGATAATGATAATGTTATGTTATTCCCAACAACGGCGCATGCTGTGATGGTTTACAACTTGTCATGGCAGTTTCTCTTTACAGCCATGGGCCATCATCATGGTTTGGTGGTTTATCCTTCCCCAGTTGCTCCTGAGACGTATTGATGGTTTCTCCCACAGTTAGACGGCTGCCTTGTTCCCTCAGCTTCCTGTCTCCCCGTTGGTCTCCGAGTAACTGACGAGTAGACACTCGGGTCCCTGGGGACTACTCTTACATCAAAGAAGACCAGAGACACCGCAGCAGTCGAATTTTGTGGTTCCTTTTTTTTTTTCTTTCTTTTTTTTATGGCAAGCGCAAGGTTTTAATTTTCCAAATGCTTGCGGTTCAAATTAAGATCATCTCAATATGTGGATTTGATTGATGTTTGAGAATAGTTTTTTGGCACTGGATACACATATGGGATTCTTTTGATTTATAGTGCCACGGCGCAGCGGCACCTCGAACATTGTTGTTGGGGTTGCAGGCCCAATCCAGTAATAGAGGGGTTGGTTAGAAAATCAGTGTTCGAAACCCTGTCTGAGTGAAGAGTTTTGACATTCATTTGTTGGTTTAGGTCTATCTTTGATTTGGGCTACAGGCTTATTTGACCCACTAAGTGCTGCCTGTGACGGATGCTACCAGAAGTGACTATGATCGGCTAATTTGTCGTCATATTAGGCGGTATTTCTGTGAAAGGACGGTGGTGAGCTTGAAGTGTAGCTTCACTGTGTGGTGCAGCAGCAGAGTAGGCTTGTTCTGTTTTTTTTTTTTTTTCCTGAGTCAGTTGGTAGCTAAGCTGAATGTTCTTGTGAGGGAGATGACTCACCAGCAGCCTGAGGTGTTGAGAGGAGATAGGGCAAATTTCTCTTTCACTTCTCTTTCTATAGCCAACATATTAGTTTTCACTGCAGCTAATGTAGCAGGCCTGTGATGCCGGCTGCCTGTTGGTGCTTCTGAAGGCATTGTTCCTCTCATTAGTTCTGTTTTATTAATGGCTGACAGACAGCCCCTTCAAAAGTGTCTTGTTCTGGCCTTATGTCATAATTTGCACTGCATCCATGTTGGGTCATGTTGGTGTTTGTTTTGGGTATGTCTGTGCCCTTGAGTTTGCCACTGGTTATTTAGGGGATTTGAACCGTGGCTAATTGGCCAGCTAGTTTGCACCGTTCAGATTAGATGCACTGCTGGAATCGACGGTTGAGTCCCAGATTGCATGTTATTCATTTCTTCAATGAGGCGTGATCACAATGAAGGAAACTGCACCACTTTATCCGCTTACAGCTTTAGCTCCAAGTTGCCGTTTGTTACTCTAGATTTTGATCTTGGAGGGAAATATTATGCTGGATTACATTTTATAAATTCTTGTCTGCATTCAAATATGACATACTTTCCTGCTACATTATTTCTGCAAGCCTTGAACTTGTGTAGATCTTTTGGCAAGTTGATCTACATTGAATGCATCCAAGACGTATCGCATTTTAGGCAAGGTTAAAGCTGTTAAGGAGATGTAAAAGTAGCATATTTTATCTATGATAACAGCTGGTGAAGATGGCCACACATTGTAGTAAGCATAGCGAGTGAGTCACGCAGAGTAGCTTTTCACGCCATCTTCCATTCCCCCCTCTACTTTCCTAGTGATTGCTTTCCTTTTGGAGGATAATCTATAGAATCGGATTGGGATAAGTAGCTTGTGTTTATTTTCCCAATGATATTTTAATGATTTTTCTCCCCCTCAAAAGTCTTATAAACCAAAGTGGCCTAGTGGAGCTTGACCGAGCTTGACAGCTTTCCTCCGGTTTTGATACAGGGGAGAGATGGGGAGGAAAGGGGGCGATGGAAAAAAGAGGTTTGTTTGGGGGGGGTGGGGGGGGACTTTTCTCCCCTTTTCTGATGCTAATGAAAGGAGGAATGGTTTTCCAGCTTTTAGCTTGCAGAGTGTGTCTCCCCTGCAGCATGCTCCGCTGCCTGGACATTGTGGGAGGACAAAACTCCAGGCCCGGGATCCAATAACGTGAAATTTCAGCAGAGAAGCGGCCATTGTGTAGAGAGAGGCAGCCGGGGAGGGGTTGGGTAGAAGGGGGAGACGAAGTGGAGGAAAGGGAGGGTGACTTGGCGAGCACCCAGGGCTCAGGCCACATCCTTTTTCTCTCTCCTCTCCTCCTGCACTCCTCCTCTTCCTTCTCCTCCTTCCCTTCTTCTCACCCTTCTGTCTTTCTTTCATAACCCCCCTCCCCAATACCCCTGTCCTCGCCCCCCACTACCACTCCCCTCTGGGGTGGGAAGCCCAAGGCTGAGACAGGAGCAAAGCATGATGGCATGCTGGAGCCCAGTGAGCCATGGGCCGGAGCAGCAGACAAACGGCCACTTTGTCAACTTAGGAAATGGTTGTCCCAGGATCCCCCTTCTCCACCATACACTGGAGCAGCCGGCCTCGAGGCCCAGGCCTGCCTGGTCTGCACGTGCTCCCCCATCACGCCTTCTCTTCCCTTCTTTTCTCTCCTCTCCTCTTCTCCTAAGTCATGCTGTTTTGTTTGCTTGTGGTTCTCACTTTAAATGAAATAGGGAGATACTGCTAACTCTTTCAATGTCATACGCTATATTATATAAAGGCCATGAAGGTGCATCTTTTCTATGAATTGGAAAAGGCCATATTCAAATGCGGGAGGTAGCTGTTGACTGTCACCTTGGTCTCCACCCTGTTCCCATCCACCGCCACCTCCTCCTCCCCCCACAGTCCTCCGTTACACTCTCACCCCTCCCTCCGTTTTTCTGTCCTGCTTTTGGTCGGAAATGAAGTCAGTCATCCAGCAGAATAACTTGGAATAATTTGGAATGGGGGGGCTCCTTTCTCTCTATCTCTCCCTCCCCCCCTTCTCCTCCCTCTCTCCCCTGCTTGCAAGCCCAGGCCAGCTGATCTGCTTCCGCTCTCAATTGTGTGTCCAGTCGACTGTGTGCTCGCAGCAAGGGGCGTGGAGGCCAGCCTTTGTCTCCACTATCCCACTCTGAACCCTCTCTCTCTTCTGTGTGTGTGTGTGTGTGTGTGTGTGTGTGTGTGTGTGTGTGTGTGTTCTGCTCAAATATCTTTTTGGACCTCTTACTGGTTTTACCATAAGAAAGTAAAAGTTTTTATGTGAGGGAGAAGAAGAGGAGCTGATGGAAGCTTTATTTTCCTGTTTTTAAGATTTTGTTAAATTGATCTCGTTTGCTTGATTTCTGTTGGTCGGGTTGAGTTTAGCTGTTGGTCTCCAGATTTCAGCAGTGCAGTGGACATTTTGATTATTGAGAATTTCACTGCAGAAATGACCAGTTCTTGTTTCAGGTATTTGTCTTGCTCTTAAAATGAGGTTGACATGGGCAGTTTAAGCTTGATGCAAAAATGCACGTATACAAAGTTCACTTAACTTCCTCTCTGGGCCCGGCCCCCCTCCCTGTGAGTGTCATGGTTGCTGGCATGTGTGTGATGGTAGGTCTGAAGGGTCAGGCCCTGGTCATTGTGCCCTGGTCATGGCTGAGCGACACCACCGCCTGCCTTCTGTTCACCCCAGGGACCCCTGCCTGATTGACAGCCCCTCCTGCACCCATCACCCGCATCCTTTATTGGGGGCCATAGAGGGGTGTAACAGCAGCAGTATTTCCCTCTTTTACTGCCTGTTATGCTGCTCAAAAATGAGTTTTTCTTCTGTTGTCGTCTCAGTTTAAGCACTACTTCTGTGGCACTGTTAAAAGGTGTAACCAGAAAGGGTGTTGCTGGGAGGTTGCAAGGGGGAAGTGAGTTGTGGTTGTGTTTTTGTGTCACTCTCCCATGGCTGGCTACTGCTCAAACTTTTGGGCAGCACATGAGAGAGATAAAACCGATGTGAATATGAGTACATGTAGGCTACTAAGAGTTTGATCATGTTAGTAATTTGGTGATTGTCCATCTCTACTGTCATTATTATTTGGTCATATTTAATTGATTGGCAGAATAGGTGCTTATTTTTGGATCAGTTCACTCATTAAGTAGCAGAAAAATGACAAAATGATATTTGAAAATGTCCTTGGAAGTGTGATGATTGTAATAACGACTAAAGACTTCCAGCTTTGTCCACTTTTGTTTGCACCATGACTGACGAGGCCTTGCTGAGAGCATACAAAGACTGGCAAGGCAGCAGTGTGCACAGTTCTACCTTAAATCATTTATAGGATTTGATATGCATTCGGTCTGAATTCAGGATTGATTGGATGTATTTTGTGTGAAGAGATATGGGACAGACAAAACAAGGAAAGACAGTCAAAAATATTGAATGAATTAGTATAACATAATAATTGCTATTAGATCAATAATATTACAAACATGTCTCTCACCACTGACAGAAGCATAGTGAATCACCTGACTTGGATTTGAAGCAGCAATATAAACAGAAGTTATTCAACAGAATGATGTAAAACTTTTTTAGCCTCTTGTTGCATGCGGAAAACAAGTTTACACAACACTGATGCATCATCACCTTTCAATTTGATATGGTGAATGGTTACTTATTTGCACATTCAGCTGTTATGGAGCAACATTAGGACTCATTTGGGGTCATATCTCTGGCTAATTGACGAATGAAAATCCATATTTACCCTCTTTTTGGCTCTGTTTTTGGTCTCTACCAACTCTGTTCAAGTGGTAAATGCTCCACTGTATTTACCAGCTAGTTGTTAGCTGAGCAGGAATTATACAGTGGGCTTTTAAAGCTTTTTTGCTGAAAAGAATGCTAAGAGAGCGGTGAGAGTGAGCCAAAACAGTGAAGCTGTGGACCAGACAGCATCTGTTTCTGTGTGAAGTAGAGGTCACTGGCCAATGGCTAAGTGGCCTCCACTGGTCATGCTGGTATATGCATCAGGTTTTGCATGGAAGTCAGGGTAATGTCATTATATTTAAATCAAAGTTAACTTTATATAACAGCTGTATTTGTAAATTCTGAGCATGATAAAGGTGTTGGTCATAGTATGACATTATTAACACATGGTGAGCAAGGCAAGTCCTCTCTGAGGTCCTAGTATCCACAGCACCATGGAAAAAACGTTTCCATGTGACCGTCTGACTCAGACAAGTTCACAAGCAGCACTCTGACATGAAGCAGTGTGAAAATCCACAAACAGAGCAGAAAAAAAGTGACAGTCTCTATGTCTCTCACATGTCCTTCGCTGTTATCTTTATGACTATCTGTCCCACAGAGTCTGTTTTATGCCACCAGTTACACCAACTGAGGGGGAGTCGGGGAGTTAGGCGGTGTGTGTATTGGCCTTTAAAAATCCACAGTTGGTCAACCTCTAGTCTGAACAAACTAGAACTAGACAGAACTTAGTGTGTGGTTTTTCAAAAATGCTGTGTGTTTTATTGATTGTTACCCGTGTTTATCATGTTCATCAATCAAGTGTTTCCAGGTGCCAAGATATCAGAGCCTTCACACGAAGAAAAACATAGCTTCAGATTTAATGCTCCCTGGCTCTCAGATGAATTACTAAACCTGTGCGCTGAGGTTTACCAAGGGTGTGGAAGGCAGGGGGCCAAAGGTTAGCCTTATTGAGTCGGCCAAGATTTAGACAGGAGAGGCTGTGAGGGGTAGGACGCAGCCATTGTTCTTTTTAGAGCAAGAGCTACTAATTAACTGTGTAATGTATTACGTGGTGTAAGTCAGTGTCATTCCTCTCCCTTAATCACCGTTTCATATTTGGCCAAAATCAGAGAAGAGATTCTTTACAGAACACTCAGGACCCGGTGACATCATCCTCATTGGTCAGCCCGAACGTCTGTCAGAGAGCAATGTGTCACAGGAAGACATCCGGCAGTCACATTCTTGACTGTCTTCGCCCGTTTCTGTCAGCTCTCAGGTCTTCCTCCGTCTTTAATATGTTACCAGGAGTTTCTGCAAAATGCTGCCCTCAGCACACCCTGACCTTTGTCATTTCCGGTGGCCCAGTTCAGTCTGTGTTATCTAATCAGAGAAACATCTGACTCCAAGTGAAGGGACGGAGAGGCAAAGGAGGTGGGCAGGGAGAGAAACAGGGCGTAAGGGACAAATAGACACAGTACAGCTGTGATGCATTTATAATAGTCTTTATCAAGGTATGAGTGTGATACAGTCTGCTGATAAACTTGGACCAATGTGGCAATACATTCAGCTTTGATATTGTAGTAGAGGTTTATTACACTGTTCAGCCTTTTTCTGCTTTGTGGCTATTTGACATTTGACTGATAATGCATGTGTTCGTGTTGCTGTGTGTTTGGAAAAAACCTAAAGTTTTATACATTTTTGAATGCACCGCCTCATGTCAAACCTCTGAGACTTAAAGGCTTTCATAATACAATGAATAATCCCCCCAATGTTTCATTCCTGCTTTGTTATTGGTATGTTTTCAGTTACATGGATAATTTTATGTATTATAGATAACCGTAGTGTACCGTCATTCAAAGCCCTAAGTAGTGACATGAGAAAGATGAGAATATAGCACCAGAATATGATTGAGAATGAGAAAGGGAAGATGTGGGCTTGAGCAGCCGTCATGTGCTGTCAAGTTTGAAACCACCTGCTTTAGGGGAAATGTTGGAAATGAGCAGTGGCCAGAGCCTGAACTTGGCCACATGGTCAGTCACCCCCTGGCCGGGGTTAAACATAAACTGACGGCTCCACGCTTTAAAAATTGTAGCCAGTAGTCTATTATATAATGCACTAAAACCAAAATATACATTTAATCCAGAGTTGAATTGTTGACTGTGCTCCTTTGCAGTCTATTTTTAGATTTGTTGCAGATTTTATGCTCACTTGTTACTAGTAATAGCGCCTGCCACCACCCAGATTTCCCCACGGTTTCATTTGTTTTATTCGATCCTGGCATCAGAGTCGTTCTGGTGTGTGGTGAACTCCTTTTAAATGCGATGTAGACATTTTAGACCCGTCTCCTCCTCGTTTTTATGTCCGTATAGTGTCTTCCTCACTACACATTCACGACCATTTTGTGTAGGCTACATGTGCTGTGCTGAGGCCGGTTTATGCTGCGGTTCGGCTGTATTATGTGGGCTGATATTCCATGTAGGCTGTCCACTTTTGATGATGATTTTGTAATCCAAGTGATAAAAGGTCACCAGAAAAGACCCTCAAGGAAAAAAAAGCCTGATTGAGAATTTTAAATGTTGATTACTGCTGATTATACTCACTAAAAGCATTGTTTTATCTTTTGCTCTTTCCCTCTTTTCTTATTCCTTCCACCCTCCTCGTCTTCCTCCCTTCCTCCTCCACAGTGACAGTTATGCGCGTGTGAGAGCAGTGGTCATGACTCGGGATGACTCCAGCGGTGGGTGGCTTCCCCTGGGGGGCGGAGGCCTTAGCTGTGTCACCGTCTATAAGGTCAGCCGGGCGGAGGACAGCAGCAGCACCCACAGTGGAGGCAGTGGAGGAAGCAGCAGCAACCTCAGCCCCTGTAGCCCCAGTCCTAGTCCCAGTCCCAGCCCTAGTCCCAGCCCCACTGCTGTGGAGTTCCACATCAAGGGCGAGAGGCTCAAAGACAAGTTGGTAAGCTCATTTGAATGTATTAGATTATGCTACGCTGCATAAATTCATATTAACACAATACACGTTGATGCGTTTACTTCTTCCTTCTCCTTCCTGCACATTCAGGTGCACAAACCAGAGATGGTGCATTCTCATGGATGAGATCACCCCGAGCCCCCCTTTCCCAGACTCCCCTCTCTCTGTCTCACTCACACACATACACACACAGGAAGTGGTTGTTTGGCTTTCCTCCATGGCGCAGGTATCTGAAAATAGGAGCGAACTGCGTGATGCTGTGATGCATGATGATATCATCAGGGAGAAGGGCAGATTACTCAGGAGAAAAGAATGTGGGATGAGGGATGTGGGAAACGCACAAAGAGCTTGGAAGGGACCTAAATTATGGAATAGGGGCTGGAAATTCACACTCACTTTGGTTTTCCATGAGTACACAAGTATTTGCCCACCTTTTTATACAGTAAGCATTTCCTCTTTCTTGATGTGTGGTGTAAAGGCTGTACATGTCAGTAAATTAAGCCAGGAAAATATGTTCCTGGTTATTCTAACAGTAAAAAAAGGTGTAAAGCGCTCTGAAGTTAATATAGTTAAACTGTGAGGAAAATGGGATTTTAGACATGCTCATATTTCCCTCTGTAATTTTTGTTAGCTGCAGTGTGGATTGACACACTGACTATCTAGTTGTTTTGGATAAATGTCCAAAAAGATTAGGATTTTGTTCAAAAAGCTGTTTTTATTTGTAGTATGGCTACAGTTGACAGTTATTTTCATTATTGATTTCATTTTCTCAACAGAACATGCTGAAAAACAACCACCACAATGTTCCAGAGCCAGAGATGACATAAACACAATGCTTGTTTGTCTGACCAAAAGTCAAAAATCCAATGATATTCAATTAACTGTCATGTAAGACAAAGAAAAGCAACACATCCTCACATTTGAGAAGCTGGAGCCAGCAAAGGAATTAATCAGCTGCCATAGGGCGTCATTCACCTGCAGCGCTTCACTTTATAAGAGATGTGTATATGAGCAAAACGACAACACAACAACGTCGTGTACAACACGTACACATACAAACGCACCACCTTCAAAGCGCGGGGGCATTTTGTTCTGTAGTTTTAATCCTTATGGCTTTTGCTGTACGTGCTGTAAAGCTCATGACCTTCTTGTCACAGACTCATTCTGTGTTGTAGATGTGAAACAGATCCAGTAGATGCACTGGGATAATCCTGGTCTGTGGTAATGAGAGTGTAAATCTGTGCGTCTGTCAGATGTCAGGGGACCGAGGAGGCCACCATGATGCACAGAATCTGGCAGCTCCTGACGATCAGACATCAGAGGCTTGTTACAGCTGGGCGTCTAAATCACCTTTTTTTTTTTTAATCTTCTTTGACTGAACACATTTTATGTGTGTTTTGTGTTTACGGCGTGTTTGTGTTTTGTGCGTTGCTATCCAGGCGTGTGTGTGTGAGGCACAGGAAAGGGTGTGACGGGAATGCTGTTGTTCAGACAGGGTACAGACATGGCTCAGAGACCCCGGCAGCTCTGCTGGGATGTGGTAAAACACCCCTATCACCGTCAGAGTCTACCCCCAGCCACCACAACAAACACCCAGCCATATGTAGGTCTGTCGGGATGCCACCCAGTGCCATGCCGTCGGCATCAACCACAGCGCTACCGACAGTCTGAGGGCATCAGAAGAGAAGAGGCGGAGTGATGAGTCCATGAAAACAACAGCAATGGAAAAAAGCACATAAGAATATGTTAGTCAGAGTCAGAAATAATGCAGGACCATATCAGTACTTGTTCCCACCGTGTTGTCTAAAACAGCACCGTTTTGATTTCAGAGGTAAATGAAAGACCGTAATTATGTTGTATGAGTGATGTTGAAAACAGAAAAAAAAGAGCTTCAGGGAAGAGCTTCTGAGTGTTTGAGGCTGTTTGGTCTGATTTGTTATGTCTAAAACACAGAAAAGGAGAGTACAGTTCGGTGTTTTAGATGCCTTCCGTTGTCGTCTTAAAGGATATAATTCCAGTGTTTTAATTCAGCCGGAAACTGACAGGACAGCAACCTGGTAGGAACCTGAGCTCGACAGAGGGAAAACAGATTAGACGCAGTTATTTTGAACTCACAAAGGCACGATTTTGGCTGCTAGAAACGAGGTGATTGGGGTGCATAAGATATGAGATGAATCAGGGAAAGAAATGTGTGTAGTCAAAGAGCAGGAAACAGAGGTGGAGCCAGATAGACGGGAGACGGAAGAGGTGGAGGGGATCTGTCTATAAGCGCAGTGATGCGGCACAGAGTGTACTGGTGATGACTCAGCTGGCTCTCCATATAGTTACCAATCACTCTCCTCCTTACCCCCCTTCTCTCTCTGTCTCCCCCCTTCACTCTGATTCTCTGACTCTCTTTAAAACTACAGCTCTAATTGGTCGATGATTACTAACCATACTGGCTCTCGGATTGTGACAGATCTCTTGTTTTAGCTCTCACCTCGCTTCCTGTCGTCCGTAGTCTGTGACTTCCTGATTGATACAGCTGGGAATGTGGTGGAGTCCAAGCTTGCTCTAAAAAGCTCTGCCATGGGGCGAGGGCCCTGTCGACACGGTCTCTACTGTTAACCTTGTCATGTGATTGTTTGACTTGCAAGCAAAATATGGTTTATTAGCTGTAAGTCGTGCTTGAAGGGAAAATGTGTATCAGTTGCAACCAGTGCCTTCAAAACTGAGTGCAGCATTAATGCGCACCATCTTTTTATGCTATATCTACATATTTGATGCACCAATTCATTTGCAAATTACTCTATACACTCGAAACAACCACATTTTTTTTCCAAGACAATTCAGATTATAATATATCCTTTTATTTCAAGCATTGTTATTGAAATGTCTTGAAATGATTATCAGGTTGTGGCATAATTATAATTCTGATGGCAAAGGCTGTGTTTATAGATAATAGGCTGATTTCTCCCTCTTGGTTTCTTGCCTGCATGTAAACATCTCTCTCCCTCTCATCCACTTCCCCCCCATATCCGCTCTCACGCTATCTCTACTCTCTGCACGTCTTACCTCCGTCTGTCTCTGTGTCCGTTCCTCGCCTCCTCTAAGATCTCTAGCCTCCATTCTGCTTCTATCTCTTTTGTGAACCTAAGTCAGGGTGGCTCCTCCTCTCTTTTCTCGGAGCGCAGTGTGGAATGCGGTGTTAAGTATCGTCCTTCCATGCAACTGTGATACTTCCTCCTCTGTCGGCCTCGCTGTGCGCTCACCTTACCTGCTCCGGCTCCATTCAGTCTCGCCTCCACAATCAGCCCCAGAGGCACAGCGGACTCCCCCCCCCCCACCTACCCCACCCCTTCCTTGCCACCCCATCCTCCTCACATCCATTCCTCTCATCCACTGGCTCTGAGTAAACACACAGGCTTAACCTTTGCCCTCTTTTACTCAGGGAGGCATGCATGCAGTTGTGACACAAGGACAGATATTGTTAGACACATCTTCCTCATGCAGAAAAATGATGTTGCGGTACACTTGCAAAAGAGCGTAAAAAAGCAGCTCTCAGTCAGACATTCAGAATGAAATGTAGACCTGTGTGCACCCTCTCTGACACACATATCACATATCATCAACCTCTCACACAGCTGCCACGTATCAGCCTCTTTAAGTGTGCGTGTTGACTGTTGTCCGGATCGGCGGCGAACCGTGCCATCTGCTTTCAGTTGTCGAGTGTTGGTTTGTGACCGTTGTCCCCCGACGAGGCATTTGCGCTGTGAAGATGCACAGGGCAGCACGCGGGTCGTTGAGGTTTTCATCACACCGGCTCCCGCGCTCACGCATTCTCTCGCCACGCGCACGCTCACGCATTCACACCCCATTAAGCCACCCCTCGTGCACGACGGTAAAAAAGCCTCAAAGACTGTAATGGCCGTCTCTCATTTCATTTAATCTGCCTAGAGGAAGGCCGGGAGGCGGCCCAGTAGCCCTGATTAATAATAGGCTTTGGAAACACAGTCTCTCTGCCACACACTTGGCTTGCATGGCTCCAAAACATACTCAACCTCCCCTTCTCCTGCCACCACCGCTGCTCTCCAACTTTATCATCAACTGTAATGAAAACCCCACCATTTAGAATGTGTTTTACAAATTATCCAAAGACGTACGTTAAATTATTGGGTTTAGGATGATTTTTTTTTTCGGTTTCTATTTTAGAAACTCTGGAGTTACGTGGTTCCAGATGCAGGCCCCTGCTCTCAATCTTGTTCTCTCTTTTCTCTTCCTCGCGGTGCTGTGGAATGATTGAAAGTGACACATTTAAATAGCTTAGGGTGAGGAGTAAGATGACGGATTTACATGCGTGTTACCCAGTGAGTTTCCTCATCAAGCCTTTAAATGATGCTTCCAGTTTTCATACTAACAACTTAAGCTTGACCGAATGTAATCACAGTGTTGTTGAGTGCTAATGTGCCTTGTTTCACTGTGAAACTCTGTGTGTGTGTCATCAGGTGGTTCTGGAGTGTGTCCTGCAGAAAGACTTAATATACAACAAGGTCAACCCCATCTTCCACCACTGGAGGATCAACGACAAGAAGTTCGGACTGACCTTCCAGAGCCCCGCTGACGCCCGTGCCTTTGACCGGGGCATACGTCGGGCCATTGAGGACATCAACCAAGGTGGGTGTATGTGTTGGCGGGTAGTTAATGGTGCCTGCATGTGTGTGTTTTTGGAGTTTAGAACCCTATCAGCACAACACCAGATTTGTTTGGAATTCCCTCTAAGAGGTCGCACTATACTGTGTGTGTTGGCAGCCGTCCAGTATGTGTAAAATAATACGGGTGTATGTGTATGAACATGCCATGCATTCTGTTAGCGGGTATCTACAGCCTGTATTCCTGCCTGCCTGTGTGTCATTGGCTTTGTAATGGCTGACCTAGCATCTGTTCTAGGAGAGATGCATAGCGTTGATTAGCGTTGATGACTTCCCCCCACTGCTACCTGCTCACTCACCCAAGCATTACCCCTCCCGCGTTATCTTATCAGCGCCAGCTGCCCAGATAAACTCTCCGCTTCCTGTAGAGACTGGCAAGGCAATGCTGTGCCCAGACAGTGGGTGATATAGGACAGGGGAGGGGGGTTGTTAAGAAAGAGGTAGGGCAGGAGTTGGGACACATAGGAGTGGCAACCTGAGATAGGGGCAGCACTCTAGTCACAAGAAACTTGACCAGGTTGGGCTTTTGTGCTGTGTAGACTTGGTAAGTAAGTTTGAGGACTGGCTAGTCCAGTCTTTAAAAAAAGGGTTTGTTGTGTCTTTGTTCAGTGTGGCATTCATACACTTTTTTTCAAAGTTAAACTAGATACTACACTTTGGCGGAGTTGAGTGTCTTGAGTTCAGTTCGCAGCTCTGGGTCCTGATAAGCATTATTTTTCAGTACAGTGCCAGAGGTAGCAAAGTCATCCAATTAGCAGGAGAATTGCCAGCTCAGCAATCTACCACCCAGTCGCAGCCTGTTACACAAGACGCTGGCTGGCTGGCTGGGGAACTATAATCTCCTTTACTCTCTAGACCTGGGAACCCTGGGGAGCATAGAGGAGGTATAGGAGAGCATATCGTAAAAGGCTTATCACTGCGAGGCATCGGTCGCTTCATGCCCACAGGCGTTTATCTGAGATTTGCACTTCCTGGGCACAAGTCCACACATAGTCTAGGTAAAAGGTAATCATGGGCAACAGCTGGAGGGCTGGCCTTGCAAATAGCTCTACCTAAAGATGGAAAACAAAGAGGCTGTTTTACTGGATTTCACGTATTAGTCGACTGACAGAAAATTAATCAATGTTTTGATAGTATGTTATGTATAAAGAACTGTCAAAATGGCCAAAAATGACGTTTGATTATTCCTCCTGAAAAAAGCCCCACATAGGATTCAGCCATTAGAGTACATTTCTGCATCCAAGTAACTAATGATGATATCAATTTTTTAAATTGGTCCAGTATCGAGTGACAGTGCTGCAGCTCATGTAGTACCTATGGCTGTTTATGCACCGTCAATGTACGTCCACTAAAAGTGTTTGTTTTCGCCACTGACAGGCTCAGATTGTTATTCTAAGTGTCTGACAACGTTATGGAAAGGATCCCTACAGAGATAGACCTTTTTGTTAAAGAGTAAGATCCTTTTTATTTAACCAGAAACAACTGCTATGTTGCTCTGGCCAAAGCCACCAGACTCCCTTTACAGAAACAGTCATTTTAGCATCGTAAAACACACTTCATTCAAACTCCACAGAAACAAAATAAAACTCACCAAAACTGTCTTGGTTTGTCTTTCACTGTTCCAACAACCACCACCAAGTCTGCTTTGGTCGAAATAAACTCTTAATTCACCAAACTGGGAGAGGAGCGAGCGAGCGGACATCAGCAGCAGGATAAACAGCGTGTAGAGCCACAGTATTTTCACATCGAAGTCGGACTTCAGCAGACTTTCCCAGTGAAAAAACAGTAATGGCCGGACAACGCAAACTCTGGTTGTGTGACTCTTGTCCGTCATGCAGTGCATCGAGTGCAGCGGCGCAGGCCCGTGCAAGAGCAGCCACCATGTTAGACTATTTTCTTTTCACAATGGAATGTTAATTTTTGCATTTAAATGTCTTTTTTTGTTTGTTTGTCATTTACAATTGGATTATATATTGGAATTGAGAATATTTGTCGACAGCCCTATAGCACACTGACTGTTATTGGATTCTGGGGTGTCTGCAGAAGTCTCCCTGGACTCTTTCTGCGTGCTTGTAAACGCTTCAGCTCTTTCCTGTGCATGTCAGCTAGAGCAGCTGATGGAGACTCTCTTCTCCCCAGTGCCTCTCTCTCTCTCTCTCTCTCTCTCTCTCTCTCTCCCTCTCTCCCTCCCTCTCTCTCTCCCTCTCTCCTTCCCTTGCTGTCCTCTCCTGCCTCTGCTCTCCTTTCTCTCCTGGCATCTTGTGTATTCTGCCAGTGTTGTGTAATGCCTCTCTTCAGCTCAGGCAGGCAGGTTCTTCTGTATTCCTGTTGCATCGTTCTGCTGCTGGACTGCTGCGTGAATGTGTGTGGGGAGAGAAGAGGCAGAGAGAGAATATGTTTTGCCCGTGTGTATGTGTGCGCACGTGTGTGTACCAGTCTTGCAGTCCTCTGTTGCCATGGCAACGCCGGGCACATGGCTCAGGCAGCTTCGCAGCCCAGCACCGCCAGAGTCGTGCTGCAGGAAGCCTCTTTCTCTCTGTAGTGGAGAAATGCACACACACGCACACACACACACACACACACACACACACACACACACACACACACACACACATACACACCTTTCTCCGTGTGATTCAGACAGACAGACTGATGGACTGACTCAAGTCCAGTGAATTCTTCTGGCCTCTCTGTGGCAGAGACGGCACTGCCGCCTATTGCTGCATTTCCTCCCTGAATACAGACAGACTGACTGATGCCCCACAGCTTCAAACGAGGCCTCGGTGATCCTAATTAAGTGAACCTAAGTTTTAAAAAGAACCTCTTGATGCCCCAGGTACAAACAGTTTCCCCTTCATCCCAGTGGAAATGGGTTAATCCCTGTTTTCCCTAACATTGCCGAGACAGTAGCCCCAACCATTTTCCCTTCTATTAAGTTTCTTTAAGAGTGTTTTCTTTTATAATGATTATTCTGGCTGCTGTTGCCGCTTGAATATCAAGTGTTTTCATGAGACATGCACTAATGTTGTGTGTAAAATTACAATACTAGTCTGAGTATCAGTCTTGTAAAGTAATATTATAGTAAACAGTACTATATTTTAATCTTAATCATACAGCTGGAAGCGCATGGGTATAGCACACGTCATGTCCCTTTAAAACGCCATTTAGCAGTTGAGCCTGCTGTTCAACATGCAGCACATCTCAAAACAGATCTGGTGCCAGACATGTCATAATAACTGAGTACTTAGCATGTTGCAGGTATAAATTCTGTGTTTACTAGGAACACTTGCATTGAAAAGTAGACCGTATCAGAAAACCTTTCATTTGCACAAGTAATAAGACCAAGAACGCAGAACTGAAACAAATAACATCAGCTCACAAGTTACACATAAAGCTAGGTATGACATCATTCAGTGAATATCTTGCACACAGCACAGTCTGACACCAGTCGTTCACTCCTTTTATTTGCCAGACTTTGACTGCAGTATGTGATGCTTTGCTTATGAAATGCTGCACTTTGAACTCCCACAGTGAAGTGTGGTGCTTTCGCATTGACACATGTTAACACAATTACAGTTTACAGCAAAATCTGATACAGTATTTAAGTAGAGCTTGTGGGTAGTTTTATTTTATAAAGGGCAGTAATACTACAATATATAACAATATTATCCGTGTAACAGTGGCGCTCTTAATCGAAAAACGTCTTCCTGCTTGAGTGGAAAAAGGGTTTAACAAAACAGCACTTAGTGCTAAAATATCAGTAACATTAGTGTCCTTCCTCGGGTTACGCCATCCACCGTTTCATTCTCTATAGTAATGAAAAGCTGTAACATGGTCGGCCCGGTACCTGAAACATAAGCTCTGGCTCCAGCATCAGCAGCCGAGGTGTTTTGGATGCGGAAATGGCACATGGTGCTTCAGCATAGGTTGGGGTTACATTATTCTAGGCATGCATATTTCATTAACTTCTGTGTGCCCCACTGACACAAAGCAGCTTTCATTTCCCCATTAGGCTACACTCAAGAGGAAAGCAGAAGTCTTGTCTTATTCTGGCCTGATGAGAATCAGCAGAGAAAATCTGTTGGCTCAGACGTGCGTTGAGATGTCATCCTTTGAGAGTGAAATGGTTTTTGATAAATGCAGTTCCATTACACATATTCTTACAAATGTAGCTACGGTTTGAAAATGGGACAAGGAAGTCAGCACGTCTGGTGCAAGATTTCACTGGTGTTCCATGAGCTGTCGCCCCCTAGTGGTAAAGTTCCAAAAACTAGTCTTTCCTCCTATTAGTCACTCAAATTAAGCTATCCAAGACACTATGTGTGAAGAGGTTTTAATGCTGTAGATAATGACGATGTACTGTTTTAAGCTGTTAGTCACTTAGTTAACTGCAGCAGTGCCTGTATTGGTTTGAGTGTATAAAATGATCAAGTCAGGCCTCTGATCTGTTTCCCGTCTGGGTTCTTTGTTCTCTCTTCCAGGTTGTCGGTCGTTTGGGGAAGGGGACACTCCCGAGGATGGACTACCGGTGAGTGAGATTAAAGCGGAGAGCTTCTGTCTGAAAAAAATGTGTTTGTGTTTGTGTGCATGCAGGTGCATCCGTTTTTATGTTTTCTTGACTTAGAGGAGTCTAGCTTCTCTGTTTGAGTGTGTTGGACCAAATTTAAACAGCATTTCTTTTTGTCAGAAAATGCATTACACACTAAAACATTTACAAAAAAACTAAACATTAAACATGACGATTCATTTTTAATGATGTGTCTTCGTGTCACGGAGTGGGAAATGGATGATTATAATGTTGAAGTGCACCTGGTGTAGGTTTTTGTGAAATTAGATTCATCACTCGGCTCTCCCTCGCGATTAAAGAGGAGGCAGGTCATAGCTAGAACCTGAGCCACATGTTTGAGCCCTGATGCGTCCCACCCAGGTGCTGACACCTGCCTTTGTTTTCTAACAGTTGTTCTTGAAGATTTACAGGTGTTTAACTAGTGCCAGCCAGACCCTGAGGTGAAGCTGGGTGTTGGCCAGCAAATGTGTTAGAGCAGGCTCGGCTGTCTCTATCAATCTAACTTGGTTGCTGTCACTTTTGTTACAATTGATGCCGATATAATAAGTATTGCCTCAGGAGCTGGTTGTTCAAAGGCAGTTGTGGTGAAAATGCTCTGTGACTGCAGTGGTCTCCAGTCTGGATGCGTTGCTTCATGAGCTGGGCCTCTTTTTGTTGACAGGTTGAGAACTGTTAAGGTGCGTTATGTTAAGAAATGTATATGTTTGCCCTGTTCCCGGCATATGGCGCTCTATTGGCTGCTGACGTGTGGCTAAGAATGCTGTCGCCTGTTCAGCAGAGAAAGGCAGCAGGTCTATAGTTCACGTCTACACACCCATGTTGATTTGTTTTAGATATCAGGCTGTTACAGGAACACCGGTCACCTGTTCTACTTCTGATTGCGAAGTAGGTGAAAAGACAAGTTTGTGGGCGTGAAGGGCCGTTCTTGCAATGCACACTTACACTGAGTGACAAGAAATGCAGAAACCTCAGACAACAGTCCTGCAGTAGGTGCTACCTTTGTGAAACATGTTATTAATTACAGTTGACACAGTGTCAGAGAGGTGTTGATTCAACTCTGGTCATTTTTTACACTGTAGTTTATGGTGCACACAAAGGCACAGCTTCAAAACATACTTAAGAATTGAGTCAGCACACAAATAACTCAAATAGTAGCCTCAACAGGTATTACTGTCAGGGCCGCTGTGTTGCATTGCATTGTGTTTCTAGTTTTTGCTGACTATTAAAACTGCCCCACCAGATCTTTGACACTACCCGGTGCCTCCTAAGAGTTGTTAGCTGTGCGTTGTCAGAGTCAAGTCATCACCCTTGACCTGCCCTGGTATCTCACATCCTGTGCATCGTGGACTAGAGGAGCAGTGGAGGAGGGAGAGCTGCGTTCCTGTTCCTGTGGCGAAGTTCCTCTTTAAGGAATCAGCCTGAACATACAGGAAATCCAATGGCACCACTGTTGCTAGGCAGCAGGAGGGGGGTAGAAGGGGGTGTTCACAAGGTTCAGTGAGTGAGCCACCGAGGGTGTCACCATGGTGATTTGGCATCCGAATGTTGCGGTCGGAGACCTGGGCTACAGAGAAGGAGAAGTGAACCAGTGGCAAGTGCTGCAGCCAAGGAACTAGCAAATACCAGCACACAACAAGGCGCGATATTAGCCGCGTTGCTTTGTAGTCCTTTCTAAAGTCACACCACTGTTCGTACAGATAACCTCCCCTATGTTCTGGCCTTTAGCTTGTGTTATTGATGGCCCCCTCCTGTAGGAGCAGGAGATGGGTCCTGAGTAGCCTTGACCTTGTTGAGAAAGCAGACACTGTCTCATCAGCATGGGAGGTCACCACCCAGCCTCCTTCTCTTCCTTGATTAGATTCAGACATGTTTAAAAAGAATCTCTTGGTCTTTACTGGAATTCACGATAGCCTTGCATTGCTGCAAGCGCCGGACTCCTGTGTGTGTGGTGGTGAGCCGGCTTGTCCGTGCGTGTGTGTGTGTGTGTGTGTGTGTGTGTGTGTCAGTGTTCAAGACGGTCCTCTCCACCCACATCCTGCCTACTGAGGCTCAGCACCCTCTTGAATGCCCTTCACAAGCTTACCACATTCTTCCTGTCACTCAGAAACACACACCACACGCAACATGTTTCACCCATATTTTTAAAAAAAAACAACAACAACAACAAAAATGTGGTTGCACAACACCCCACTCAGCTGTGATGACCCACTGCCAGGAATTATGCCGTACCACCACAGTCCTTCCGCTTGTACAAAGTAAAACGCTTTTTTTTCGAATGCCACAGGAAAGCATCCGCTTCTAATTTAGCCCTGGCAGGAAGTTTTCTCTTATCAGTTTAGTACACAGAGGTTTTGTTGGCCAGTTGACTTTTACAGCCTCGCTCATAGACCAGAGACTCAGCCGTGCTCCATAAAGCAGCCTGGAGCCAGGAGGAAGAGCACTTTAAAGGAGTAGTTTGACATTTTTGGCTTTGTTAGAAGAGTTGGATGAGAACTGATACCACTCCTCATACATGTGAAGCTTAGAATAAACACTGGAAGCGGGGAAACGTCGAGCCTGGCTCTAGTTTTACTGGTTAGGTGGTAATTTTTGGCCGAGCAAAGCAACCACAACTTTTATACTTTGGTCTTTGTACATATTAAACAGCCAAGATATAAAGTGTTGATCAGTGAGCTTTAGAAGCACCGGTAGCCAGGCTAGCTGTGTCTAGCCAGTTTGCTAAGCTAAGCTAAGCAGCCGCTGGCTGTAGCTTAATATTTAGCCTACAGACCTGAGATCGCCGTCTTCTTCTTATCCAACTCTGGGCAACAAAGCCAATAGGCATATTTGAGGGATACATGGGGAGGTGCCTGGACCTTATTCAAGTTAACAAGACACAGAGATGAGCGCTCCTCATGATTTGCCTCATTTACCCTATTTCTCGAGTGTGTATACATGTATACAGACGTAAACCAGTCAGTGTTTGTGATCAAACAGCCGGACATGCACACCATCACCTCTGCTCCTCTTCATGTCTACCACCGAGATCCAGCATGTTCTCTGGGTTTTCAGTATGTGGGCCGACCCCAGCCTTCCCTGTCCTGAGCCCCTGCGCCTTTGAGGGCGGAAGTGCATGGAGCCAGGTTGCCCCTGGCTCCCACCACCTCCATCCCTCGTCTCCCCCTCCCCTCCCTCACCCAGCCACATCTCCAGGGTCAGCTCCGCTCCAGATTGGCCCCCACGCATGCCTTTGAATGGTGGGGCTTAGGCAAGCGCTTTAAAAGGAAGCCCGAGTCTGTTTCCCATTTCAGCCCCCACCCCCCCCAACCCCCGCCCCACCCCTCACTCCTTTCTTTCTTTCTCTCACATACACACACAGCTGTCATCTGGCTTTTTAAGTTCTGTGCTGCATTTCTCCAGCTGGAGCTGGTTTATGACATTCCCTCGGCAGACTCTTTGGCCTCTCGCTCTCCTTCTCCCTTTCTCTCTCTCTCTCTCTCTCTCACACACACACACACACACACACACACACACACACACACACACACACCCAAACATGAATACAACACAAAGTCATTTTTTCCTGTTCTGTTCTTTCTCTTCTCTCCCTCCACTGTCTCCTATTCCTCACATTCCCCTGCAGACGCTCTGGATGTGCGTTACACCACTTGGTATGTTTGGAGGCAAAGAAGGAGCAAAGTCTCACACACACTCACTCACTCACACACATACACACACACACACACACACCATGTGTTAGCAGTCTAGAGGTGGGGGGGGCAAGCAGAGGAGAGAGAGAGGAAAAAAAGAAGAGAAAGAGGGAAAAAAAAGAAGTCAAAGGAAGCATCTCTTAGCAACCACAGGACAGTAATTACTGTAGCAGCAGCTGGGAGCAAACCAGATTTCCGCTGTGCGTTAAAGCACTGGCGTGGGCTACTTTACACACGGCACTGACTAACCAGAGCCAGCAGCCTCCTCCACACGCAGAGCAGAGAGAGAGAGAGAGAGAGAGAGGGTGGGAGAAGGAGAGGAGAGGAGGACTAACCCTGCCTTGATGAGGTCGGGGTGTGTGTGGGAAAAGAGGGACAGCGAGCCAGTGTGTGCGAGGCTCGACTGTGGTTGGATCGAACTTGTACGTGTGAAGATACCTCGGCGCGTGTCCATGTTTGTGTATTTCTGAGTGGAGAGAGATGTAACCTTGAAGACATTTATTTTGCAGTTTTGCTTGATTGATTTTCTTGAATGGTTTTCAGACTGCCTCTAAAGGCTGCACTGAGGAGGAAGGCGCAGTTTTAATTTTCCGTTGTGAATCGAATCAGCCCCAGTTCTGCTCATTGTCATGGGATTTGCGTGTGTGATGGGATGTGAGGTTTGGTGCGCGGACGTTGCCCAGTTGGTTGTGCTTAAATAACGCTGGACATGAAATATCATCACACAGCTCTTGATGTAATAACCGACTATCCTCCCCCATCTCTCATCACCTCTGCACACATGAATCATGAATAGCCCTCACTTTTGATTTTGTTGCCATGAGCACTGAAGTATCGGACTATTCCTATCGGATCTTTAACTATTTATTTTATTTCCGTCAATGTGTAGAAATACATTTTTGCCGTGTTTGTATTTTCAGATGTGTTTGCAGACTGTGGCATTCACAAAGATGTTATTTATAGCCCCCTTGTTCTGATTGATGCCAACAGTGAGCTTCCCTCTTGTAATTAAAAGGTTGTTTGGTGTGAGGTGGAAGGAATGCTCACACGGTTTCCAACGTTTCTCTCGCTTTATTTTCGCATGTTTCGAGTGCCTCTTTTTTTAGGCCCGTGTTTGTAGATTTTGCATCAGCTAAAATGTTTGTGGGAACACATGCAAGGCTGATGGGAACTCTGAGTTCTTAACAGAAGGGGCCTTGAGTCATCACCACACAGCACAGTCATTTGGGCAGGCGTGGGCGCAGGATGCCCCCTGGTGGTTTAAAGTGGAACACACACACACAGCCTACACACCCTGAGTCAAAACAGTTGTGGTCATGGAAAGTGAACTGATGGACCATTAGTGCTTTTGACAGCGTAATGGTAACACAGAATGTGAGAGCGATGGATGTGAAGGGCTTTAACTGATCATTTTTTAGCATGTGCACATAAAATAATGATGATTGCACATCACCATTTAGCAGAGCCTGAGGTGATACCTTAAAATAGTATATAACTGCTTTGAGTGCTTGCAGAAAGTCCCCAAAGTATTCATGTACTCTAAAAATGTTTTTGTTAGCAACCAATTAATTGACGGATCAAGGCGGCGCACAGATGTTTCTTTGATCTACGTCCGTCTGAAGGCAAACATGAGTTTTCCTTTGAATGTGTTTCCACAAGCTGTCTGTCAAACTCAGCTGGCTGACTTGAATTATTGTCTGTGTTTCTGTAGGTGTGTGATGAGCCTCCCTCCATCTGTACCCCAATGAAAGAGCCCTTCTCCCCCCTGAACAACGTCGTCTCCACCGAGCCATTCAGGGGCTGCTACGTCAGCGCCCAACCCTTCGACGAGTTCCCCTCCAGCAACCGGCGCTACCTGCCTCCACAGGTCTGCCTCTCCTTCATTCAACCAGTCCCGTCTTTGATGTTCCGTAGAATTTATATCTGATTGTTATGAAAATGTCTTCCAGCAAGATTGAAGCCTGTGAGATAAGTTAGTTACTACAACAAAAAATTGTATTCTTGTTGAGTAATTCTCACTTTCTCCTCCTTCCAAGGTCTCCTTTAAGTCGACCCGTCATGTCAGCTTTCACATGGACGAGGAGGAGATCGTTCGCATCAACCCACGCAAAGACGTGCTCATCCGCGGCTACGAGGACTATCGCCACCCTGTCATGTGGAAGCAGGAGGCTGACCGCGAGGACCTGGACTTCCCCTCCGCCTTCCACAAACTGGACAGTAAGAAGTGCGAGTACCTCTTCCCCGACGGCCCCGGCGGGGACTCCCACTCTGGCCCCGGTATGGGCCTTGGAACGGGCATGGGGCTGGGTCTGGGTAAGGACACAGCCATCAAGACTCAGCCCTCGCCCCTGCTGAAGTCCAAGAAGGGCAGACGGCGGCGGGAGGACGGCGAGCGTTCGCGCTGCATCTACTGTCGGGAGATGTTCAACCACGAAGACAACTGGCGGGGGCAGTGCCAAGACGCCCCCGACCCGATCAAGCAGTGCATCTACAAAGTCAGCTGCATGCTGTGCGCCGAGAGCATGCTGTACCACTGCATGTCCGACTCCGAGGGCGACTTCTCAGACCCCTGCTCGTGTGACACGTCCGACGAGCAGTTCTGTCTGCGCTGGCTGGCCCTGGTGGCGCTCTCCTTCATCGCGCCCTGCATGTGCTGCTACCTGCCTCTGCGCGCCTGCCACCACTGTGGCGAGGCCTGCCGCTGCTGTGGGGGCAAGCACAAGGCCGCAGGGTGACCTGACGACGGACTCTGGGACACCCTCAAAGCTAGCTAACACAGGAAGTGGATAAAAGCGGAAAATTAAAAGCCGGCGTCCTTTTTTCATTCCCTCTCAGACGGGGTGATATGTTGTTGATCCCCAGCTCTGAGGGCTTTTGGAGATTTCAGTTTGTGTTTGTCGCCGACAAGCAGCAGTGGAGGACAAACCATATGCTTTGTGGGGGCTCTGAGCACCAAGCTAAGTTCAGGAGCTTAATCTGAGGAGAAGAGGAGGAGGAGGCTTCAAGATTAATAGACTTGGAGATGTTACTAAACACACCTGTACACTCACACATACTCTCACTCACACACACACACACACACACACACACACACACACACACACACACACCCCTCTCACATTCACACTCATGCATTGACAAAGCCAGGCCACAAACGTCAGAACTCTACTACAAGTAATGTGTAACTTTATGAAGGAAAATTGTCTTTTGTACAGAGAGCGACAACTTGATGACAAAAAAAAAGAAAACAAAACTATTCTGCGTTCAGAAAAAATACTTGCTGTTTGAGTATGCTAAAAGGGATCTGTTCTTGCTTTTTTGTGAATTTGCAGTTGGGTAACAGTGGCCTTTCCTTCATGGCTTAAGCATTTGCTGACAATGTAATTACTAGACAGAGAAAAGTGCACTAGAAATGGTATCCCCCCCCCTCTGCCCCCTCCGACTTAAGGTAACCCTCTCAAATTCTTGTGGTACATTAACCACCGTATTTAGTGTAATTTTAACATTTGAGAGACGTTGCTGTGGTGGATGTATGGCCAATTCCTTGTTTTCCTTTCCATCGAATGTTGAGAAAAAAAGAACAAATCAAAGAGTTAATAGCTTGTTTTTGAAGGTACAGCTTCTGACATTCAGCGAGAAGATGCTAAAATGACGACTTTCCCGACATGATTTAGACCATTTGATTGCATTCCAAAATAAAGGGATTGACTCCGTGATCAGAAGGGAAAAAATGGTAACGACTACCATGCCGACTTCCCCAAAACAGTTTTTCCACATCTTGCAAACAGCATTAGAACCTCTTGAACCATTTGAATTGAAACCAATACGTGACAATTTCATCCACTTCAGTGAATTTCAGTTTTAGTCCGGTTATTTACTGCTGTAGTGAAATTGTTTGGTGTTTTTGTTTCTTCACTGTTATTTTCCTGCTCATTTTATAATTACTTTTGAAACAAAGGCTGAAAATGTTGCTCAACCAGCAAGTTTTGTTTTGGTGAGTAAAGGGGTGACAGTGCTCCTTGGTTAAATGATGAGGCACTTAAAGTAGGCTATTCTTTTATTGAGAATCCCACAGATTTTAAACTTAATTTCGACTTAATTTAACATCCAATTTGGCATGAAAGCACTGCTCTCCAAGCTTTGGTTGCAGCACCCTCTCCAAATTTCAGTGTTTGTCCCATGAATTGGTGGTTTTCTTTGTTTTACTTTCCCCTCCTCTCCTGTGTAAATGTCGTTGTAACCACGTTGTTCCTCAGAAGTTAAAGTCCACTCCATCCGTGTGTCTTCATTTAACAGGCCCTGAATGAATGAATGAATGCATTGTTTCAGGAATGCTGAGTATCTTAGCTATTAAAAAAACATACAGATGTGATGTATGTGTGCGTGCGTGTGTGAGTGCGCATAGGTCTGCATATGCACTGTTTGATTTGATGTCATGTAACGTCGCCACTGACTATGTGATGAAGGCTTTGACTTGTAACGGCACAAACCGGCTTCCTGTTTCCCGAAGCATCTTCGTCTGTTGGCTCCAGTGAACAAAGAGACGAGCAGGCTGCTGAAGGAGTCGTTTACTAATTTGCTTTCTTTCCCAAAGTTAGATGAGAAGATCAAGACCGCTGCCTCAGCTTCTTGTTCAGTATTAAGCCGGAGCTAGCAGCCGTTTAGCTTAGCATAGCATAAAAAGTGGATATGTGGGGAAACGTCTCGCTTGGCTCTGTCCAAATGTAACAAAATCTGTCTGCCTGCACCTTTAAAGGTCACTAATCAGTGTGTTACATCTCATTTGTTTGATTCGTACCTCCCAGATTGTTCTGTGTTGGGTTTTGTACAAATGATATAACGTGTTATTTAGTGAGCTTTAGCCGTGGTGGTAGGTGGATTCTGTTACCTTTAGACGTAGTCAGGCTAGCTGTTTCCCTCCGAATGCTATGCTAAGCTAACCAGCTGCTGGCTCTCCCTTCACATTTAACAGATTTGAGAGTGGTATCAGTCTTCTCAACTAGCTCGGATTAACTCAACTACTCCTTTAAGATCCTTTGGGAAACAGAGGCTCGGCTCGGCACACCAGAGTCCAGCTGTGTTTGAACCCCATCTCCCACCCAGAAGAACAACACTTAGACCAGAACAAACTCCCAGCAGTGATAACAGTTCAGTTTGGACGTCTGGCTGCAATAACTGAAATCATCCTGAACTCTGAGGCATGTTTAAAGTTGGATTTGGTGCAGCTGTTGGTGCACCTCGTCTCAGCTCCTGTCACTCCTGGCTAAAAACAACGTAGTGGCACCTCTTAATTCTCCTAATTCCACCCCGACCAACGCTCCCTTTACTTTCTATGCAAACTTTCTAACGTGGGAAACACATTGACCTCTCTGCAGACTGAGTCAGTGACGGGACAGGACACTTTAACGCTATATAGGTAGACGAGCAACCCCTGGTACCAAACTCCAAACACCTGTAAATACTTAACACTATATTTAAGTTCTGATAATAATCCCAGCTTTTTCTGTCTTTGAAATTTTGAAGACGGAGCTGTATTTATCGTTGCTGTCAGCATATACTGTAGCTTCAATTGACAGCATTATGTACATAGGTCACCTTTTAGTATTATTTCACATTGAAAAGTAGAGGGCGTTTGTGATGGAAATGACTATTGAGCTTCTAATAGAGTTTCTCTCTAGTTTTGTACGGTAGAAAGAAGGATAGTGCTAACACGGTACAGTAGTGGCAGTCCACTTGTTTCAAAAGTTTGATATATATAAATATATATATACATACATACGTATAAAGCTGCTAGATACAATCACTAATTTTATTGTTTTGACAGAGAAAATCAGCTATGAACGACTGTTAAACCCTAATTCTCCAACAGCATATAACCATGACGGTGAGTTTTTAAATGTTTGATGCTGCGTGTGCGATGAAGTGGACACTTGTGTGTGTGTGTGGGTGCGCGAGTGTTACTATATACGTGCGTTCTTGTGTGCCCACCAGTGCGTGAGCCGCGTGTGTGTTAGTTTCCGGCGGGCTGGCGGTGTGTGTGCGTGCGTGCGTGCGGGGTTGGTGTGTAACCAAATGTTTGGTTGGTTGTCATATTCTCCCATTGGAATTGGATTGCCCTGCATTATTGCAAGCTGAACCAAGGTTTGATGAACCTGATTAAAACTTGCTGGCTGAGAAGCAAAATGTAGGACGTGCATTTATACAAAGTGTAGAGAATGCTGAAATAACACTTCTCATTCTGCATTAACCAGCACAGTGCAACTTCCTGTCATGTACTGTATTATATATGCAACATGTGTCTGTCTGCTTTAATATATATATTTTTTTGACCTGCATTATATAAGACTTCAGTTTTAACCACTTTGCTGCTAGTCTTTTATCCTCTTTCAATCTTGGAAATTGTGCATATCTTTGGGAATGCATACAAGTGTACATTCTTGACATTGTGTAGATTAAAAAAGAAAAAAGCTATATAAACCTGTTTCTCTTCAGTGTATTGTTTTAAAAAGGTTACTTTTCACAGCAGTTGAGTGGTTATGTTTCAATTCTCCGATGCTTTGGTGCACTGATGATACTATATGTAAGCTTTTTTTCATCTTACAGCGCTTGATGTAACATTTATGTGATTAGTTCTAAATAGTGGAAGACATTTGTGTTTTGAAACTTGCAGTATAAATGGTACTACTCTTAACTATTCTGTAAACACTGCCTGTTTTCTTTCTTTTTCTTTCTCTCTCTCTCTTTGTGCATATTTCTTTTCTGTGCATCCTTTTGGTTTTCTTGAAGTTTCTTAGTGCCATCGCTTTTTCACATCCTGACAACCTCAAAAAAGTGCCTCACGTCCATCCTAGTTTCCATTTTATAATTTAACATCTCTCGTTCTGGTTCTATTGGTTCCTACACGTCTAGGTATTTCTTATCATGGTTCGAGAATACCAAGTATATGATGTAAAATTTATAGTCCCAATAACTCATGTCATAGTTGTATTTTCTTTATACAGATGTAGCTCGTTACTTTTCATAAATATATAATGTAAATATGCATACATATGTTTGTAACTGTTTTTATGTTACATCATACACTTGTAATTTGACATATCAAATAACATTATCATAATAAAATGGTGAGTTTTAATCTTTTGCCGTGCAGGCTTCCTTGTATTTCTTTTCACCAGTGCTTGTGCATGTCGAAAACCGGACTGGAAGCAAGAAAGTCTGCAGACAGCAAACAGGAATGAGACGAAGAAGGTTTAAATAACCTTCTGCCTCTTTTCTAAACGTGAAGTTCAGCCGTCGGGACTGAGATCTCCAGTGCACAAATTCAACCAGTTATATCAAAAGAAGAGCTGAAATGATTTGTCGGCCAACGTAGAATGAATCTGCAACAGATCTGACACATTAATGTTCGTGTTTTAATCGAACTCTTTTCAGTTCCAGCTTCCACCCCAAATGCTTCAAGGTGGTGACAAGACACTCTTATGATTAGCAGGTGTGGAAGCTGTGAAAATACTCCTGCATTCAAAATCTCACTGAAATAAAAGTATGTATTATCAGCAAAATGGACTTATCAAAAGTAAAAGTACTCATTGTGCAGTAAAAAGTTTCTGTCCGTGTTTTATTAGTATATATGATACTGCTGCATTCATGTGGATGTTGCATTTTACTGCTGTGGATGTTTAATGTTTAGCTGATAGGATAGTTTAATCTACAGTAATGCGTCATATTCTATAAAATCATCACGTTTGTAGTGTTGTCCTGTGAGACCTGTATATCTCCAAAAAGTCAACTTCACATTAGCTCAGAAAAACAAACCGTTTTCTGCTCTGTGATGATGCTTTTTCCAGATAATCCAAGAGGGTTGAAATAGTTTATCTTAACCCACAAGGGGCAATTAATCCTTCAGTTTATCAGAAACATTTGCATCTCACAAGTAATGGAGTAGAGGTGTAAAGTTGTGTAACATAATACTCAAGTAAAATACTAGTACCTCAAATTTGTATTTGAGTCCAGTGCATGAGTAAATGTGCTTAGTTACATTCCACCAGTGGTTCTTCTATATAAGGAGATGATGGTTTATATTGATAGAAGTCACACAGAGAAACTACTTTTGACTCCCATACAGTTTGTTATGTGATTGTTAGTGAACCTTGAATGAAACCTAAAACAAGCATTTACAATAACTGAATTGGAAAGAAGTAATTAAGTACATTTACTAAAGTACTTGATTTTAATTTCGATCATTTTAGGCACTATTTTATGTATTTCCATTCCCTCTGACTTGCTTTAACGCCACTACATTTACCTTACAACTGTACTAGTTACTTTTCCAGATTAATATTTTACAGTCACCATGATGAGGGATCATAAAATACAGTACGTCTGGTAGAAATAAACTTTTCAGGAGCATTAAAGCATTGTTTTAACTCATCAATAAATTCAGACATAATGATTTTTCTCAGCTATAAATAACTGTTCTTCAACTGCTTTTAAAGAAAGCAACTCACAAATTGGAGACAAGCTCATCATTTCCGTTTACAAATTCGGACAATTTTCCCTACATTAACGTCATTCTTCACAGTGAATGCTTTTACTTTAAAAAAAATTAAACACATTTTATTTAAAAAATCTGGGTCGATTTCTGACTTTGATTGCAGTTTTCTATTGTGGTATATCTACTTATTTACACATGCAGTACTGGAGCGGAACCATCGCAGCGGAACCACATATTCAACGTCGAACGTTTCACTTCGGCTAACATACGAAATCGGAACAGCAAGGAGGCATTGCAGCTTCTCGGCATGTTAGCGCCGCAGAAATGAATGGGTACACAAACTGTTAATGTTGATGTTGTTTTAGCCTTAACGTCGTCATGTTTTAAGAAGACAAACACATGTACAAACCTCACGGATTCGGCCATGGAGTGTGACATTTTGGACTCGTTAGAGCAGCTTGGGTAAGCTAATTTACTGTTAGCATGTTAGCATTGCGTCTAACTTCACAGTCACTGTCAGGTTTAAGCCTGTGTGTTTGAAAGCAACTGAGTGGCTTCAGTAGCTGGGTGGAAAGCAGCTGGTGGGAACAATACCTCCGTATAATATCTGGGTGTTTTATGCTAATTTGGCTCGTCTCACTACCATATTGGTCCGTAGCTATGACGGCCCTCTGCTGGAGGAGAAGGCGCTGCTCACAGCCGCAGAGGGAGGCCTGTCTTCGGCTAAGTTTGTGGAGCTCTGCAGGTGGCTGGCATCCAGGTTAAAGCCGCTGTGCGATCTGGAGGAGAGCATTACTTCCGGTCCAGGTGAGCCACATCCATTCACACCTGATTCTGACGCCCAAAACTGTCACTGATGTCTCATTTTCTCTCAACCTCTTCTATGCCTGCCCCCCCTCCAGACGACATGGACAGCCTTCAGGTGGAGATGAGTGGTTTGCTGAAGGAATTGCACTGTCCTTACAAAGACGTTGTTTCAAGGATCCTCAAGGGCAGTGTGCCAAATGCAAAAGATCATCTCAAGTTTGTCTGTATGTAATCACTGCGATCAGCGTGTTCTGCGCTCCCTGTGCGGTCAGTGAGTCACTGAAGAATTTGATCTTTGTGTCTCCTATTAAGTGTTTCTGAGCTCTGAGCTCCAGGCAGCGCAGATTGTGAGGAGCAGAGGAGTCCCTGATGAACAAACCGAAGAGAGTCCGGTGTGTCAGGAGCTCCGGGCAATCTGTGAAACCCTGAACCTACCGGAGCCCAGAGGACAGGACGCGGCAGGTGTGTTCTCTCAAGTCCAAGACAAGGTGGGACTCTTTAATACTGCTTATGTACATTCATCTTTATTCATCTTTACTAACAGTCTTTTTGCTGTATATCTATAACTCAAGCCCAATAAAATTATGTGTCGTAGCTGTGCATGTTGGAAAAAAATGTTTTACGCATGCCCCTTGTATTCACTTCCTGTTTGCTTTCATGTTGATTGTAAACTTTTAGTAGCAATGTTTAAAGCATTAAATGTTAACTGGGTCCATGTGTGTCCTGTCTGCAATGATCTCTATCATTGAAATGAAAAAGATTTGTTTTTGTATCGTGCTAATGCATCAAACCCTGTGTGTCACTGCAGGTTGATAAAGTACTTAAAGAGCTTCCAAATGGCTCCATTGGAAACCCGGTGCTAAAGAAACCTCTATGCAGTGAACAGTGGGTGAGTAGATCTGAAATTTAGACTGCGTCTTCTGAACTGTTGTATCTGTATATTAGTTGCTGGGTGCGATTTGTATCATGGAAAGTGTATTTGAATGTTAGCTCACTTTGGCTTGTTTCCTCTCTGCAGGAGAAGTTGCGCAGCATAAACACGGTCCTGTCTTCGGAGTACGAGTGTCGGCGCAGGATGCTGATCAAACGGCTCGACGTTACCGTTCAGTCTTTCGGCTGGTCAGACAGAGCCAAGGCATGTTCAGATAATAACACACCAAAGTTTTCATACTTTGCTGTCTTTCTCCTGTCCAGGGGAATCTAAACGGGTGAAAATCAGATTCCAACATTTCAGATTTTGCTGGGAATGATCTTTTTCCGGTGAACAGCGCTCTATCTCTCTGTGGTTTGTTAGGTAAAGGTGGACAGCATGGCGAGGGCCTACCAGCCTAAGAGACACTCTCTGAGGCCACAGTCCACAGTGGACATGGCGGAGCTGCTGGCTGCCAGAGAAGACATCTGCAACGTGGTGAAGACCAGCAGCGGCTCCAGCCGGGAGAAGACGACTTGTGCGGTCAACAAGGTGCAGAAGAACGTTTCCACTTTCCTGATAAACGCTCTAAATCTGATGCTTTTGTCTGAAGCAACCGTGTGTCTGGTCTTCTCATATATCCACAGATCCTGATGGGGAGAGTCCCGGACAGAGGAGGACGTCCCTCGGAGATAGAAGCACCACCTCCTGAGATGCCCCCATGGCAAAAAAGACAAGACGGTGGAGGAGGTGGTGGCTGGGGAGGCCGTGGTGGAAGAGGAGGAGGTGGATGGGGGGGAGGAAGAGGAGGAGGAGGAGGCGGTGGAGGTTGGAAAGGAGGTGGATGGAACCAAGGAGGACATGGTGGACATGGTAGCTATGGAGGACATGGTGGACATGGAGGAAAGAGAGGACGGTACCAGTATTAATTTCTCTTCTGCTTCCACTTTTAGCGTCTCGCGTGAAGTCAGTTCTGTTTTTCGGTGGAGGGAGAAAACTGAACTTCCAGTGAAACTTCTTCCTCTTTTAGATGATTCATAAATGCTCCGATTTTCACTTTTATTATTTTTTTCTTTTGCTTTTTTAATATTGTCATGAGTGTTTTTGAAGTGAAAACACCAGTGTTACTGTACAAGTACCCTTTTTAACACAAAACAAATGATGCAACGTGTGCACTGGGCCATAATTCTGCACCTCTGTCCCAAATCCAGACTACATAATAATTCTGAGGAGGTTTGGAAAAAAAAAAAAAAAAAAACTTGATTTTTGAGAGCATTGTTGGGCCCTTTTCTCCCACTGCTATAAAAAGATTTTAGGAAAAACATTTTCATCTTTGAAGTCAGCGGATTTCTGTTATAGCAAAATAAATGGTCTGTAGTGTGGAACTGGGACACGGGTTGCATTTTTGACAAAGTTCAGGCACTGCTGAGTGGACTCAGAGGGACAAAGACACTACATCAGTTTTTCTCAGCGTGAAATATGAATTCTTTACACTGAACGTTTTGCTTTTTAAGCCCATGTAATTGAACTGTTTGATGGATTGAGTGGAGGATGTTGAAGATGATGATGTTTGTAAAACCTCAAAGGCAAATGATGAGAAGCCATCTTTGCCTGGCAGAGTTGTCAGTGAGCACCCTGATGACTGAAACCACTGCTTCCTGTTAGGAAACAGGCTGAGGACACTGTAACATTGGAAACATTGGACTAAAAAGTGTCCTCAAGAGACTCTTTTTAAATCCATACTTACATTTCGGACTGATAAATATCTCTCGCCACATTTCCATGAAGATTCTGTACCAGCTATCATGACTGTGATCCGTTTTCACCTCAATTTATTTAATAAAGATCTCTTCCAATGAAATAAGCTCCCTCTTATGTTGATGTAATTAACAGATACAGAAATAGTGCAACCAGAGACGGAGAGAGCCACTGGCTAATTCCTACCACAAGGTGGCAAGATAGTGACGTAAAGAAGAAACAGTTTATTTCCAAATATTTATTCTTGGCTGAAAAGACTTTCTACACTTGTTTTTTTTCCAATGGCATACCATTTTCTGTTCAATAGATACAGTTTATACATAGTTTGTACAATAACCAATATTCATAAAAGCAGAATTTTACATTGTGTACATTATGAACAACATACCTGTACATGGACAAAACACGTGCACCGTGGCCACAAAACGCACTTTTCAGTGTCCACGCTAAGACTCGATCAGTATCTTAAAACCAAAAAACACAAAGCAAATTTACACAGGCCTTAAAAAGATCCAGTTAAAATACGCCTAGGCATCTGCTGACACGTATTTTTCTCCAGTTAAGTAAGATCGCTGCCCGTGTGTGTGACACCAACAACAAAAACATGAGGGTAAGACAAATGAGGGATTAACAGTCACTTCACTTTGGCCATTTGCAACTTAAGTTGGCGCCTTGATTTGATAATACAGGCAAAATATTCCGAATTAACGTTGGTAAAAAGATACTTTATGTAAACTTTGTAATGCCTGTAAGCACCGTTTCTGTACAGGTGAAGTTTGTCGTTCTAAAAGCTGCAGCAGGAAGTGGACACGTACTGGTCAGATGTGCTCATTCAGAGTCAGGAGGCCATTCGTAACAGCGGCTCTGCAGAGCAACATGTCTCACCAGAGTGAAAACACGCGTGGCGGGCAGAATATTGTTAATTACAGCCTCGCACCAATACTGAAGTCCACAGCCAGCTGCACTGCACGGTGAGTTACATCTGGACACGGTCACAACTTACGGGATCTAAGCCAAATTCATTATGCTTATGTTTAATTTCACTGTTTTTCGGCATTGATTGGCATTAATAAACGCACATCACTGCAATCAAACAAGCAATAAATGACACTGAAAGAGAAAACTTTCCTTCATATTGTCCAAAAAAATAACACAGTTTACAATGTAGACATTTAGGCACTTTGTCTTGACAGAATATTTAAAGGTTCAGCACTCAAGAGTTTCCATGATTTCAAAAAAAAAAGGGATGAAAACAAAGAGTATAAAATTAATTGTCCAGTTTTACTCTCAACCCAAAAAACCTGCTCTGTCAATCTTTTACTTTACTAATCAGCCGTGCGATGCATTTGTGCTTCCCATTAATCCAGTGTTTTACAAAGACCGACCCACCATCTCCCACCCCTCTCTGCAAGGACAACCCTACTTGTGCACTGAGAGAATATGTACATTTGTTTTTTAGCTTTGTTGTTTGGTGGGTACTGGGGCTTTTTCAACATGAAAACTGCCCGTAGCAAGCAAGTAGCACAGCCAAATCACAGGCTATACATTAGCATCGCTCTGCTAAATGTAGCCCTGTATACTCTTATTAGGTTTAATGCAGCAACAAAGCCATCATGTGACCTCTGGTGTACCACCAGTTCGAATCATCTGAGCTCTGAGCTCCACCATCAGACCTTCATATGAGACAGTCAGAGCTTTATGTGCTCTGTCTTCATTAGTATAGAAACATCCTTCATTATCAGAACCGCAATCCAAAACATATCTATTTCAAAAGTGACCTTCATCAGCTGTTTTTGATGCGCATCTATTTTTTTTTAATGCAGCTTAACATTGGTTCATTATGTACAGCTAAGTACTGTGAAAGTGCTGGGCTTTATTAAGCAATAATGTATGTAAAAACTAATATAATACTGTTTGGAGGCAGGTCACAAGTCTATGCTCCTTCATGTGGTGTCACGTCTTTCTTCTCTATCCACATATATTCCTTCAGCCCTGTCTGATTTAATACAGCCAAATACTGACCGCTACATTGAAGCTGCATCATCACAGTGTGGTTTGGCATAAACCCGGAGCACCATCCCACCGTCATCTGTGATGACTCGGGCCGGACAGACACCTGTGCTCATATGAGCCTGGAGTTGCGGAGGTACTGGATGAGGACCCTGTAGATGAAGGTGTACTGAGCCAAGGTCTGAACCATCATCATTCTCTGAGCGCGAACCTTCAGCAGGATCTTTGGGATGTCCAGCGTCTGAAAGAGACAGACTTTAAGTATGAGGCAGACAGCACCCAAGAACAAGTACGCCAGATGGGCTCATAACTCTGAAAAAGCTGCACTGCACAGGTTTTATGGTTTATTTCTGCGTTCGGGACAGCGAGGAGCTCACCTCATTGTGCTCTAGACAGGCTATCATGATCTCAGACAGGATGACCACTCCAGATCGTCCCACCCCAGCACTGCAGTGGACCACCACAGGCAGGTTGGTGTTCTTTGGGTCACTGATGCTGTTTGTGTGTCTCCTCACAGACTGGACCTCCTCCAGATAAGCTGGAAGACGAAAACACTCCTTTTAAGGCACATGAGAAATGAATACAGCAGTTCTGACACTTTGGTGTTCTTTTCAGACCTCTAGGAGCTCATCTTCACCAGCTGTTTTTACTCTACTTCCTACAAGACTGATTTTGTGTCATTGCACCACATGGATTTTTCTTCCGGGTAGATCATAAAAGCATGATGACCACCAAAGGATAAACTGGTCCCACTCACTGAGGAAGCCTTTGAAGTCCTCAGGACAGCCGTGGTCAGGCCAGTCTGTGTACTGCAGGTGCCAGACAGTCCTCTCCTGGCCCGTCAGAAGGTGTTTGATCTTCAGCCCTGTGGTGGCGTAGCAGCTGGACTCTGTGCGGAACCGCGTCGTGATCTTGAAGCGGCCGTACGTCACCGTGTTGTGTCGCGAGCCCAGTCGGGGCCAGTAGCGGAAGCTCTTTTCTCGGCCGCTCTCCTGGAGGAAGCAGATGACACACAAAAAGGGTCAGTCTGGGTAGTGACGAGGAACTCAAAAAAAAAATGCGGAGGCGTAAATATTAAACAGACGCACCTCCTCAGCAGTGACCATGGCGATGATGGAGACACCCTGTTCCCACACCATCTGCCAGAAGTCCTGACACGTGTTTGGCAGTGGACCCTGCGTGGCAATGTAGCTCCACTCTTGTCCACCCACTGTTATCTAAGGACACAGGGCACAAGTTACCAGTCACAGGATCTCATCTGTGATTCTTCTGACAGCTGAGAGCCAGATCAGCAGAAAATGGAAATACCTCTGCGTCATAACAGTGTATTGTGTCAGAGACAGAGGAGTGAATGTGACTAAGCAGCAGTCATTACCTTCCCACAAGCCACAAAATAGCCCTGTGCGAGTAGCATGCCTGCTACTCATGAGCAGATGTAATGCACAGGAGTATTTGGACATCTGGTCATCAGGTCTGGACGATAAGATGAATCTCTGCACAACTTACTTTAATATGTGACGCATTGATGTATCCCGTGTTGTTCTCTTTGGTGGGAACCAGCTCCACGCGGGTGCTGTCATAGGGGAGGACGTCTTGGAAGCGGTTTTTGTCTCCGCTCTCAGGCAGCTGGGCGATGGTATATTCCGCTGACGGATGGCGCTTTGGGATACTCTCGTACTCCTTTAACAGTTCTCCTCGCTCCATATGCTGCTCTAGAAATTTACACTAACACACACAAAGAAGTAAATACATCATCCCCATGGACAGGTTTACCTCATTTTGACTTTGCCTTTGAGATGTATTGTATCAATTCCTGACCTTTGGTCAAGATTTAATCAACAGTGATACTCTGCATAACATATAAATGAATGAATGAGGATATTTTGATTAACAAAGAGGCAAAAATCAAAAATCCCTGTGAAAAGTGGAGTAGAAGACAAATCTGCAGAGAGACTGAAACATAATTAGCAGCTCATTTGTGCTTCACTTTCTATTCCTGTAGTTTTACTTTCTATTACTGTGGAAAGAGTGGGAGCTGCGCATTCCATAAGAGGACATACTTTACTGTAAACTGGTGACTGGTGTTGCAGCAGGACTTTGGATGCATGATAACATAAAATCTGGTACTGAAAACCAGTTTGCATGGACCTCCTTTAAAACAAATCTGTTTTTTCGCTCTCTTGCTTAGTTGCCAAAGCACCAAAGTGAGACGCAATATAATCCTAAAATTTCCTCATGATCACGATCATGATGCATCACGATGAACAAGGCTGACCAGGGCAGCTGTGTGTCCTTCATGTATCCTTCAGAAAGAGGCCTCACCTACCGGGAGGTTGTGAATACTAACACGACCAGCAGCTCCTGCTAATGAGCTTGTTCCTGGCCATAACAAGGTGCCTAAATGGGAAGTCATTAACAATACACATGTAGCAACCCTCACATATCTCTTTAAGTCCCCACTGCCTAAACAAAGCATTACATTTGTTTTTGCTTTACGAATCCATATTTCAAGAAGCCTACCACGAACTCTGAAGTGCCCTACCTTCTCGTCATTAGACGCTCTCTCTGGCTCGTCCTTGATCTCGTTGTGCATTGGCTGCCTGGACACGGACAGGCCGTTGAGATGGGCTACCTTCAGAGGGCCCATCTTCTTCACTTCTGACCTCGCTCCTTTCTTCATGCCCTGGTAAGACAACAGAGTGGAGACAGAGAAGAAAGTGAGGATGACTGTGTGTGAGCCTCACTGACAGAAAGCAAGTATACAAGAGGGAGGGACAGCGCAGCCTCGCTGGGTGCTTTCTGGGAGAATCTCACCTATCCGGTTCTCCAGGGCAGTCAAGCTACATTCTTTCAATATGTGTCAAAGCGAAGACTGCTTGCGTCATTCAAAGATGGCCAATGAAACTACCCCTAATACTTTGTACGTGCACACTCACATGATCTCAGTATGATTCATAGATGTGTTGAAAAAAAAAACCACAGGTAAACAACCCATTATTTTAGAGAACTGGATAAGACACCAGGAGGAGGGGTTGTTTGCCTTCTGGAACTGGTTCTCTGAAGTATTACAGTACAGCTACAAGGAAGACAACGCAGGAGTGTGACTGAATGTCGTGATATGTTAGCCGTGAATTAAATAAGACATTAATACGATGGCTCTAAGCTTAGCCGGTGACTCACCGCAGGGGGCAAGCCCTCAACTGTTTTCTTCCCAGGAGGCACATCGGACACAGGCCTCTTCTTGAAGTCTTTCTTAGTCTTCTGTTTGGCCTGGCCACTCAGGTCACCCTCAGAGACCGACGGCATAATCCTGGACTGTCGTAAATCTGACAGCAGGTACAGAGGCTCGCTCTCCTGGATCAGGGGGTGAACCTTGTAGGTCAGGGAGCTGGTTATAGAGGGGTCGAGAGAGGAGCCTATGGGGTACGCTGGGGGCGGCTCCATGGGAGTCTGTTGCTGAGGCGTCAGAGAAGAGAGAGAAGTCAAGCTGTGATGCTGCTGTGGCGGCTGGTCGGGAACAATCGCTGCTACCGTATCCTGAGAAAGAGGAGTGTGACGTCCGCTGTCGTCCTCAAACTCCTCTTCTTCACCGCTGCTGTGAACCAGCATGGTGGCATCCGAAAGGGACTTTTTGTGCCCATACTGTACGTCCTCCTTTATGTCACCCCTGTCCTCCGTCTTTGTACGTTCCAGAAACACGTTGAGCTGAGAGCCCTGAGAGCGGCCGCCACGCAGAACGGGAGGGGGCGTGGCAGTTTCAGCCGCTGAGGAAGACATGGTCCGCTCTTTGACCCTCATCCCCTCGAGACTGTGCGCTAATCCAGCAATCTCAATGGAGTTACGCTTCTGAGCGTGGTATGGGTGTCTTTGCGGGGGTCCGCTGAAGAGAGGCTCTGACACTTCTTGTAACGAGTGGGCAACGGGCAGGCTGTCCTCCTGGAAAGTCTGGACTGAGTGGTGCACACGCCTCGTGATGATCAGGTCCGGGTTACTACTGCTCACATACAGGTGACGCGACAGGTCAGGTGTGCTGTTGGCAGGCCGGGGATGGGCGTATGGGTAGGGTGGAGGTGGTCTGTACACATGTGTTCTCATGATGTTAGGGGCTGGATACTCCTGTGCCTGCTGTAACTGGACATTGGTGAGCTCTGGGACACTGACTGCCCCCACTACAGGCCTCCTCTCTGTGGGGTAGGGGTATGGAGAGGGGCTGTGGAAACTGGAGCCCAGATGGAAGGGATAGTGGTGGTGCTGGGCTGCTCCGCCATGCTCCCCTCTGATCTCTGGCTGGCTGTAAACTAGAGGGTCTGGTCTGCTGTAGGCGTATGAGTTTCCAATGTTCAGGTTCCTCATGGAGTGGCTCTGCCGGTGCTCTTGAGACAAAACCATCCCTCCTCCTGCTCCTCGGGTCTTCTGACGCATCACTGTCTCATAATCAGGAGTGGCACGGTAGGAGGGTGGGATGAGAGCGCTGTGGCGATGCGAGGGGACGTAGTCCGGCCTGGTGATATCACTAGTGATTGAGGGGTTGGAGGACATGGGTGAGGGCTGCAGGTAGTGCTGGGGATTAGTTAACGAGCTGGTGCTGTGGGCGCTGTACACGCTGCCGTTACGTAAACGCCCTCCGCTGCCGTATTCCAGAGGAGAGCAGTCCAGGCTGGTCTGGGAATGGTAGTAATAACCGTTCTGACTGTTCATGTACAGGTTGTCTGTTAGAGAGCAAAACAGTGCTGCATTAAAATCTAGCTGACGACGGTGCAGCCAATCACAGTGCAAAAAACTTCTGAGCATCATGTAATAACTTTCAATGTTACCCCATGCACTCATTTTCAGGTTGCTAGGTGCAAGCCACTCTCTATAGAGGAGTTACCTTGTGATGATGTGTAAGGCTCTGTGAAATGTCCATTGTAGTGCATTTGTGGAGGGGGCATCATGTAGGCCTGAGGCTTTGGCTGTAAATCAACAAGAGAGGCGCTCAGTTGCAGCAATATAACCGTGAGGTTGCACACCCTTGATGATGATTTCAATATGCATCATGTTGTGCAATGCAAGCATTACCAGAGATATTCTAGTAGAGGATCTCCGTCTGACCGGGTTGACGACTGTGGGCTGGGTTTGGCTGGTGGGAAGACAAGGGTTGGTTACAAAAAGATGACATTACAATACTAATAACATTTTTTCCAATACCTTTACTGTGTCCTTCTGCCATTCAACTTTTAAAACATGTACATACAGCGAAATGCAGATCAGGTCAACCCATCAAACTTAACATATGTCGCTCAACTCGCTCAAGTTCACAGAGCAACAGTTTTGCTGCAGTACTGGAGAAGAATTTTGTTTGACCTGCAATGACCAAAACACGCCAAACTTCTCTGTTAAATGTCAAATAAGAAGCCAAATAAGGACATGGTCTGAATAAAATGCAGTCAAAACTTTGAAAATTTGAGTTATTTGCACATAGAAAAATTACAAAGTGACTAAGAATCTGAAAAAACTGTCACTGCTAACTTTCAATACTTGATTCTATTGACACACTTCAGTCAGCACTCTACAAGCCCTGAAGTTTGATATCTAGGTCAAGTGAAAGGCTGACTAAGAGCAAGATTAAAGACAGATACTGAATGAATTACAGGACTCGTACTGAATCACATATTGTAATTCAAAAATATAAAATGACCTTAAAGTCAAAACTGCTGGTCCAACATACACAACCACTATAAATAACAAATAATAGATCAACTATAATAAATTTCTTATTCTTGGATAAACAATCATTACATGCTTGACAGCCCAAAGCCCCTTTCAAACACACACAGCCTGTTTGCTGTGGCACTGATGGACTAGGGTAACCAGAAAGGGGTGGGCGCTGGCACCTGCTTACTAGGCATACTGTAGGTGGTGGCTGACAGTGTTGCTCACCCCTTATTAGAAGGCAGAGAGGGACGAGAGAGCATTGGAAAGCGAGGAAAGGATAGAGTGAGAAGGGACTTCTGGGAGCCCTCAGAAGGCAGGGGGTCACACTCCTCTCTGAAGAGAGAGGAGGGTAGAAGTGAGGCTACACCAAAGAGGAGACACATGCACGAGACGACAAAGAACAAAGAGACAGGAACTCGTCTAGACGTGTTAAAAACACTTACAGGCTACTCTTGTTAATCTTATAGAACTTGAGCCTGGCCAGACACATCCGGCACACATATTTGGAGGTTTCCATGTCTTCCTGCACAAAAAAAAGGAGAAACAAAAAACATTAGATGGTGAAACAATTAGCACAGAGGTTGTGTTTGTTCAGTTATCTCAGACCATTCCTGTGTTTGCCCTCAAATACTTCTGCGTTGAGTTTCAGCTAATGGCATGTGACTTGATGACCCACACATTCATAACATACCCAAGCAGCCTCGGTTACAGCTCTACCCACACACAAACACAGGTGTTTTGTTGAGACTAGCTGATGGTAAGCTCCGCAGCAAATTGTCAATTTTGCTAAATCAAATCAGAGCCTGAAATGTCCCAGGGGACGGTGAGAGAAGGTGCGACGGCAGCAGAGACTTACAGTCTGGAACTGAACACTCTCCTCTCTGTTGGTTAGCTCCAGGGCAAAGAAGGACCTGTTGTGACTCATGTTGTTAATTTCATTCCACCTACACAGCCAATTTAAGCACAGTGGCAGAGAGAGAAAGAGGGGGGAAAAAAAACCACATGAAGTTAGGGTGGTCACAAAATCTTGCTGCACTTTTAAAGAGACTGTGGCGCTGCTTTAACAACGCATAACAAAAACCACACGTGTGGGAGTTGATCAGAAAGGTATCTAATACTCATAATGGTATGTAGATAGATACAACTCAGCCGAGGTCAAGAATGTTCATGTGCTCACTTGAATGACAGACAATGGTCCCACAGTTCTTATCAGCCACCACAATCTAACTCACTCATTTCCTCTTGGGCCACAATCACGTGTAGAAAGCATTAAGTGGTACAGCAGGAAGCAACCTTCACCTAAGAATAGCTGTGAGCTGTGCCTGAAAATTCAGTCTACGCCGACAGAATCATCTGATTCAATATAATTACTGCTCAGAGTCACAAGTTTCCAGAGAGAGCTTTAATTTGGCGTTTCATATTTAGAAGTAGATCTTATTTTGTGATATTTAAGCAATGATGTAAGAGCCGAACAAATATCTCCAATTTGTTTCTCGACTTACCTAAATAAGAGAAGCGGCCTGCCATTTTTGTGCTTGACAAAGATGCCCTCGAGGCAGGATCCGAGGCTAACATCTGTGCCTGTACTGTCCTGTTCAGATGAAATGAAAAGATAAAGACATTCAGAATAGACTTGTAGGCAGAAGAATCCAGACTGTTTGTGTTTCTTATAGTTCTCTGATCAAGCTGCACAGCAGTAGGGACAATATGCAGCTTACAAGTTCAGATTCTTGTAAGCCAAAGTCATGCTTCTTCAGTACCCACAAGTTGGACCTCACAAACTTACCTTGGCTTGATAGCTTTCCTGTCCATAGCCTTCCATCTTCTCCACCTCCTGCATGTACAACATCTCCGCCTCTGGGGCTGATAAACCCCTGAAAAAGACAAAAACATGTAGACGCAAACGTCAAAAACATCAAACACCAACACAGGAAGACAACCAGGCAAAGCAGTGCGTAAATGTATGGTACAGTCATTCAAACAAGTCACTGTGTAATGGTAACAGGTTGAGCAGTGAAGAAAAATTTCCAGCGTAACTTAGAATGAAACGGGATAAATGGAGTGACGAGAGGCAGCCATCGTTTAAGACAGAGTGCTAAAAAAGGATTTGGTACCAGGCCACACACACAACAGGCTGGCTGATGCTGTGAACATCTGCTCACCTGAAGGACTGATAAAGAAGAGCCACTTTCTGAGTGGCCTCTTCCAGCACTCGCTCATCCTGGATCCAGTCCTGCAAAGACAGACAGACACAGGATTGACACAACGCTGGAGTCAAACACACATGAGCACAAGACAGCTGCAACATCTTTGATTTCACATGTAGAAAATAAAACACTTACTATAGGGAACAACACAAACTTCTGGAGGAACTCCTGGGAATCATACCGATTGAAGTCTCCAAAGTCAGCTGTGGACCAAAGGGAAAAAAAAGACACAATAAATGAGTAAATACAGCAATGTTTTACATGTTCATTTCTGGATTTAGTACGAGGCAAAATAGGCACGCAACAATTGCAGAATGGTGTCATGCCTTTTGGAAAGCTGCAGCGTTTGACGACAAGAAAGACTAATTTTAGGAGAGGAGGGGCCCGTTTGTTATGAAAGGGAATTGCTTCAGCGTCTGACAACGTGGAAGTCCAAAACTGGTACCAGCTTCAGCCTGCCTGCTGGCAGCATTCACAACAATGTTGGGTATCCCAAGCATCAGCACTGCTCAAAAGCTGCAACTGCCCTTCACTCCAAAATATCCTCGCCAGGGACACAAAGTAGGAACTATACGACTTTACTGACAGCATAATGTTGCATGACAACTTGGCAAAGACTAAATCTTCAAGGGGTTTTTTTGCAAGAAGTTTCCAATGGCGCTACTCCAGGGCACATATTGCACACTGGTCATTTGAACATGGCTGCAACCGTAAGTGATCTCAGCGGCTCTGCTATGCTAACACCCGGGCCGGCAAGTTGCAGTGCCTGATATAACTTTGCCAGCAGTGTTTGAGATTCTTCTGGCTGGGCAAAAGTTGGAGGACGTGTCAGGGCTAGAGCTCATGCAAGGGGAGTTCACATTCACATTCACACTCACACTCACACACACACACACACACACACACACACACACACACATCCCAATGTCCCATTTAATATGCTTATTAAGTGCTGTATATTACAAGAATCGTCACACTGTTCTTCTAAAGCCTTGGGCGAGTGGTTGAACAGAGGTTTCAGACAAACTGCAGTGAGCAGCAGACACTCGACAAGACACGAGGTGGAAATTAAAAAAAATGTGGTTAAGAATACTTGAAATTCCATACTAAGTCCCATTTTTCGAGCCATGCTTCTAGCCACTTCAGCAAATATCTTAACGAACAGGAACAAACTTCCTGTTCAAAAATCCAGCTGAAGGTCATATTACACAGCAAATATTATACATTCATATTACCTTGCACTGCCAGGCTAGCTAAACGAATAGCTTGTTCTAGTGAACATGAGATCCTGCCCTCCAGAACATCCTTCTTCAGCTGCAGATAATACTGATATCTGTGGAGAAAGAGAGGGTTACTTACGAGTTGAGAATACACAAGCAGCCGTTGACCAAATGTGTTCTGGTTTGAAGAAACAGCTGAAAAGTTGTTATAGAGCAAAACTTCTCAAATACAGAGGATAAGTTGCCGCAAAGCTAATAAGGTTAGGAGGTTAGACAAGACACCTGGTGTCACTGTAGGAACATCACCTTGTGATCTCCTGTTGCAGTTGGGTGACACTGGGTATGTAAAACACGACTCCAAAGTAAACGGTGGGCTCCAGCCCGTACTTGTCCAGCTGCTTTTTCAGCGGCTTCTCCAAGTCAATCCATCTCTGCTGGTTCTGCTTGTTGAAGTACCACAGGCTAAAGTATGTGATCTGCCAAGCAAAGACAGCAAGCACAAACATTAAGCCTGAACAATGCTGTGAATGTGGAAATTCTAGGGCAACTTAAATGTTTTGCACACCAATATTTGTTTTACTACTGTAGCAAACTACAAGGAATGCATACTTATCAAGACACACATGAAATATTAAACTTTAAACACTATTATTTGACTGCTTGAGATCAATATCACACATATCTCCTGTTTAGTAGCTTATTTTAAGTGCACAACACTGCAGGTCTTCTCCTGATCATCTACAGAACATTCAAAACATATGCAAATTCAACCACTGCAATTTTATCTACATTTATAGGCTGTTGGCTCTCCCTGTTCGGTCTTGTGACTGTCTGAACATCCCACAATAAACACTGGTACGGGAAGTAACCCCTGTAGGCTCGCTGTTTTACGAAGGACAATTGAGCTGATCTGCAGCCACTCTCAAACCACAACATGAAAAGAACTTGCCAAAATAACTGTTTTACTGCAGATAATACTGATTAACAAGTATGAGGAAATGTCCTCATCACATTTTACCAACATCAGGCTGAAGCTGAATTCACACAGATTTTTAAACACAGGACTGTTAACCTATGTAGCACAATCATCAGCAGTGGCAGAAGTGTGACAGTGAACTCTGGTTGTCTGATCACTGTAAGCAAATATCAGTCCAAGTGTTGATAGAAATCTACTTTCTAAATCAATTACAGCGACAGAGCCTGCACAACCATTTGATCGAAGACTGAGAGAACCACATGATTGCACAATTGTCCCAGGCATTTGCCACCGCATACTAGACAATCTCTAAACGAGGGTGGAGGCCTGTCACAAGCACGACTACAGACCACTGACAAATGAAGCCTTGCTACATTATGCAGCAAAATAACAGCCACTCACATAATGCAAGTTCCCATGTCAGATTGTCTGCACATTCAGCAGTCTCTACTGTGGATATGAGGTGCAACTGGGAATGACAGCACTCAGGCTTTCATCTCTTTCAGTTCATGATTAACAGGTGGTGGCACTGTGTGACCATAGACACCGTATGCAGAAAAAAAGCTCAGTGCATTATTCAGGCCGTGTACATATTCGACAAGTTCCCAAGTTATGTCATCAGCAGGACGAGGATTAGGAGACACTATATAATATGAGTAAACAATGACGAACTGGTTATCTCAGTTTCTGTGGTCCCGCTCACCAGCTCCAAGACAGAATGTGACAACCTGAATGTCAACACTTTCTTGCTGAGGTGGCGAGTCTCAAAAACAGTCTGTAAAAAAGAACAATCAGTACTTGCAATGCATGAAAACACGTACATACCTCTCTTAACTCGAGTCTCTGAGCAACTGCCTCCAAACATTCCTGCCCAGTGCTCTCCACCGAAAGTGTGAACTCAACAAACTCCCCATTGAGCAGCTGAATCCGAGTGACGAGACAGCTCTTGCTTGAAACAGTATACCTTCGAGTCCTTTTGAGTTTTAAGCCAAATGGCAAGGGCATGTTTCACACTTCTTCGAGAGGGAGGTCTTCACTTAGTCCAGAGAAATTATTCTCCTTGCTGACCCCACGAAAACTGCGCGGATGCTCCAAGGCGTGAGGTTCATCATCAGACAGACAGACCTGAGAAGTCAGAGAGGACACATGTCAGAGCGTCTCTAAAATACAACAATACACAACACACTAACAAAAAAAGGGGATGTAAAACATGGTGAATCACAACTTAAGTGGTCATACTCATTACCAAGGACTACATTACAATACTTTGGCATATGGTACAAGATTTGACACCCGGTCTGCCACCCTGAAACAGATGCCAGACTAGACAAACACAAGTCTTAAAGAAAGTAATCCTCTTAAATACGGCATTTTGTTTTAACTGAGCTGACACTCTGATTTGCTACCAACTGGATTCGCTTAACGTTACCATCTCTCATTTAGTTAATGGGTTTAAACACTGCTAAAACTATCAAAAGCAAATGGCAATTTGAGGTGGGCTGTCTGACCTGTGTTATTAAGGTTGTCTATAATAAGGTTTGCTAGCCCTTTTTCCCAAGATTGTGGTTAGGTTAAGCCCCTTCCGGTGCATAGCCTGATCCAAACACTGACAAGAGGGACCTGATTCAATACGCAGCAAGCCACAACTGTCGAACACAACACTGCAAAATCCCTGCTGCTTTCCACCTCAACCATGCATCCATTTTATTACAAATTATCTACTTTACAACGTACAGCGTACTTCACTACGAAGTCCGAAGAAGTTTGTTCCAATAGTTTTACATTTCCTACTCTAACTAGCTAATTTTCATTGATAGCTTCCATATATCAGCAACTTACATCGTTAACTAACTACAACTAGCATTACATTAGCTTTACCACTTGCATGCTAACTTATGCTCCAGCAAATAGACGACACCCTTGGGAAGCTGACGTCGCCGGTAAATATTTTGGCCAAAAACATTAACGTTACCGTTAGCCGCCAGATGCAGTTTAGTACTCCAACAAGGATTCGGTCCCGAGAGATTCCGCCATCAAGGTTAATGGATTACCACTTTTTAGACTCGTATCGGGATTAAAGTGCTCATTTCTCTGTAGTTTGTTTATGGATCAAAAGTAGTTAACGTTGCACTCCATGCCTCTTGCTCCGACAGTTCACTCAAGTTCCAAGCGTGTTTCGCTTCCTGGGATTGGTGGAGCAACAAGCGTATTCCGTCTACATCCGCGGATGTATAGCTCTAACAACAGAGGTTCAGGGATCGATAACTCTCCAAATAACACTGGAGCATTATCTGACTCTTCAGTAACTTTCTACAAGACGTATGGTTTATCGTACTTTCATGAGCAGACGCTTCCGAATGTATTGTAGTGCCTCCGCGGCGGAGGAATACATGGAGGTTTACAGAGCCATGACATCAGACAGCTGGAATGCCGAGCGGTGAAAATGCCAGAAATGGGACAGCTGCCTGGAACTGCTGGTCGCTGACCTGTCTGTTTACCTTTTACATCGACTGACAGCTGTACTGGCAAACACAGAATATTGTGCAATGGAGATCCCCCCCTTAATTGTTTGCAAAATGGTTCACGACCCTCAAATGTAGAAATAATGGCAGTGCTGGTTTTACTGCAGGTTGCAGACTGTGAGATCGACAGTTTGTAAGACAGTCTTAACAATCAGATCCAAGCACACAAGGAGCGGAAGAATATAAAATTTATTGCGATTGTAAAGACACTTTCTGGTGACAGTCAGCTCCTAGTAGCTACACGTCAGAGGCGTATATCAAGTCAAACACATCAAACAATTCATGTTTCTTTATGACAGTCTCTCTAGAAATCTGAAAATGTAAACTGCTGCTACATCATACTTAAGACTGACTGGGTGGGAACACACTGCAATCCACTCAATCTAAAGGATACTACACTAATTCCACACACCTGACATCAGTTCAGTAAAATTTATTTAATTATTTCAGATTTGCTCTTAGTTAAAGGGCAATAATTGAGAAATGTTTACAAGTCAGTTAGAGCTCAACCATCACTTTACAATATCCTAAATGAGAGATTCAAGTCTCACAAAACATTGTTTAGGTGAAATTTTCATTATAATTTTGGAAAAAGCTAAAAAATAAATAAATAAAAGGAGAATAGGACTACAACACCCCACTGGTAGAGCTTGTAAAAACTTGGAAAACACAACCAAATTACAAAACTATACTTTCAGAAACTCAAAATATTACATTTCTCTCTGGAAAAACACTCAATTGGTAACGAAAAACATTAAAGGACATTCAATCCCTGAATACAGCAAAGCTCAGAACTCATCATCACTGACAGAAGCAGCTGTATTTGTATGCTGCTCAGCAGTCTCCATGTTGTTGTACGGTGTATTGCTGGACACATGAAGCGACTGTGACAAACTCCTCCCCAGATCCTCAAGCTCTCTGGACTGTCCATCACAACTGACCTCATCTTGGTCCTGATGAAATCCTCTGTCACTGGTTATACTGGTGTACTCATGGTTTTCATTGCTGACTTCATTGGTCGCAGCTGCGCCTGTGTTATTTTGATGGAAATCCTCTTCACTGATTCCTGTATTATCGGAAACGTGCTCACTGAGCCAAGGAGAGCTAATGCCTTTTTCCCGATTGTCATCGTCTTCATCCTTTTCATTTGTTTTAGTCGTTGAAGCAGTCCTTTCAGGAGAGCCTAAGGGCGTAGACACCAGTAAGGGATCAGCGTAATCTGGTGAATTGCAGTATTTAATTAGTGACGCATAAGGGAATGAGTCATTGTTTTCTGTGGTCTTCACTTGGCTCCCCCCTGATTCTTGATGTGGTAGGAATGCATCAAGCAGACCATTCTCCTCTTTTTCAAGCTCTGTGCTGAAGGTGGATATGTTGGCTGGCTCTTCAAAATCTTTACGCAGCACTTCCAGGAGGTGGCGCATTTTACCCTAAAAACAAACAACGCAATCAGATGCATGAGAAGAAGCTGAGGAGCCCTTTGTGAAAAGACTTGCTTCACATAGTATTCTGCATGACGCTACACACTCACCTCATCAAGCTGATGCTGATTCATGTCAATATGGCGCTTTATCACCCGGTCTAAGACCCTGGAGGAGGACATAGACACTTCGACTAAAGCAGTGACACTGGAGGTAGTCACAGGGATTAGCCACTGTCACCTGGGTTGCACATGTTAAGCTAACATTAAAGCACAGACATTTCAACACCTCAACAACAAACCTGTCTGAAATGTGCCCCCTAGACAAGATGTCCTCTGTTACAGCAGATATGAATTCAAGGTACATCAATTCTTCCTCCCTGTAGAAGAACAGATTATTCTCTTCACACACACATTATTTCTGATGGTTCTTAACATTCACAGAAGCATCACGCTGTCAGATCCTTACATGTATAGCAATCATTTCCCACTATATCAATTAAAAGTTGTATAAGCATTAGACATCATCGAAGAGAACTTACTCTGCAGATACAGTCTTCATAATGGGAGATTTCCCGCCACCTGGTGAGACCCTAGAGGATGAGACTTTAAAATTATTTTAGAACTTCACGCAGGAAATACACAAGATATAACATTGGGCTTAAAGTGGAACACAGTATTTACATGTCATAATTTTACCCAGATAAGAGGTCAAAGAAATCACAGTCTCTGCTCTTGTTTGCTCGACTCTGTTGTCGAGATGCTGAGAAATTCGTGCCATTGAAGTCATCCTCAGACCACGCGTGCTCTGTGCTAAATCCCTGTAACACAAAAAGGACTGTACGATGAGAAGGGATATTCAGTATTGTCAAGGTTAACTCATGACCAAATGTTTAACATAGCTGTTAACATTTCGGTTTAAGAGCTATTTATAGAGACGATAAACCAAGCAAAGATTACTGACCTTAAGCAACAAATAATTACAGCCCACTGTTTTTGATCGTCTTTGTTTGGATACTGTGTCATCTGCCGTGAGTAATACTTAACTTGTTGTAGTAATATTCGCTGAAATAATTATGCAATAACTACTAGGGCATGGATCAGATTTTAGGCCTGGTATAAGCTGTACCTTACACAATATACCCAGGAAATGCAGTTCAAGCACAAAAGCCCTGATCACTAATCACCAATGATGTGAGGCAAAACATTTAAAAATGAGTCCAACCACTTTGACACGTGTTTTAAAGATGTATGTGACTCACAAGAAAATTGTCGGAATAATCTGTTTAAATCCTCATAATTACCTGAGATGGCTCATACAGTTCCTGTGTGCATTCCTTGGTTTTTGTGCTGCATAAAACATTAGAATTCAAGTTATTTTTAACACATTAGAAAATACTGTTGATTGTTTTAAAGACACAAATCTAGTTGAGATTCACTGAGATGGTTGGTACCTTCCATGAAATGTCTCCTGTTGCATCAGTGTTGACTGAGTGCAATCCTGAGTAGGTTTCCTCCTTGGTGCTCTGTAGTAGCGATAACTTGACAGGTATGAACTCTTATCTGATTTCAGCGTCTTAGGGGTGAAAGGTTTGTCTTGGGTAAAGTGCTGTGAATGTTTCTGGAGTAGGTCTCCGCTGTATGTCTTCTGAACGGGGTCCTGGAAAGTCTTGTCGCAACTCTGCTCTCCTAGAGCTGCCAGTGAACACGCTGACTGCTTTCTGTGTGAAGACGCTTCTGGGCTCCGGTACTTTCTTTCTGATGCTGGACGGCCGTGATGAAACTGGTTCTGTGAAGCGACTTTAAACGACGGATAAACTATCTCCTTGGCGTGAAAGGAACTGCTGAACCTTGGGCTGGAGACCGTGGAACTCCTTGAGCAGAGGTAGCGGCTGTCATCATAGTGCACAGATAATCTACTCTAAAAAGCAAACATATCTCATAGAATCAGATATTATCCATAGTGAAAAGTTTGAATGAGAAATAATAATGTAGGCTTTGCATCTAAAGCTTCTGAGCACTTGATTTCTTACCTGGGCTGAGGAGCAGGAGGCTCTGCTATTCCTCTGTGAGAGAGAGTGGGCTGACTGAGGACGACCCCCTTTCCTCAACCGCTCCTGTCTGATCTGGTCATTGTCTGCAAACAGACAATGAAAAAAATGAATAGACACAGGAAATAGTCCACTTTGAATGGTGTAACTATCGCCGGAAGCAAAGCAGGTTCTCACATACAATGTAACATGGGCTATTAAAGACTCCAATGACAATTCAGTTTTTAATCTTGTTAACTTGTCCATATGGTGTTTTTTAATGCTACAACTTTTCCAGAGCATTGTTTTGCCGCAGAACTTAAATTAGCCTGATGCGGTTCCATCCATTTATTACACACAGAGACAGCAAGCATGAGCCAACATGTTGGTAAGCTTATTTTTTTCTTGTGTTTCATCCATTGACTGTGCCCAAAACAAATCTGCGGTATGCTAGATAGTGTGAGCCAACATTAGCCTGCCAAGTTACATGATGATTCATGTCGAATGCTGACAGAACATTTTATATGGCTTGAGGGTGTTGACGAAGAAAGTTACAGCAAGCGTTACCCAAAATAGTGTGTCAGATAGCTGAGCTGCTGAATGAGGCGATGGCTACATTCATTACAATAACTCTGACAGAAAACTTTGGCATTGGGGCTGTTCATGAAGAAAGCATGTCATGATAAAGGTCATCCTCATAAGCTGTTAGTACAGTGTGAGCAAAATAAGGTAAGGTAATTCAAGTACATATAGCATGTGGGAGAAGTTTCCCTTTGGGGCTTCACACATCCACACATAGTAAATGAAGGCAAAGGTACAGAGTTACATCTAAGCCATTTTTAGGCATGGAGTGGGCATGACTTTTAGATTTTAACTTTTATGAATGGAGAGTTTTTAGGGTTTCAATCAATGCCAGGAGAGGAAATTTAAAAGAAAAAAGTCACCTTTGGATAATCTAACACAATTATGTAAACTGATTCTCAATATCTCCCATGAGTTCTTCTGTCAAAAAATGTAATTTACGTTTATGTTGAACCCACATATCCTCTACCTGCTGTGTGATTTGTTTCATGTCCTCACATGACTTTGGGTCACCCTGAGAGGACAACCAAAGATTCACTGCACCTGATTGTGTGGTAAGTGAGAGAATGGCAAAGCATGACTTTTACTATTAAAAGTGAGAAATACACCACTTATAAAAATGAGCCCAGAAATGTAAGATACATCATTTCAACAGCAAAAAAAAGTTTTGAGTTCAAGTAATCATTTAGTATTTGATGCTTGGGTACTTACACTTTACACTATGTATCAAGCTTTTGGGTACTGAGGCATCAATGGCAGCTGAGGAACAAGATATCACAACATATTATTACATTATTAAACACTGCAACATATTAGGACTACTGAATGTCATTGTAAAGATTATCATGTATTGCTGCCATGGAGCTCACCTTTAGCCGAGTAAACCTTTTTGTAGTGAGACACCATGTGATCTTTAATGATCGACTGTGTCAACTTGCTGGAGGAGCGAGGGCAGAAAGCTAAAAACACAAAACAGAGAACAGCATTAAATCAAGCTCTTATCTCACAAACTACCAATTCTCATTTCACTTATTTCTCATTAGAATTTTAGCACATATTAATACTTACGGCTACTTTTCAAAGTCTGTCCTCTCATACCAGGGCTGCATCCCAGTCCAGATGATACACTCCCTAAAATAAATGAGATTTTAATAAATGCTTAACATTTACCTCATTTATCAAGTAAGTCTTTGGTGCATTCAGCTTACATCTTTGTAAAGTGAATACCATTGATGGTCAGAAGTCAAGTGAGTTTAAGACATAGCTTTAGGCTGTGATGGCTTGTGAGAGCAAAGTGTCCCTATTGCGTTTTCTGACTAAGCAATCAAAAGTAATCATATCAGTATTACTGCATTGAATAATACTCCAAAAAAAATTCGACAGTCCTTCAGTCAGAGTAATTACTATTTATCCTGTGTTTATCCTGTGATGTTTCTGTTCTGGCTCTGGTGTGTTAGTAGTAGCGGTAAGTAGTATGTAATTGGTTTTCCAAGTAAGCAATACGTTACTGTAAAAACTAATATACACAGCAAACAAGTAAAGTTATTACAAATTTCAACTTAATGAACCAAAATAATGTGGCCTCACGTGAACTTCCGTTAACTGAAGCGTCGTGTTACGAGCTAACGTTACTGTTTTAGTTCTGGTCTTCAAGTTTAGCTAAGTCTTGACAACAAGCAACGCGAGTAAAAGGCTGAACGCTGTCTAAATAAACTTGAAGCCATATTAGTCAGTGTCTACGCTGTCACCACGAGTTTATCTTTGAGCTGCTGTCTCAGCATAATTTGAATTTGCTTCCATCTGCCAACTAGCCAAACCGCTAGCTAATGCTAATAGCATCTCCATACCTATTCTCGATTCCATGACAATGTTGCCCTCAGCGTATCCCATTTTCCTTAGAAATACTCTGGGGCAGCGGCGGCAGAGCTTGGATACATCTAGAAACTACAGTGTACTTAACTGTGAACATTTTAATGCTGTAACATAATCAAGTAACGTAAAGGTGACGACCTAATACTAGCTCATTAGCAGACGAGGAGGGGAGCAAAGCTTCCCTGTCGCCATGCTGGTTGCTATGAATGCCTTCGTCATCACGCTCGTGCGTAAGAGGAAGGGCACGCAACAAATCACCCATCCCGCGAGCGCTAACACACACACCTGTCACTTGACGGGGAAAAGTGAACTGAGATAACACCATGGCAGAAACGATTTAACTCAGTTAATTCAATAAATTCCAGCATATTAATTACTATCTAGAGCAATGTCATCCAATAAACGTTTGACTTTATTTTAATCCCAAATGTAGACATCCACCAGCAGTGATATTGTAAATAATTATTTGAGTCCATAGTATGCAACACATATGCTAATGACAGCAGAAAGAAAAGTAGACAAAATGACTAAAATCCCATATGTATAATTGTGTTTCCACATTATGAGATTCCTGGGTGGCGGTGTGATGTTTTTGGAGCCACTGCCAGCCTGTAGTGTCCTCACTGGTCATAAAAAACACAGTGGCATGAACCACTGTGTCTGCCAATTAAGAGCAGCGGACTCAGAAATGGCCTTGCAGTTGCACTGATGTGCAATTATATGCAAGTCTTCTCCAAATAATTCAGTTATTTACATTTGTCTCAGCAAGAAACAAGGCAGCAGCTAGAAATTCATTACTCAGAAAATAGCTCTCAAGGGCCGGAAAACAGTAGAACTCATCTAGAACACTTGACATGTTCCAGGGACCTCTGTCTATTATCAAGATGAGGGTAGACAGTAGAATGATTCATAAAACATTTTGGGATTTTATTTTGTCATTAGAAAATGGGACTTAGGGGCAAATTGCAACTGAAGATGCTACATTTCTCCTTCAGTGAAGGAGGAATAGGCACATTACCAGTGTACACAGTTCTCACTAATTATAGACCATTTTCACAGCAGGCATTTTGACTTGTCATAGTAGGAAAGACACAGGGACAATGATGATAGCGACGCTCTTTTCAAGTGCTCCAGGGTCCAAAACATCTAGCAGGTGCATCACGTTCATGAATAACCATGAGATGGCTGGTAGCCATCTTGTTTATTACCAGTGTGCTGTTTTCCTGGCAGTTTGCGGCACACACACACACACCATCTGGCCTGCTGAAACAAACACCACTCAAAGTTGCCTCATTTATAGTAATAGTGTGAAAAACGGACCGATGTGGGAAAACACGGTGCAACAAATATAAATTCTGATTCAACCCACTGTCATGAGAACGTTCTGTCAGCAGCACATTGTTAGTTCTGCCATGTTCCTTGTATTGTTTGCTTGACCTTTTAACCCCTCACGTCATTTACCAACAAAAGATGGTGAATTACTTAGTAGTGAAACCGACCGTATGTGAAACAGACCTTTTGAACGGTGTATTTAGCCTAGTGGTTAGTGTTTTTCAGTGTATTAACATTTAAATCTATCTAAAACGGTCTACTCATACATCATGCTGCACTCTCTAATTGAAGCACACTGAGCAATAACTACATCCCTAATGTTTTCTCATGCTGTTTAAGGCCTGTAAAGACTAGTCTGCTTATCTTTGGAGTGTACCGGGCTTTATTTTCATTTATGATGAGCTGAGAAAATCCTCATTTGGCTTTGATCACAAAAATTACAGTTTGAGCCATTAAGGCTCCGAAACAATTTAATGTCATTTGGCTGAATAAATGTTGCTACCCTCAATCTTAATCTTGTGTCTTTATCTTTCCCTTGTGAATGAGATTCAGAGAAGCTTTGCAGGAAAAGCACAGGTAGAGCACATGACATTAACAATGGTTCAACTGCAGCCATCAATGAAATACCACTTAGTCGTCAATGTTATTAATTTCACCTTCATCTGACAAGTCAAGTGTCTATTCAACAGTTTTACTGCACTTTTTCTGTGAATACACAGCTGCCCTCCCCTGCCTTGGTTCTGCATGCTGAGTCTGACATTACTGCACTCTTTTTCAATAATAATGAAAATAATAATAATAAGAGCCTGATTGTTTTGCATCTTCTTCCAACTTACTACTGCCACACCACTGCATATAGACCTAACTCTTACTATATATGTTTTCACATACCCATACATACTTATACTACTGTCCAGACTGTCCATATCTGGCCTATACTGTATTCATATTCATATCTGTCTATACTGCATATATCGGATCTATAGTGTATACACTATATTCATATGCCCAGTTGTTTTGTATTATTTTGTATACCAAGTCATACTCTTCATTACACACACACACACACACACACACACACACTCACACACACACACACACACACACACACACACACACACAGACTGTATGTATTCACATTACTCTGCACTGAACTGCTTTTTGCACCTGTGGTCAGAGGCTGAACTGCATTTTGTTGTCTCACTACTTGCACTCAGCGCAGTGACATCAATCAAATGTGGATATAATTTAATCTAATTTATTTAATCAATGAGCAACATTAGTTTCTTATATTGTGCTTGATTTTTTCTAACGTTTCTCTCGCTAACATGTTACATTCTGCTCATTTTGTGTATGTTGTAAAGCAATTAGTAACTGATGTAAAGACGGTCAAATAAAGATTATTATTATTATTATTATCAACGTTAGCATTAGTAGTAGTAGTAATAGTAGCACTAGGATGCATTTGCACGTGAAGATTGTATTGTCGTTAGAATAGCACAACCTTGACAAAATAAAAGATGTTTTGAAGCACGTTTCTTTGTAAGGTCTGTTGAAATGAATGGAAATCAATGGCTGCCTGGGGGTACAGGGTAGAAAACTTATCAAAGTCACCTAAATAATGCTCCAATGAATCAACAAAAACAGGAAAAAAACAAGCATATATGTTCCTTTAAATGCAACTCTAGTTCACACTTGCAACACCTACAGCACATTTTGGCTTCATAAGCATCAAAACAAAAGCGCAAAGTTTTGAGTTTCATATGATCTACAGACTTATTCTGTACTCTGATCAATATTTCCTAAAAATAATTTATCCTCGGACTTTATGAATTGCTCCCCGATGGCCAGCCTCATCATTTGACTTAGCAGGCTACACGGTTTAGGAAGGGGGGGCTGACGGGTCTGAGGCGATTTGTTAAATAATGCACTGTTTCTCATACATGTGAATGATGTAATGGTTCAAGTCTGCTGCTGATTTGGCGAACATCTCTGAGTTGCCACCCTGCGCCATGCGCTCAGTCACCGGTTGCCAAACGATGAGAAGATAATCCTTATTTGGGGTGCAAAACATAAGAGTGAGTATTAAAAATTGATTATATAAATGAGCGAAAATGTATCTGGAAAGGTAGAAGCTAATTTCCTCCGCTGGTTACGGTGAAAGGCAGGTGGAGCGGTGCGCTTTGGGAACGAGAGGGAGGCGAGCATCCTTCCCCGTTGTTCTCTCCGTTGGTGTAACGTATGGGTAAAGTTGTTCATTTGGACGCACTCCGGCTGTGTTTGTGGACCGGACCGCTGTGGTGTGTGTGTGTGTGTGTATGTGTGTTTTTGAGTGTGAGACTGGATGCGGTTTGGTGCGCCAGCTCAGTGATGGTCTCACAAGTACCTCAGTCTGTCAGGCGAACACCACGCGTCCAAGCGAGGTGGAGAAAAAAGAGGAGGGGGGGACAGCAGAAGCAGACAATGCGGGTTATTCTTCCGTACAAATTACACCCACAATCCACGAAATCATGATGTGCCGGAGACGTGGGAGAAGAATTCCTCGTGATTTGGCTGTTTTTCCTGTATTTTTATAATCGGGCTGAACAAATTCTTCTACGTTTTGACTGAGAACAAATATAGAAATGAAATTTCCAATAGAAAACCCAAGGAAACAAGTTAACTGGGACCCCGAACAAGGTTTGTAAATGCTGCTTTTTTATAGCCTGATAAGTTTAGATATTTGTCCTTAAATAGCTACTCCTAATCTCAGCAGTGTCTTATTGAGATACATGATACAATGAATTACATCAAGCTACATTATTCACCCGCTAAAACAGTTTTGCACTATTTCTGATTCACAATTTTGTTCATTTCGGGAGATGTCTCTTATTTGTACGTTTCTATTCTGAAAGAAAGGAGCTTTAACACAAGACAAAGCGGCTGGAGGTATTTCTTTATTCTCCATCCTCCTTGTGCTCAGCTGTGGAAGGCAGCGCTGCTGGGAGCGGAGCTACAACCGCGTAAAAGTAACAGAAATAACGAGCACGAAACCGGAAGTTAAAAAAATAAAAATAAAAACATGTAACATTGCTGCCTAACAAATGTTGCGTGGAAAAAACTTGTCGCACAAAATTCTCTGCGTAAGGCTATAAATTCCATGTTTTACTGCCATGCAGAGACATGGCTAGTCAATACGATGGATTATAATCATTTTACACGAAATAGGCCGAGACTCCTTTTAGATACCGTCTGATGTAAAGTATGGGGGCGTTTTGCTTCAGTCTTCAGTCTGTAATGAATTTAAATGGTGCTATTTTGTTTTGAGACATATCAGCAGATCATATACTCTTTGCAGCGTCCTGAGTGGGTGGTATATTTTGAAATTATTTTCACCGGAAGTTGTGTTATTCAGTCTGATTTGACGCTTCATTTTGAGGCTCAGCTGGTGAGTAAAACGCCTACAACCTGTCTAGTGCCTTAGGGATTAACTGAGCCAAGGGCCGACCTGAGCCAACCCAAAATTGGCCCTCATGTTTACTATGCCTAGACTTAGTTTTGAATTTTGTCCATCAGTGGGTAAATAATGCCTTTGTGCACAAAATACGCAGCTGACATGCTGAAGTGTTGACAATCTCAAGTCCCACCACAACTGTGCCCCACTAAACAGTTTGGTAAATGGGTGATGCAACATTTTATGGCCATCATCTATCCTCATTATGGTCCACATTTTTTTTTCCATTACTTTTGTGGCTCAATTGAGGAAAGTGGATGACGAACCTGAGTCTTCAGTGAACATTTCCCCTGCTTTGGCCAGACTGGAAACAGAGAGTGAGGGCTGAGAGAGAGGGGGGATCAGATAGTATCCGATGGAAAGCACTGCCTTCCACTCAGCCCTTATCTAATTTGCAAAAATCAATATGAAGCAAATTCAGTGGCATGGAAACGATGTTAGATCAATGACACGGCCTTAGAAATTTGAAACCAAATTAGGCTCATAGTTTTTCTTTTGCCTCTATGGTGAAAAATTTATTCCTTTACTTATGATTTTATTGTTTATTTTAATCACGTAGCTGTACCAAACAGAGACGGCTTTCCGAACTATCCCTCGGTGTATGGCTGCCTCTGCCCTGCTGCATATCTGATTTATTCAATTTCGCTCCCTCATAAGATGAGATGAAAAGCAATTAATGTCTTGGTAAGACTAGTCATGGACTTTGCAGTTCATTTACCATCTTACTACTGCATCCATCAAAACGACTGCAGCAAATACAGCAGAAGATATTGATGTCAGATCACAGTCTTTCTGCTTCACCTCTCCTCTTAATTTTCTAATTCATCTCATGTTCTAAAAATAGCCATAACCACCGCCCTTAAAGGCACATACTATAAATTGAAAGTGGCAGTTTTGCACCTACCAAAGCTTGTGACACCACTTTGCTGTAATTGGCTCACTCATGATACAGGGGTTAACTAACTGGATTCATAGCTGCTGGATCAGAGAACGAGACACTTCCTGGATGTCCTTGACTCATCAGGGTGGGGTGTCTGAGTGCATGCATTTTACTCAGCATATCCCATAAGTGATGCTATGCCATTAAACAAAAGAGTTCCTCTCTCAAACAGATCAATTTCTTATTCCTACCTTCTAGAGTTGCACCACTGTAGATAACTCCACCCATGGTGGTGAGGCAGGTCATCAGATCTGAGACAGGTGGGGGCGTCATGGGGTGAAGGCCAAGCTCTGAATAGCTTATTCAATGCTTTATGCACATTAAAGGAATCTAAATTTGGCTACCTCCAAGGTGCTGCTTGCCACTTGGCTGACCTGCTCCACCACACATGCATTTATTATAAAACGCCATCCAGAAGCCAATGACTGAAAGTGGCACTTATCCCTCTCGTACAGTCTATTAGAAAAATTGAATCCTGCCGCCCAGTAAGGAGGGTAACTCAGTTTTTACCTCCACCTAGCAGTACTGTAAGGGTTTAACTGTAAAGTGGTGTGTGTGCCTAAAATGTTTTTCTTGTTTGAGTTTGAATGTCTTTATTGTCATTTTACAAGTACAACGAAATAAAAAAAAAGAATGCAATCCTTAAAGTGCACACTAATAATTGCCTTATCCATCCATATAATCTTCAAATCTGATTATTGCCCTCAACTCAGGAATTTCCAGGTTTGCCATTCATTCATTTAATGACGTGGTTTTCTGCATTTGTGATTAAAGCGGTCGCTGTGGTTGTTTGTGGCTCCATTTCACACGACTAATGGCTTTTATGTGCAGAACCCGAAATAGATTCTCAGCATGGCGAGATGTTGAGGTGACGGAGTCTCGCTGTAGCCTGGCTTTGACACAGCTGTATGCTGGATAACAAGCATTTGAGTGTCAGCTTTGTGAAGAGCCCTTTACTCGCTCAGAGTATTGGAAGGAAATCACCTTGTAATGCTTCGTACAGGAGGTTACAGGCTTTCGATGGCTGTAATGTGCTTGTTTTTATGCCATTATAAAATAGTATTCAGTCTAGACCTGTACGGTGACTCAAAACACCTGTAAAATTAATTATCTTATTCCATGCAGGAAAAGTACAATGTTTTGAAGAACTTAATCAGGTTATTTTGATGTCTCTGTGCCTGATGAAGAGCCAGTTTGGGCTTAAAACACTGCAACGTTCTATCACTGTGCTTTTTTGTTGCAAATCTTTGGGAAGGAGGAATCTTTTATAACCTATTGCCCCTTTGCTGTTACTGTATTTGACATCAAAGCCACATGGAAGCTTAAATGTTGGAGAAAATACTGCAATTAAACACTTTTCATGCATTCGTTTTAATTCCTCTTATTATTGCAACGCACTGGTTATCACAGACAGGGGGTCTGTAAACTGGATATGCCCTGTGGAATCATTTCAAAGTCACTCAAAAAGCCTCAAAGGCTGCTTAGAAAACAACATGTCAGATGATTGTTGTCACATTTCTTCCTGTCCAGTCTGTCACAGATTCATTTAACCAATTATTGGAACAGTCTGTTAATAAATAAATAATAGTAACAATAAATAATAAATCATCACAATCCTTCCAGAAGATGCTGAATCTCCCAAAAAAATTCAATTTTTCCAAGCTAAATAAAACATAAATGAACCTTCTCTGGCCTCTCATTATTTCCTAGTGGCGGTCCAGACCAACTTGGTCCCTCCCAAAAAGGTCCAGCCTGGCATGGCGAAGTCCAGTCTAGTCCAGGCCAGTGTGGCCACCATGCAGAACCCCATGGGCTGTGACTCTAAGACCAACGGCCACTGTCCACTGCCACGCTTGTCCATCTCCTCCCGCTCTGCCAGCGTGGTGGCCAGCATGGACGCCAGCTGCGACGGCTCGGCCGCGGCGCTCCACTCTGTGATGAAGTGGAAGACGGTGCTGGCAGTGTTCATCGTGGTCGTTCTCTATCTGGTTTGTGGAGGTCTGGCGTTCAATGCGCTGGAGCAGCCGTTTGAGAGCAACCAGAAGACCAGCATCACTCTGGAGAAGGCTTCTTTCCTGGAGAGACACCCCTGTGTTACTCCTGATGAGCTGGAGGCGCTCATCAAGGTGAGTGAAGATGAGCTTTTGGAGTTTTTAAGATGTGCCTTTCTTGTGTTCTCCTTCCAGCTACTCAGACAGCATTGGATTAGTACATTACGTGTTGAATCTATTCATCACCAAGTGATTAGTTTGTAAAAAGACAGAAATTCGTGAAGATGATCTCTTAAATAATACTGGATGTCAAAAGAAGAAAGTCAGAGGACTGACCTTTACAGCTGCAGTTTTCTAGATGGTGATTGCTATCAGGGGTAATTAGAGGTGTTCAGGGTAATTAATTTTGGTTTCATTAACTTGCCACATGATCTTGAAAAGCTTGAATGATACTTCCTTTCATGCCCCGATTGTCCTCCAGCAAATTAACCTTTTAATTCCAGCGTCCGTAAAGTGTCCACTGTCCATTGTCCATCGGTCACTCTCACTACTCTCATGCATCTCTTCAGCTGCCTGCTGCAGCTGTGTTCAGAGAAAACAGCTTTAATAAACTCACTTTACACTGCTTGCAGCAGACAGACATGGTTAATGAGCATCTGGTGAATATAGTGGGGCATTTAGCGGCTAAAGAACCAGATATTCCCTTCAGGAGTTAGCAGAGAACAAATGCTCTGGGTCTGATCAGCAAATGGACCAGCTCAGGGTTCATGTCATAACTGAAGAGTGGAACATGGTCGTATATGGATACTTATATGCTGATGACACCTGTGTCAGTTCCATTCGTTAATGAAAATTATGACATGCAGTTAAAACTCTTTTGTCACACTTACTGTTCCCATGGTCAAGAATGAACTTCCATGCTAAAACTCATGTTGGCTGCTTGTTTTCCTCTCATAAATGTGTATTTATGGCGTCAGGCATCATAATTACAGATTGTGTAAGCGCTAACTGGGAGCAGTTCAGTTGTTCCTGCAGAGACAGACGCTTGAGGATGATCTTTTTGGAAGTTGTCAGCTTGTCATACCTAATGCAGCTCCACTTCTCAGCCACTCTTCTATTGTGAAACACCGCAATTCTAAGTTTGTACTCTGGATTATTAGTATTATACTTCTCTATTTAGGTGCACTGAGCACATAGATGCCTGTGGGCGGGTTGCATTCATCCACTCACGAAATCAAAGGCACCCACATGAGATTTTACAAGTCTTAAGAGCTACATAGAACCCAGGCACATCTTTTTAGTAGCAGTTTCATCAGCTTTCTTCCAGCTGTGTTGATGAGTCAATGAATTGATTATATAATGACTAAAGCTCCATCAGAAGATACACCCCCTACTCTCTGCCCCCTGGTTGCTGACAGTTGATGGGTAAATGTCATGAGCAGACTTAGAGGCAGGTCCATCCTTTAGCAGAGATACCCATAATTCTCTGTGACACTTCACATATGCTGGCAAACACCCTATACAGTACATGCTCGCACATGCCAGTAATATGTTACATAACAGTACATTACAGAAATCTCACAGAAAAGAGCACATAACTGTCTGTGTCCTAAGATGTTTATCCTGATTGAAAATAAGGTGACCTTCATGCTGAATCCACAGGTAATCCGTTGGAGAATTGTTGAGTTGTAAGCTCTATATTGATTTTGTTGAGTCTGGTAAACAGAAAGCAATAATAGAAAACAAGACCGATATTTTTTTTTATTACAAAAGCATAACAGGTTGTTATGAGGAATAGATTTTATAACAAAGTAGTATCTGAATACCCTCAATAACAAATGTATTAGCGTGGTATAAAATTCCAGAGCAAGGCTTTAACAACACCCACACGTTTTAAATAAGGAAACTAGCTCACGGCCACAACAGCACTGTTATTTTTACTGGAGGAAACTGTGGTGTATCTTGTACTTTAAGTAGAAATTTTGTAGGGGATTGAAAGAAGATTTCAGGATCCGAGTCACACTATGACGCTTAATAATCTACAACCCTGTTTCCAAAAAAGTTGGGACGCTGTGTAAAAACAGTACAAAGACATTATATTTAATATTTTACCTCATCAACTTGATTGATTTTCATAAATATCTGCTTATTCTGAATTTGATGCAGCAACATGTTTTAAACAAGTTGGGACAGGAGCAACTAAAGACTGGGAAAGTAGTGGAATGCTCCAAAAACACCTGTTTGAAACATTCCACAGGTGAACAGGTTCATTGAAAACAGGTGAGAGTATCATGATTGGGTATGAGAGGGGCATCCTGGAAAGGCTCAGTTGTTCACAAAAAGGGATGGAGAGAGTAGAAAGGATATTATTAGGATGCTGACCATCAAACTGAATATGACATCTATAAGAATGAATCATTTTGTGGCAGATCTCTCACCTATGAACCGGATCAAACAGCCTGTTAAACACTACCCTTTAACTGTGACATCGAGGCTGATTTACGCTGACTTGAAACATGCTGCTCCTGCGCCTGTGTGAGCTGAACCACATAGCAAGCAGATTGTGAAAATAAAATGAAAAAAAATTCCATCACATCATGACTTAACTGTGCATTTTACGATGTCTTTTTACAGTGTCAGCCACTTTATAACACAGGGTATGGCGGTGCTTCACGCTGCTCGCTGGTATCACATCCAGAATTATGGGTCAAGACTTCAGGTCACTACATCAAGCTGACATGTTCAACTGGAAGTGGGATTGGAAAATGATTTAAGGTGTGTCGGCGTGCAGTTGGCAGAGCGGAAAGTTTGATTTGTGAGGGGGTGCGGCGATAGAAAATGAGTGGGACTCAGATCAGACAAACACTCCTTCGCAGAAGTTGCTCAGAAAGATAAGAGAAGGACCAGATGTCATATCCCTCTTATAGAAAAGACAACCTACTTTGCAATATTCTTCAGAGAGCGTATAGAAATACAGTAGATGCACTGCAAATATTTAAAGCAGAATCACAGTATGTGACACACGTCAGAGAGCAGAACATTTTGGAAGTAATGTGCTTTCCATGTTTTCCTCATTTTATATGAGAATAGTAAATACAAGATTCAGATTAGTGCCACAGTGGGCTCCTCTGATTCTGTTGAGCTTGAAAAAACCCCAAGAGAGAACAAACCACATGGCATTTGGCGTGCTCCACTTTCCGCTAGAATGGCTCCAGTTGATGTTACCTTCTTCAACACTGCTCCAGTGAATACTGGACTGCCTAACTGTCTCTTTCTTCCTCTCAACACCCACCTCTGTTCTCTTCTTCCCTCTCGGTAAAGAATCATTTCTTCTTCTTCGCTTGCGGTGCTCAACCTTTGAGCCACAAAAGTGCTATCATGAGTTTGAAAAAATCAATGACAGTATTTCCTGAGGAGAAGAGTGGAAATAAAAACCTTTAGCATGGTGTGCCTGGGGTCCAGAGGGAATCAATTATTCATTGCACAGGCCAGCAGTCACAGACCTCCTGCTGCAAAGCAGCACTTGCAGCAGCAGCTGAATCATAGACAAGACTGTCTCCTGGATAAATGATCAAATTCAGATACATAAGATAACGTATGACATGTCTCACCAGCAACTAAAGGCTAACAAGTTATTTCCCAGTATGAAATTTCCTTGTGACATCTGACAAATTGAATGCATTAAAAGAATAATCGATGTTGGAATATTTGCTTTTCTGCAGAGAGTTAGATGAGAAGATCAACACCAGTCCAATGTCTATACATAAAATATAAAGCTACCACCAGCCACCAGTTAGCTTAGCTTAGCTTTACTTAGAATAAAGACTCAAAGCACAGGGAAACGGCTAACCTGGCTCTGTCCATAGGTAACAAAACCTGCCAGCTGGCATCTCTAAAACACACTAATTAACATAAATTTACCTTCTCTGTTTCATTTATACAAAAGCAAATGGTAAAAATGAAAAGTTGTGCTTTGTGTGCCACATATTTTTTTTAGCTGGGGGCAGTGGCAGCTTAAACACAGCTTGTTGTACTTACATTTCTGCTTGTGCGCTCATTAAACAAACAAGATGTGACAGTTTAATTATGAGCTTTAGAGGTGCTGGTGGGCATGTTTCCAGTGTTTGTGCTAAGCTAAGCTAACCGGCTGCTGTAGTTTCATATTTACTTTATAGATGTGAAAGTGGGATCGTTCCTCTCAGCTAACTCTCAGCAAGAAAGGGAGTAAGTGTGTTTCCCCAAAATGTCAAGCAATCTAAATCAGAGGAAATCATATTGATTTATCACTGTACTATATAAGAACTGCTAAAATCACAAATATCATGCCATTTATGAAGCTCAACCTTACGAATAACACCTTTTTCTTCCCGGCTGTCTGGAGAAAAGGCCTTCAGGACATGCTGCTTCACAAGCACTCCATCAAGGAGTCTGTCTGGTCCTCTAACGGGTGCCATTATCGGGCTGTTGGTGCTGTGTCAAGCTTGTCACTCAGACAAAGATCCTCTGTGGCAACACAGCAGTGGTGACTCACAGTATCAGGCGGAGGAGTTGACAGAAAAATGGCAACCTTGTGAAGTGTGCGTGTATATGCAGCGTGTGTGTCTGTGAGATGGAAGACGACGATGTATTAGAGGAAGGTCCACAGCATGTGTTTACTTAATGTGTGTGAGTGTGTGTCTACAGTCGTCTGTTGACCCTCACGTCTGCTTCACTATCCATACTGTCCATCTACCCGCTGCGCACCCACAAAGGCAGCAGACCTTATTGGCTTTCTCAGCGCCGTCGGGATGACTCACACTGTGGCGCGATGTGGGGCCGCGCTGTTATTGACACTAGTCAAGCCTCGTTTATTGATGAGTCACCTACCTACAAATAAACTTTTATAAACACTGAGCTACCTGCAGTAAAAGTACGTCAGGACACGCAACCAACACCGTCATCAAGCTTTCAAAGCATGAGTTACATGATTTTCAGTTGTTTTTTTTAAATGTATGAATTTATAGTTGTTTGTGAGGAGTACTATCGAAGAGTGACTAATGATGAATCAGCTGTTCAGGTATCTGCACAATGTGCACCAAGTAATGAAAATACTATGAATATTGACATAACTGTACAGTTGTTATTGACCCTGTCTTCAGATGTCTCAACACACATTACTGGTTATGTAGTTGTGGAATAGAATAGAACTCAATTACTGCACTTAAATATGATTTTGAAGTACTTGATTTCCATTTAGTGCTTTACCACATTTCAGAGGGAAGTACTCTACTTTTTGTTCCACTGCGTTCATTTTTACATACAGAAATTATACTACCTAACAATACATAGAGTAGTCAAATTGACTCTGCACAAACTTAAAAATTCAGCATAAAAGTTGATGCCGTAACACTTTAATATACACTCAGGGGCCACTTTGACCCCATTTACAAACACGAAGGGGAAGAATATTAGAAACACGTGTGATTACAATGCAGCTCAGTTCGGCACCACTGCATATTACAGCCTCAATAATTAACAAAGAGTTAATTAACACCTCTCTGACAGTCAATCAAAGCCGAACATTATTATCTTTGAAAAGGTGGACTTTATGGCAGAGTTGTTGTGTTGGATCACATTAGGTTTTACAGGCGTACCAAAGACAGGAGCTCTATAATGAGCAGTTCTACTTTGGATAATTTAAGTACAATTTGCTGGTAATACCTTTGTATTTGTACTTAAGATTTTGAATGCAGGAGTATTGCAGATGGAGTATTATTACAGTATTATAATGGATTATTTTTCCAGTGTGGTAGTTCTAATTTCACATAAATAAAAATCAGAAAAAAATAGATCAAAAGTATGTCCTTAATGTCAAAGCAAAGCCAAAAACAGGCAGCGCTCAGTGCTCACTTCAAAAACAGTTTGATCAGCCTTATCTGAGATGGACCAGTCTTCCTGTTTGGCAGTCATTTGTGCAGCTTTAATGGCTTTAATGCTTCAAGGTGGTAAAGCAATGGATATTAGTGAACGTGCTGCAGAGGAGAGTGCTTGGCACTGGCTCACAGTGAAGGTGGGTGAAGGAGAGCGTGAGGCACCATGCTGGCAGGATCACCGCCATCACCTGCTGTGGGGCAGAAAGACACACTGAGAGGATAAAGATCTGAAGTGAGTTAGCTCTCTAATGACCCTGCAGTGTGGAAAATGAAAACACACATTAGTGAAAAGAGCCTGTCACCATTGTTTGTCTGAAGGAATATGCTGGTGCAGTCAAAATGGAGGAGAGCCTGTGCGAAACAAAAAACATCATTTGATGATCTAATTAACAGACTACAACACAATCAAAGTCGTCAACCTCATGCCTCAAAAGTGCACGTGGAGAGGGAGGATTTTCCACATTTCTAATGCAGAGTGAACTTGGCTGTGAAAACAGCGAGAGACAAAAATAGGCCCTCTCATAAAGTATTCAGATACATTGTGAGGCTATTTATAGCTCTCCCTTGACTCCAGAATTAGGTTATTTGGGGTTTATTTTATAATTACCGCTTTGATTTTGCTCCTGCAAAGTAGCTGCATCTGCTAAAACCTATGAAATAGCATTACTGTAATTGGCTAATTTTAGATACAAAAATCAGCCTCATTAAGGGGGGGGGGCTGCACTGATGGAGCTGAGGTAATCACATGCAAGATTATGAGTAGGCATGTGCAGCGATGCTTGTAGAAGTGGTCCTCCTCTCTGTCTGCTCTGAAATGTATGTCACGAGAGTTGATACATATTTCATTAGATGGACGTGCATCTCACTAACTTGCATGGATAGTTTCGGGGTTGCTCTGAATGAAGAAGCTGTGTGTTATATCCCACCAGGAATCTTTGTAAATGCACTGAAGCTATTTCATACCAAAGGCATCCCTCACAATGACTTCCATGCCATCATAACTGGTGTTTATTTGAGCCCAGAGGCATAATTCAAACTATACATTTCCACAGAGATAAGAAAATAAATGCCTTTCGGATAAAAATACCCATAAACAGGGAGTTTAGAGAGAGGGTGCAAGTATCTTAACATCTCATGGCTACATAATGGAGCACAGAGGGAGATCAGTGGGAATAATGATGCAATAAACGCAGAAGCCATTGTGGCTTCTTAATGTTTTCCCTCCAGTACACAGGCGTGGGGATAAAGAAAAGCTGGGGGACTAAAGAAAACGGCTGACATTGAAGAAAAGAGCGATAAAGGTCTCTCTGCTGCAAGAGAAAGTCTGTGTAGATTTAGTCAGTGCGAACGAAAAAACGTGCAAATTGGGCAGGAATGCTGAGAGAAGCAACGGCTCCATGTGAGGAGCCAGACACTGAATAATTTCAACAGATCTCGCGCTACATGTTTGTGCATATATTTACTGCACTATTGACATTGCAATGGTTGTTTTTCCATGTGCATTAAAAACAGTGATGGTGTATTGCAGAGTACTTTTAATCTAAATATAGCTGGAACAGAATTTTTTGCATGCAGGGGATATTTTCTTAAATAAACAGAGAAGACCACGCTGGGGGACAGTGGTTCCTAACATGGGGGTCCTCTTACCTCCACCACTATTAAGTGTTATTACACTTTTATGAAACGGGTCCAAGATTGATTCAGTTCTCTCCATCCTCATTCATATTCCCCTCCCCCCTTTTCAGGACCTTCCCAGCGCTCTTTCCTCTCCTTTCTCACTCTCTTTTATCAGGTAGCGTGACCTTCCAGGTTGATCTGGAGATAGTCACGCTCAATGTATCCTCAGTTACATCAGGAGCGTTATGCAATCAGTGGCAGGGGTCACACATGAACACACATCAACAGACACCTGTACACGCACACACATAAACATTGGCAGGAGGTGGGTTAACGTGCTCGCTCTCTTCAAGCCATTAGGACACGTGTGTTTGTTGTGGTTCCATCAGCTGAGCTGGCATGCAATCGTTACCCTGATTTCCTCTGTTTACGATAATTATGATGACTATAATTCATGCGTTCTGCTCTTTCCAGCATGCCATAGATGCTGTGAGTGCAGGAGTGAGTCCTATTGGAGACACATCCTACAATTCCAGTTACTGGGACCTGGGCAGTGCCTTCTTCTTTGCTGGAACTGTCATCACAACCATAGGTGAAGTTTTAAATCATCCAGTCTTTAACACCCTTGTCAAATCTGTTAATATCGACATAAAAAAAACTTATACGTGCTGATGTATCATAATTCATTTTTAACACATCTGCCTCATTGCCTTCAACTTCAGTTAATGCTTTTACATTCCCAGACAGAATTTTAGCAAATCTCTAAAGAGAAATTATGCATTTGATCCAAAGACGTGTCTCCAGTCTTCTGTTTAATCAGTAAAGGTTAAAGCTAATGACAAACCACGTGATGAGAAATTATTGCCACAATCCTTTTTGAATTATAATCTATTAAATGCCAAAAGTCTCCCTTTATGTGCTCAGATCTAACAGCATTTACACAGTATTATCACAGAGATATGACTTAGGAATAGCTTGAATAAGAATAAAAAGCTTCAGCTGAGATTTGATGAACTGAAATGACTTCTGAGCCTGCTGCTGCCCCGCCACTCTCAGTCACATGAGCAGAGGAGGGGCAGATGCATTATAATGTAGTGTAATGCTAATTGTTGAAATGGTACAAAACAATAACATAAATTAATTTTGCCCAGTGAGATAAAAAGTTACCTGCCTGGGCAGAACGCTATAGAAACCCAAAGTGTTCAATATCAAAGAAATAAAAAAACATTATGAAATAAATGATCATTTAATTAATTGTGTTTTATGTATAATTTAACAAAAAATGTAGAAATAAAAATCTATCAATATCTAAATATCTTTGTCATAATGACTTATTAATTGATATCAAACTGAACACTGGCAGCTCTGCTGATGTGTAGAGAGGAAAAAAAAAACAATATTACATTGTCACAATTGCAAAATCTTCATCTTAAATCTCTAAATAGTCGGTTGTATGTATTTGGTGATGAACAAAATTCTCCACCAAACTATATGAGATAATAAATTAAAGGATAATGGGCAATAATTCAGTTTTGAATGGAGCACTTTAGATGGGATTTGTCCTTTCAGTTTGTCAAAGGTGTTTTCTCATTACAACTGTCTGTACGGCTGCAAATCCTTCCCTCTTATTGCCCTCAGGTGAGTTTTACAAATCCCTCTGCCCCAATGAGCTGCTGCTAAATGATGCAGAGCCAAAGCACTGTGGGATTTAACAACCTGTGAAGATCAACATTATCGAGGATGCTGACAAAACACTGCTGACATAGACGATGTGTTTTTACTTTATGTCAAACTCTCTCTAGACGCTCTTGTCCCCCTCAAATGCTTTGTGGCTTTTACAACACAATCATGTTCTTAATCTGTTATTCGAAATCCTTTTGAAATGAAAGCGATAAACCTGAAAGCTTTGATCAAATGAGACCATTCACAATACATACAGTTCCATTTAGCAGCCACAATTTCACATCAAAGCTGATGCGTTTAAGTGTCCGTGTTCCCTCTATTGGCTGCATGTCCCTTTATTTAAGGGACTAGAAAAACACAGTGTCCCTGACCTGTTGTTGTGCTTTGGTCCAGAGATTTAATTAACTATGGCATTTGCTAATATGCTGCTGAGCCATGGCCTTCAGTGGTTTCACTTACTTCACTGCTATATTATTATGAAATACCAGAAGTTTTAATTAAATAATTAATACTTCCAAATTCAGATGAACTCACAGTTCAAATACAAAACATAAAGATGTGCTCAAACTAGTTTAAATAAATTCAATGCAAAATGTTCATTTTAAAACTGTGAGGAAATCAGAAAAGCACATGAAGTTGGAAGTAAACATGCTCCTGACAACATGATGTGTTAATGCTGTAACCCCATGAGGTTGAAATGGGAGCAGTTGGGTAAAAGATACTGTATGCTTTGTCCCCTGCCTGCCCTGCTTCTTCATTGTAGCTCTGTCACTGTAGGGCCATAATTAATGCAATTATATCTAAGGGGAACCTAATTGTTGTCGCTCTAGGAGCTTATTTACTGCAGACCCCTGCTACAGGAACTAAGAGGCATTATATAAGGGCTTCGTTTGTTTATGTTGCATCAGAAAGTCTTGACTGTCTTTGTCTGCTTCTCATCTTACACTTAATGCTCCACCACCACCTCCTCCTCCTCATCATGTCTTCTCAGCCCTCCTTTTGTCCATAATGTTAATTTCTTCACTCATTTACCCCCTTTTCCTCTCTCTCTCTCTGCTCTCCCCTGCGCTCTCCTTGTTTTGACAGGTTATGGAAACATAGCTCCAAGCACGGAGGGCGGGAAAATCTTCTGCATCCTTTATGCGATATTTGGCATCCCTCTCTTTGGCTTCTTGTTGGCGGGGATTGGAGACCAGCTGGGGACCATCTTTGTGAAAAGCATCTTGAGAGTTGAGAAGATATTCAGGGTGAGTTGCAAGTATCACAATGACTTGCCTTTTCTTTGTTCATGTGTTTGTAGCTCTTATTATTCCAAAACTGCAGTTAACAACAAGCTAGTTTTAGTTATTTTTAGTCATATTTGCCACTTTTTACCCTCAGATGATCTTTTTTAATTGCTTCTATTAGGTCTAATACCAACTCTGTTCCCATTTTATCCTTTTTCAGCAAAAACACAAACAGATCAGCCAGACTAAGATCAGAGTGACGTCCACCATCCTGTTCATCCTGGCCGGCTGTATTGTTTTTGTCACCATCCCTGCTGTCATCTTTAAACACATCGAGGGCTGGACCACACTGGAGGCCATCTACTTTGTCGTGATCACTCTCACCACAGTGGGAATTGGAGACTATGTGGCAGGTAGAGCTACGGCTGTTCTGCCATGAACCGCTTCGTCAAACTATCATGACTTACATTTGACCGTGCTGCTGTTTTCCCTTCCCCTCCAGGTGGAAACAGTAGGATCGACTATATGAAGTGGTACAAGCCTCTGGTGTGGTTCTGGATCTTGGTGGGCTTGGCGTACTTTGCAGCTGTCCTCAGCATGATTGGAGACTGGCTTCGAGTACTGTCTAAAAAGACCAAAGAGGAGGTGGGGTTCATTCAATTACTCTGCTCAGTATTACATTAGAGAGGCAGAAAATAAAAGGTCACTCAGCTGCTGCTTCCTCCATGTCTCCTGTCTGCTCTCGCATTTTGCCTAATAATTGCTGCTTAGGCTTTGTCAAAAGGTTTTGTAACAGGCTACTATTGTTCAAGGTGTTCAAGCTCTTTTAAAGAAGTCCAGACAGAAGAGACAATGACGTTCAGTATCCATCCTCTGGAAGCATTTCTCTAAAGCATTAAATATTTATGTCTAAATAAGCATTATTCAAAGTTTTGGGAGGAAAAACATCCTCCATCAGTGTGTGGTTAGGCTTAAATCACATTTGAATGACATCACATTCAAATGTCACATTTGTGATATGGTGTTTACATGGAACATGAAAAACCCAGTATACAAAGTCATAAATATCCAGTATCCAGGTTTTCTTGTCGTTCGCCTGCATCTCAGTCACTATGTTCTGTTACCACAGAGAATCTTCAGAAACCTGCATAAGGTGTTGACATGTCACATCCTGGTTACCCCAGGTGGCAAATCCAGGTTTTTCAAAACCAGAATAACTCTTATCCAGGTTTGTGAAACCAAGATAAGCCGGTTAAATACACAAAGCACAGAACATACCCCCAAACCCAACTCCAAAAAATACATCATAACCAGGATCCTGGTGCACATGTGAACACACTCATTCAGGAGCCCATCAATGATACTAAGAAGCTGATTGAGAAATTGGTTCGGCCCTTTAGCAAAAAGTAGTTTAACACAGTGACAATGTCTTGTGCCCCACATGCTTTCTTCATCTGTCCTGATCCTTCCCTTACTGCATTGTCATCACAGGTTGGGGAGTTTAAAGCTCATGCAGCTGAATGGAAAGCAAATGTACGAGCAGAGTTCCGTGAAACGCGCCGGCGCCTGAGTGTTGAGATCCATGACAAGCTCCAGCGGGCTGCTACCATCCGCAGCATGGAGCGCCGCCAGCTTGGCCTGGAGCAGCGAGCTCACTCCCTGGACATGCTGTCTCCGGAGAAGAGGGCCTTGTTTGCCAGCCTGGATGCTGGCCGCTTCAAGACTTCCTCCCAAGAGAGCATTGACACCAAGCTCAACAACCTGAGGCTGAAGGGGGCCTGTGAGCCGTACGACCATCAGGGGGGAGAGCAAACGCAACAGACAGCGTCCTCCTCAGAGGAGAATCTCTTCAACCTGCGCTTTGGATCCCTCACCAAGCTGGCCAGGCGCAACAAGAACCGCGAGCTGCGGAGGAACATTCCCGAGGATGCGCGACGTGCGAGCGTAGGCATAAACAACGGCAGTGTCATGCTAGGTGAGGAGAGGACGGAAGAGGAAGATGAAGATGGGGAGCCAGATGAGGAGAGTGGGGAAAGGAAAGAGGGAAACACCAGTCTGACAAACCTGTCACAGTACGCAAAGGAGCGCACCAAGTTGAATGGGTTCTTACCAGTACAGGCCAAAGATGGAGAGAACGACTAGGTACTGAATGGAAGAGTGCTTCAGAGACAGAAACAGAGTGAGACAGACAGAGAACAAGAGTGCATGGTCCAGTGAAAAGTCGAGAAATGTGCCTTTCTGTTTCCTATACTTGGATTGGAACTGCTCCCAGGAAATTCAGTCATCGTGCCATAGCCGTGGGGAGAAAGAGTGTTGCCAAAAATGAATGAATAGAAGAGACAGAAAAGGCTGTAGTTAAATACCTCATATTGGATGTTACTGTAGAATGGGCTACTTAAGAACTTTGATTTCTACAGGAGATACCTTCACAGCTTCGTCGTCTTTCAGCCCCGATGACTCTTACGAGACACTCGGGCCACGGCTGTCCGCTAATGTTAAATCTTATTTTTAACAACGTGGGCAAGACTTCCCGAGAGCTAGCTTCATGTCATCCATCTTCAGGAACATTATCGATCTCCACTTTGTCATCTCATATTGGCTATTTTTAGCTCAGAGGCCTGCTGCAAAAGGACTTCCACGTTTAATGAATGAAGGGTGGGAGGTTGTGTTTCTGCTGGATCAATAGACAATACGAGCATTTACCGAGCTGACATGTACAATTACTCCTACATGGTTTGTGACTTTGAAAATGTAGCCCTAGGGCACACTGCATACTAAGAGCTCCTAAAAACAAAATACTCGCCTTGATTGTGCATGGTTATTAAAAACACAACCATAGCAGTTAACAGTAAACTAACTTGAAAGCTTGGAATCACAGCTGTAATAATTTTTTATTTAAATAAAATGAAATGTACAGCTTTTATTCAAACGGTGAAAAACCCATGTATTTCAGTAATGATTGGCTCCATCTTCTTAGTTGTGGATCAACGCTGAGCTGGAATTCATCCGACAGACACATGTTTAACCACCTTTGGCCATGAGATTGTCAGGAATGTTGAAAACACTTTTTTTTTTTTTTTTTAGTATATGACATTCAACTTTAGCACAAATGTCTTGAGACTGCTTAAGTGACTTTTTAATTGATGAATTTGATGCTGTTGATTTTGTACTCACCAAGCATGTTTGCATCTGTGTTGACTCCTTTTTATATCAATCAAGCACTTGAGTTGAATTTTCCATTGAGCTGTAAAATATGAACTAAATATGCCATGTTTCTTTTTCCTGTTTCCTTTCTGAATGTTTTCCTGTAGTTCCTAGACATTTACGCACACATGACCATTTTAAACTTTATTTGCATTTTGCAAACAGACAATACTACCCAACACCTACTTTAAATTTTACAGAATTATAAAATGTATCACTAGCGTGCACTGCATGCATTTCCAAAGCTGGATTACACATGCACTGGTTGTACTTGTAACCTGTTCACCTGATATGAATATCATTAACCTTTCCATGACCATGACCTGTGAGCGAATATTTGTTGTGTACAGTTTATTTTATGAACAGATCACATTAAATGTAGTGAGTGCCTTTTTCCAGATAAATAAACATGTGAAAGAAATTCAAAAGCTGGTTATTGCTATGCTCATAATAACATTAGCATATTAATTCAATATACACCCACCGGTGGTCTTGCAGGGTGTCCTGTAAGGGGATTGCTTTTCCAAGGGCATTGCTGTAAAATGAGATTGCAGAATTAAAGCCATCACAGGACTTGTTATAATAGAAACAAGTGTTACCACATTAAAGTTAATAACATTTTTTCAGTTAAAGCGACAGTAAATCATGGCACTGTGACAGGGAGCACGATAACAAGAACCTCAAACTGCTAAATGGGATTCAGCCATCACTGGTTTTATTATTCATGCATGTGCTTTTCTCACTTTGACATGTCAAAATGTCTGTCATGAAAACAGCACAAAGACAATATATTTCATGTTTGACCTCATCAGCTTCATTGATTTTTGTAAATATCTGCTCATTGATTGGTAACAGGTGATAGTATCATGATTGGGTATGAAAGGGGCATCCTGGAAAGGCTCAGTTGTTCACAAGTAAGTTCATCGGTTACAGTCTGTGTTACTGTGTTACACAAAGTCTTCCCTTGCTAACATCTTTTCTATTTTTTATGCATTTTATGTAGTTTAACGTCATTATCCACTACACTTATTAAAAAATGTGCTAAGTGCTATTATGTGCCCTGCCAGTGCTAATACTACCAAACTATTTAATGATCTCAGAGTTTTGCCCGTTAAAAAAAAAAAGTCATGACACATGCTCCCATAAGTCAGGACACACTGCAAATGCTCTCAATTTACTGAATTTATTCCAACACAATATGTCAACAAAGCATCCCTTCTCTGCACACTGGAACTTATTTTTATCCCTCTCCTCTTTTCACTCCTCTCAAAATTTTAGCCCAGCCAATCTTTTTAAATATACATTATCACTGTGGATTTGCCTTGATGCAGCTTTTGGGTAATTACATGACAGAATTCATTATTATGTAAGTGACTCCGTTGCAAGATGCTGGAGCCCAAGGTCTCCAGTCCGTGCATGTCTAGCCCGGAGCCACAGTCACGTGTGTCAGAATGTGTATGGCACCCAGGAAAAAGACCCAGCTGACAGCACCACAAAAGAAATTAATCAGGGAGGCAGGTCAGAAAAGGCAGGGCTATAAATTTCATGTAATGGAAAAGGTGTGGGTGTGTGCATGCGTGTGTGTGTTTGTGGAGATTTTATCTTCAAGGTGGAAGTGACCTCAACCCCCCTCCTCCAGTTCTCTTTTGTCTGTCTCTCACTATCTTTCTGTATCTCGTTCCCTCCCCCACACATGATGAATCCATCAGTTTATCCTCAGTGTTTTATTATTAATATTTTTTTTCTATTTGTGCATTGTTCATTAGTCTATTAACTCAGTCAGCTTTCAACATGGAAGAAGCTCATAGAGTCCATCTTTCTGCAAAGCAGGAAGCAGAAAAACATTAATCTCTGTCTATAAAACATTGAGCAGTGCATCAAAATGCTCTAAAAGTATATTTTTCGACCTTGTAAGTTACAGAAATATTCACAACTGAAGAGTTATGGATAAACATAAGCATTTATGTGTTCCAAGAATAATTCTCATTTAAAGTATCTGCCCCCATCATGTGCAGTATTTACAGTAACCAGGCATGTACAAACGTTTTGTGATATACTGTAAAGCCATACAACACCATCACTTAATACAGACTGAGAGATGATCAACACCTTGCAAGAACAGTGTCACTGAAAACAGACAAAGAGGCTGTTGTGTTGGATTTCACAGTATTTGATCCAGCTGCTTTGAGGCTCATATTAACCTTCTACTGCATATCACTGCTCTCAGGTAATGGAGAGTATTTTTTAACTCATACACCCTCCCATTTAAAAACATTAAAATATTTACATTGTGTCATATGATGGCATGTTTCTGATGAATCAAACAAGGTGCTGAAGTAGGTATGGTGTTGCATTTTGGGGTTGGGAGTGCACCTTCACATGTGGTTAAATGTGCTGCACTGCTTGAAATAGATGAAGAATCCCAAATAACTAAAAAAACATTATATATAGTCATATAATTTAAAGACATGTTTCATTTTCCTGCATATTAACAAACTGTGATTTTGCATTTGCAGCCTCAAGTGGGTGGGTTGACACATTATTGGGTCATACACGCAACCCTGTGAAAGTAACTGTAATTTTACACTTTCACTCTTGGAGGCATCAGATCGCTCTGGCTCTTGTTGCGTTCCCTTAGCAGACTGCACCCACATCTGCTGCTCTCGCTGCTCAGGGGACCGGTGTCCTTCCCTCCACTGCTTATCTGTCTGTGTACTTTCATGTCTTCTTACTTCTTTTGCTTCCTTGCCTTCATGTGAACAAATAAAACCACTTACAAACATCTATTAACTTATTATACAACCTGTAGGGGGAGAATGGCAGCTGTGATGGGTGGTACTGACATCTGAATGCACCCAAAGGCCTCGTCACAATGGAAGGTGAGAAGGAAGAGTTCATTTTGTTGCCTGAGGACCAGACTTGTGATTCATACCTCACAACGATTCTCATAGTGGTATGTCTACTGTAAGTGGCATTATCATGTTGTGTTTTTAATCATTTTTACATGATTAAGACCCAAATTTAATGTGATGTTCAAACAAGGTTGGAGTTTGAACGCAACAGAAAAAAAAAAAAAAATCATTTGGCAAAATAATTTCATCCATCTGGTCTTCATTTAAATTAGGACACTTTGCCAGATTCAGTCTTAAAACTTCCCTGATGGAAAAAAAGGATCTTTTATTTCTAACATGCTGGCAGTTAAGGAAACATTATCCGCAGTGTCGTAGCTTTACTGCTGTTTCTCCCATTAGAGAGCTGTGCAGTTCACCCCGAGGGATCCTGCAGAATCACGAATGCATCAAACTAGAATTGTTTTAGAGTGTGTGTGAATGAGAACAAAGGCTTGAGTGTCGCGCCCAGAGAGGGTGGCCCAGCATGCATGGGCACACATCCTAATCTTACCATGTTTACAAAGTGCTCTTAAATAAAGGCGCTCTCAGCGAGGGCAGCCACAGCTACAACAGAAAAATTACTCCCTTTTGAACTGAACGATGAAAGGCTCGAAATGGATTCGTCCCCTGTTGCCAATGGTGAAAGTTGCCCACTTTCAGTTCCTTTTAAACATGTTCAAAGGGGCCATGAATCACCCAGAAGGAGTGCTTCTATGGGGACACAACCCCCTATGTTTGTGCATCTTTAGTTATGCTTAGCTGCAGCAGGCTATTCTGCAGCTTTCCTGTGGCAGAAATTGGACTTGGCTCGCTCTTGTTTGTATAAGTAGGATTCCAAACCATTCCTCTTTTGCAGAGACCCAAAATGTACTGTGACTCATCAAGGCTGTGGGTGGGATTGACCTCCCTAGAGGAAGTATTCTAGCTATTTCAGGTAATCCCTAAAACAGTAAAAATAGCTAGCTAGACACAGCTAAAGCACATTTACCTACATTATGGTAGCAACCCATATAATTACAGCAACACTATCATCGATTTGACCCTGTTAACTGGGTTTACTGGGATGTACAAGAACAAATCTTTGATCCTGCCATGTGAGACATTTTTGCAAAGGGTTTCCACCTGTAGCCTATTAAAAAATAAAATCTTTTTTCCCTCACTGAATCAAACAATGCAGGATGCGTATGCGATGTGTCCATCAACTGAAATTATTATTTTGAAGGCAATGAGTTTGCATACTTTTTTTTTTTTTTTTTTTTTTAGCAAACCCAACTTATTATATTTTACAGTGTATGCTGAAGGAGATAAGAGAGGAAGCACTGAGGTACCTTTCCTTGGCATTTGGAGAATGCAGCCAGCTCTAATCATTGGCTGACTTTTAAATATTTCCGGGTCATTTCACTGAGTTATGAACCGAATTAAAAAAAAAAAAAGAATAAATAAAGATGGAGTAAGTTGGAAACAGGTTAATTTGCCACATAATTAGTCAAATTGATTAGCTACAACTGATCTGCACCACTGGAGCCTATAAAAGCCTGGCTTTTCAAACATTACTGATTATTTTTGCTGGTTGCTTCGGCTGTGCCACCATTTGATTTGTTAGCACATTTTCTCATCTTTTTAACACATCACAACTTTGACTTCAAGAAACAGACATTGTTCAGATTGTTGAGTCTGTATTTGGTCTAGATGACATAAGCTGGAGCCAAGAACCTGTAGAAAATTGAAAGTACAGACAGAATTTCATCTAATACTTTAATATATGACTGCATTATAATGCCAAGAGTTGCTGCCCCCCTTTAAGTGATTATAATCTCCTCACTCTGTAGATTTTGAGAGGTTGTTGGCAGCACAAGGGGGTGTCGTGAGGAAGGGAGAAGTGTGAAAGTGCTGAGAGCGACAGGGAGGATGATGAGGAGGAAAGGCTGGAGGGAGTGTCAGACAGTCACCCGGAGGAGCTCAGCACGCTCCACATCCACAGGAGACAGATATGAAATCTGCCTGACAATGTGTCTGGCAGCTGAGATACTAAAGCGAAGTGTGATATGATGTCAGGAGAAACTGACAAATCAAGTGCATCATGTGACACTGAAGTGTTGCAGAGGGCTTCAGCTCACACCCGGAGTTGGGTTTGAATTTAAGACAGATTTTGGATTGATTGGGGTTGACAGTGACAGTAAAACTGTTTAGGTAAAGATAACAAATGTCACTGCGTGCTGATGGCCGTCGGGTCTGATACTGTAAATGCAACATCTCCAATAGGAGCCATTTCCTCTATTTTCCTCCACACTAATGCAAATTTAAAGGGGCAATGGGCACAATTTACCACAATTATATTGTATTATATCACCAATGTGTTGGAAATATACTTAAATATACAAGCTAAAATGAAGTTTACTTTGTTACTATTAAAAGTATTTGTAATTAAGTAGAGTTTTTAAAAGCCCACTTAAGTGCATTTTATAATACACTTACACTAAAGTACACTTTTTATAAGTACTTTGAAATACCACTTTAAGTATTTCAGAATTTGTATATTAATTTTCAATAATTTAAGTATAACTTAATGTAGGAGTACACTTTTTAAAAGTATATGTCAAACATACTTTAAATTAAACACAAAAAGGAAAAGTATACTTGTAATGACTTTTTTTATACTTAAATTATATTTCTAATACACTAAATTATACTACTAATTGATCTGTTAACCTTTATTTAGTCAGGTCCCAATGAGGTTGTAAACCTCAAGGGACATCAGGACAAGAGGGACGCATTAAAAAGCTGCAAGCAAAGCAATACAAAACAGATAACCCACATCATCAATATCATGTTTAATTCATTAGATTAATCAAGTTGTTTATATACATGCACATGCAGTATGTTCATCACGTGATTCTTCATCAAGACTTCTCTTGATGGGAATAGAAATATGTTATCTTTAAACAATCCAGTTTGGAGTGAAAAAAAGGCATAATTCTAATAATTTTATTAAAAATGAATGCGACCAGTGCTCTTGCAACTCCCTCTGCTCAGAGCTGAATATGACTTGATGCCCCTGTGAAACGCTCACATTCACAGAGGTCTTTTTTTAGAGACGTTGTGTCACACGAACTAATAAACCATTCAGATACTTTGAAAGCAGCCGCAGTGAAACAAAGAGCTCTTCGCTCCTCTGCTCTCCGGTGACTAAAGATAACTGTTATTACGGCTGAGTCAGACAAGTGGCAGTTTGGCTTATAGATTGGGAGATAGCTGGAGAGAGATATGTGTGGGAAAAGCAGATTTACAAAAGCTTTTAGATTAGAATAATGAATGAAATTGACAAAACGGCGGTGAAAGAGTGGTAGGAGGAAAAAGATTTCAGGCTAATGAATCAACGAGGAAGGAAACATTCAAATATCTAAATAAAATCACACTGGTCAGCTGATTTATTCATAAACCTACTGCAGCAAATACAGTAAAACCAGAGTGATTCTATTCTTAGCTTACATTACAAAAATCTTACATAATGTTGGAACTGCGCAGCTCTACACTGCTATATTTGTCCATCTGTTTCCTTTTTTAGCACGTGTGTTATTTGGTTCAGATTTTCTCTGCAGCACGTGTACAGTATGTATATATAACTGCAAATATTCCCACAGTCTGTCTGCCAACACCCTGCATCGCTCACAGCTGCCATGACTGGGACTGTGCATCCCAATTCAAGACTCATTTTTCCTTCCAACCAAATCTCATGAGGTGGGCCATTTTAGTGACAAGGTAATCTGGTAAATACATCCAGATTCACCACTGAGGTTTTGTCCTGCACCAACACTTTGACTTTGAACACAGACTCACCTTTTTATTCCAACAAGCATGGTGGGTGTTTTTTTTTTTTTTTTTTTTACATATGTGTGCATACACTCAGATCACCAGAGGAGATTACAGTCCCATTCATTCATCATGCCTGAGAGGGGGCAGACTCACACACGTGCCACTGCTGAAACTCTGCCAACATCCAGGTGGAGGCTGGGGCTGACTGACAAAACATATTGATCTTCAGCTCCCTCTGTCTCCAGACATGTGTGTCCTTTATATCTCAAGAAGTACTGTCTGTTATAGACTCAAGGACAGTGGAAGGTGAGAGTTGAGAAAATGGGTATTTAGATAGGCTCTATAGCCCCCAGGTTCTGCTGATACAGGTTATTCAGTGTTAGGTGAAGCATATTATTTGACATGGATGGATGGCGGGAAGAAAGAGGTAGGAGGAGGACTCACATGGAACCACACATGTGCTTCCCAGCTTTTGTTGTTTTGAAGGCGTGATGGCAAAATGAGAAGAGTCGCACATCTCTAAAACAAAAAAACAATATGGGGAGTCACCTGCTGTCTGGGGACATAAAGTTGGTTCATTTTTTAGTTGATCAAATCTGTGTGTATGTTTGCATGTTTCTTCACTCGTGTGTGTATGAGCTATGGGGACATGTGCTTGTCTGAGTGTGGTTACTGTGTTATGCAATATAGATAAAGATAGCAGGTACAATGTTTATGGAACACATTAATTTCTATATTAGGTGTGCTTGCTGCAATAAAACACATTATTTGTGCAGGGTGGAAAGTAAAGAAGTGTATTTACTTGCCTTAAGTGTATTTTTCAAGCATCTGTATTGAATATTGAATACAGTATTGAATATTTTTTCAAACTTAATGACTTTTACTCCACTACATTTCAATGAGGTAGCAGTTACTTATTGATTTTATGCTTTGAAATGGAAGAATTTTCTTTTCTTTTCTAAAACGCCGTTTGCTGTGTTCATCAAAGTAGAGAAACCAGTCACAATAAAGTGATCAGAAATGGTCCAATAGTCAGAGTAAACAGTGTAGACAACTTGCTGCACTTCCATAATTGTCCACTAGAGAGCTTCATACCTCCACGTTTGAGTTTGCTACACCTTAAACCAGCAATTAAAAGCAAATACAGACAAGACACAGCCAACAGGTAAAGGAAAGAATTCAATGACACATCTTTAAATTACATTTACATTTTTGGGTTCAATTACAGGTACATTTTTAGTATGTTCTAGTGTCTGTGATGGGACTTTTAAATGTGCATTATTTATTGGCCAGCTTTTCATTTTAAAATCATAAGACTTCATGGGATAATCATCCAAATCAGGGTAAGAAAGCTCTCTTATGATTTTTATTTTTCCTTGAACATGCAGGAAATCCCAAATGCCGATTTCATGAGGAGTTTGCAACCATGACAAAAATGTATAATAACATGAACTCAAACACACACAGTTTAATTTTAAATGGAGATGTTCACAAATTGCACACTGGAGGCTGCACATTGAAACTGTAAACTGTTATTACTGAATGATTCCAGGCATTTGTTGTTGTCGTCATTAAGTGGTGGTAGTGATGGTAATCACCCCTTCCCATGGCACTGAATTCACACATACACACACACACACACACACATACATATGTACACAAAAAAAGCAAACGGGAAATAACAGACAAATGCTTTGCCAAATAGTCACCTGACAAAATTTTTAGAAAAAAAAAATTAACCATCTTCCTTCTATGAACTTATTCAAATGGTGTATAGCATCACATTTCCATTAAAAAGTCTGTTAAGTCTGTTAAGAGTAGGTGTACAGAAGAGAACGACTGTGATGTTTGTCCATGATGGAACAGCTGTGCTCCATGACGCAGTGCTGATAAGCACATGCTGATGTTAATAAAGTACCCTGCTCAGATGTACAGTGCAAGCAAAAGTAAACTGTCAGCTTAAACATATTGCAGGACAATGTGGTTTTATTACATTTGAAGCAAATTAAGTGCAAACTTTGATATGAGCTTTGAGTTTTTGCCAGCCTCTTCACCAGGAAAATGGCCATTAAGGTCATCTGTGTAAGTTGGTTGTTAAAATCCAATTTTTCCGATTTTGTGACCTCACAGCTATTTTGGAAGCCAAAGTCCAATTTGCCACTGAGATTGATGCTGAGACTCCTTAAACATAGATTTCGGTTGATAGTCATTTTAAAACTTTTTAACAAGGTAATTGAACATTTTTTGTTGAAGAATCAGGCTCAGATTTTGATTCAAAGCAGAGAAATGTTGCATGTTAAAAATCCATGTGTTCATGAGGAATGAATCAGAAAGTTTGTTTTTTTAATGAGATTTTCTGACAATAAGAAAAATGTAGATCTATATGATCTGTAACAGCATGTTTGCAAGATGCCTCACATTTTAAGGATTATTTATGTCCCGTTTAATGTCTAAGTGTAAATTTTACCATGAGGTTGTTACATTATTTAGTCCTGTACTTAATTTAACTTAAACCACACCTTGATTTTTGCTTCTTTTCTTTATTTGGAAGAAGAGGATAAGCTGATTGACATTTGCCTTCCCTAATTTAGTAATGAAGCAGTAAAGGACAGGGTCCACGAGGCAGTTGAGGCTTGATATAGCAAGGCTGATCTCATCAAGATAGAAGAGCCATTGAGCATTGCTGCAGTCATCCACTAGTGCCGTGAGAAGCATCGTGATGTGGGTAGGTCCTAAGAACAACAAATGGCAGAGCATAACGACCGTCAGCAGCTTCAAAATCCGTTTACGCTCCTGTTTCTCTGTAGCCTGGTTGGATTTCACTGCCTCACAGATCCCAACGGTGGAAAAGATCACTAGGAGGACAGGAACAAGAAAGGCCAGGAAGAAGCGTGCTACATTAGCCCGAGCCAGCCTCTCTGAAATGGGCAGGAACAAATCAAAGCATGTTGGAAACTTGTTGTTTTCACGGTATATGTCCTCCCAGGTGATGGTGGTGACATTGAAACAGACCACCAACACCCAAATGACAACGCTGACTGCTACTGCAGTGCCAACTTTCCTCAAGAAAGTATACTGTAATGGGTGAACCACTGCCAGGTAGCGGTCAACAGCAATGCAGCAGAGGAGGGCATTGCTGGTGTAAAAGTTAGTGAAGAGCATGCTGATACATAGCACACAAACATAGTATCCGTAGACCCAAACTCCTCTCTGAATGAAGTCCAACCACATGCATAGGCCGATAGTGAAGGTCAGGTCACTCAGGGCCAGGTTGAATAGATACACACCAAGCTCATTCTTCTGCCTAATGTACTGCCAGGACACGTAGAGGGAGAAGGTGTTGGACGGGATGCCAATGACGATGATAGCCAGGTAGAAAATCTGAAACTTATTCCTATCGAGTGTGCTGTGAACTGAGTAACATTTTGAGAAACTGGTGTCCAGGGTTAAGTTTTCCATTCCAGATGTGGTATTCATATGCTCATACCTTGTAGAGAAACAAAGAAGAAATAAAGGAAGGACCACAGCGATGCATTTAAATACATTAAATTAAAGGGGCGCTCCACAGATTCTACACATTAAGTTCAATTTAGTCATCATAAGAGCGCTGGTCCGCCTGTGAAAACAGTTAAATAATGTCTTCTGAGGCTTTGTTTAAGGCTTTCTATCCAGTTCAACAGGTAGTATACTTTAGGGTATTAGAAATATAATCTAAGTATAGTACACTTAAGTACACTTAATTAAATATATTCCAACACATTAGTGATATAATGCAATTGTACTGCGAGTGTGTTTTGAATGTTCGTGAATCATAATTTTTACTGGTGTTCCTCAGTACGTTTAAAGTTTGTTAAAAATTGTGCCAATTTAGCATACTATTTACACTTTAAGTGTAAACTAAAGTACACAGTCCAGTATTATTCAAGTGGTACTCAAGGATTTATTGACTACACTTAAGTATACTTGAAGGCAACAAAGACAGCACAAAGTATTACATTTTTCAAAAAGTATAATTTGATTATAAACCTTAATCTGGCAAAATGACATCACCTTCTACTGTCAGCGACTCAGATAAGTCTACCTAAATTCATTCACTTTTTTTTTTAAATACACAAATAAGAAGGTAATTTAACCACACATCGTGCTGGCAAATGCAGTGCCACATGACAGCAACATAACAAAAAGTCTTCAAGTGTCAACCCTTAACCACACATTAACTCAGTAAGCATATTGCAGGGAAAAGAATTAACTCAGCTCAACTCATATGAACGTCCACTTACATCTTATTCAGTTGTAATTCCGCTCCGATTTAATAGTAGTTCAAAAGGAAACATTAACACAGATGCAGAGAGGATTCATTCAGATGCCTTCCACTGCTTCATCAAACAGCCTAAAGAAACAGAGTCAGCAGCTGCCTCCTTGTCGTCCCTGACGACTGTAGGCCATTTACTGGGTGACAGGCCACGACAGAACAAACTACCGGTGTTATAATTCAGGTACTAAGTCTATGTGAGGCTGCTGGTCTTTATGTTGGGTGTGTCAATACCCACATGAACTCAGGTAAAGGTAATGCTGATTATTGTCTGATAAAGAATTACCTCGGCTTCACTAGATGTTTCCATAGCATGTTGCTATGGCGTAATGAAAGATAGGTACAAATTATTATGTCTGTGCATTGGAAGTTAATATGAGGCTTCAGCAAAGTTACATAAATAAAATGGGGATCTTCCAAAGTTACGCTGTTTAGTACTGAATTTCCTCTTAGTGTTGGTATCCTTCTGCTGTGGCACTGCAAATGAACACTGTCCATTGAAGCACAAAGAGGAAAAAAGACCAATAACCCCGTACATAGTATCCATTAATGCAATATGCACCAGAAGAGGTGCATTTTGATTTTTGATTTCCTCTATTCAACTCAAAAAATCCATTAAGAAATAAATGTGAATGTATCTTGTTTACGCCACATTTAACCATCGTACATTGCAGCAACAAAGGAGATGATTTGTCCAATAAAACAATAAAACTTTCACACACTTCTGGAAGGGGTGGGGGCACAATAAAGAAAAACCACAACAAGCTCTGTGCTTTATATTTGACTCATGTTCAATTCTTGTGTTTCTTTAAAGTAAATATTAACTGTGAAGAACAGATTTCATTTTTTTCACAGAAAAATATATTGAAGTTTGGCCCTATTTCTTCTTTAGCCATAAGTAGAGTCTGCAGGTATTTGTCTCAGGCTGCATTCATCCCCAATAAATGCCATAAATAAAGAAAAATAATAATAATTGATATATATTGCTTTTCAAAACAGATGTTACAAACAGCTTCACAAGACAATAAAAACAAGATAAATGAATTAACAAAAGCAATAAAATAGCTATTGAAACTGAGCTGCACAAAAGTGATCGCTGTCAATATGGTAGTAAAATAGTTAAAGATGTTGATAAAAGCAAATATGCACTGTGGAAACAGAAAGACATCAGTAAGGTTGGGCAGTCTGTTTGTAGCCTGAGAGCCAAAAAGTTTTCAGAGCATTGGCTGCTGCTGTTTAAGCTTTGACTTAATCAACAAGGAAGAGTGAAAAGTGAAGGGACATGCCTCCACCCTATTTCCACACCTTTGCAACAGCATAATATTGTCAGTATATATAAATATATACATATATATATATGTGTGTGTGTGTGTGTGTGTGTGTGTGTGTGTGTGAATGCTTACTTACCACCTCTGGTGTTACCTCAAAATTTACAAATGTACAAATATAGTCCCAAATAATATGTAGTTTTCCATTTGATTTGCAGTTAATGGCCAAAAATACAACAGTGATTATGAAACTGACTGAATTCCAGGACAGCGCCCTTTCTGTTTCCTCCTCCTAAAAACTCCCCTACCTTTCTCTAAAGCCTTCTCAATCTCTTTATGAGCTCTCTCACTAATTAAACAGTATATTATAGGATCTAGTGTACTGTTTATGGTGGTCGTGGCAACTGTGACCAGGTATGGATCTCTGAGCCTCATGGCCCAGACGCAGGCCCCGGGCTCCAGCATAGCCCTGAGCAGCATGACAGTCTGGTAGGGCACAAAGGCCACTATGTAGGTTGTGAGAAGGAAAAGCAACAGTAGTCCCACTTTCCTGCGCTCCTGTGCCAGGATGGAGGTGCTCTGTCGGAGTGATCGCATGATCTGCTGAAAACAGAAGGCCATGATGAGGATAGGGACCAGGAAACCCAGGGTGACTCGTGTAAGAGCGAGGTTGGCATCTTCCTTTGTCATTGGTACGCGCTCCTCGCACAAGTATCTTGAGGAGAATGCTTGCAGTGCCCCCGTGTGGTCGAGCAAGATAATGTGGATGGCAATCTCTAAAGTCCAAACAGCCATACTCACAACTGCTGCAGTCCGCACCTCTCGGACCCAGTTGAAGTGGAGAGGGTAGACCACTGCTAGGTAGCGATCGACGGAGATGCAGCAAAGGAGGCCCGAGCCCACGTAAAAGCTGTTGTGCATGACCACAGCCACCAAACTGCAGAGGCTACCCAGAGGCCTCAGCAAGGCCAGCTCAATCCACACAGGCAGAGAGATTGTGTAGAGCAGGTCAGAGATGGACAGGTTGATGAGATAGACTGCCATGTTGCTCCCATTCCTCATCAGCATCCAGGCTACATACAGTGACAGGCAGTTAGCCGGAAAGCCCACAATAAAAAAAAGAGAATAGACGGCAGGATACATGTGCTTTCCCACTCCGGACTCCATGGTGCAGGAGATAGATGTATTTGTGTGGTTGAGAAGAGCTGCATCCATCCTAATGTGATGATGAGCAAACCTCGAGCCTGCATGGAAATGGAAAGCTTGGTGCTGTGTCGAACTGAGATAAGCGCCGCAATGCAAATAGTTCCTGGAAAAACATGTTTGGCAGTGCTAAAAAAGAAATAAGCACCAGTGCTTTCAGTGTGGCTGTCATTTTGTTACTGCTGTGTTGACGTTCAACACAGAATTGAGCCAAAACTCAAACTGTATCCAGACAATTGTAGGGCATAGTAATGGATACCGTAATAATACATTTTAACAGTCATGGGGGCTTTTTTCTGCATTTTGAGTACTTTTTCTCTTGATAATCTTGTGTATTTTGTTGATAATACATCTGTATGTTTACTTAAATAGGATTTTGAATGCAGATCTTTTACTTAAAAATGGAGTATGGTACTTGTACATAAGTAAAGGATTTGAATACTCCTTCCACCAAAGCAAAAAGGTGACAACTGGTGCTAAAACAAACAAAGTATATGATGGGCTTCCCAGGAACGGCATGTATTTGCATATTCCATCACCTGTGTTTGTGTGGTGCAGTGGAGGATCCTGTTAGTTCAGTTGTGCTTGAAAGCATTCTGCTCTGAGACCAGGCAGCCACTGCCAAGAAGCAGTGGAATAATGATCTGGTGAGCTGTTTACTTAACAACATGAATCTGTTGACATTGACCAGCCTGGAGAGTTTTTTGTCCAAATAAAGGCATGGTGGATGTGGTGGAGCTGTAATTTGATACTAAAGTTAAAAAAAAAAAAAGAATAATCACTGCCTGATCATTCTTAGGAGTTTGAATGTGGCTAACACTAAAATAATTTAAATTATAGAAGGATGGAGATTTTGATTATGATGTACATTAATGTAAATCAATGCTCCAGAACCAGAGATCATTTTTTCATTCTTCTGTGTCAAAACCGGGTGCCTACATTACCCACAATGCAACTTAGCCCCCAACAGTTCACTCTGAAATTTGGGTGTGTTATGCTAGTAGCTGCTAATGTAACCACGAGCCTCAAGCAGAGATACGGAGGTCTGGTCAGCTCACTTCTGTCTAACTCCACAGAGTTAACTCCTGCAGAGTTTTTTCCTTTTCCAAACAATTTCTCATCAGTGCCCTCTGGAGTCTGTATGCAGTGATACTCCCCAAGACCTGTAAACACACTCTGATGCATAAAAATGTTCCCTTTTAAAGCGAAAGTCTGTTTTTCTTCCCTCCAGACTTTTGGTTATTCTTCCTATTGGCAAAGCAAACACCTAACTCACTGCTAAACTCTGGGTACACTGGGTACAATTATTCTGGGGACTGGCCAAGAACCATACCCTTTCACACCGCTTCTGTCTCTTACCTGGTCTGACTCTTTTTTAGTGATGTGGTTAGAAATTTCTGGGATTTACTTGGTGTGATAACTGATGACAGACGCCAACTGGAAAAATATTTCCCACGTTCCTCATTGGTAACACCCATCAATAGTCCTTTGCTGATGGCAATTTGAATTTCTTAAATAGACTTATGTCCCAAGCTAGGAGGAAGTCTAACTTTATTCATCTCTGTCATCACTTTGCAGACAGAAAGGTCACCAAAAAATAACATCAAAGACTTCTGCATTTATGTCACTACAGGTGTTACATTAAATAGATTATGCAAAAAGTATCACATTTGATACACAGTCGAGAGATACCAACATGATACTCCTGTGGCACTGAACAGTAAGTAAACTGCCTTGCAACACACTGTACAAGCATGGACATGTTTGTGTGTAGACAGCATATTGAAATTTGGTTTTGGAGTCAAAAGGAAGGATACCAAGGAGAAACACTACATGAATATAAAACAAGGCCAGGTTTTGTTTTTGGTGAGTTCAATATTAAAAAAGACAGTCATAGTAACACAAGTACAGAGAAACAGATTCAGAAACATATCATGCACACAGACAAACATCTTACCATTAAAGTGTCATATTACAACAACAAGGACACAGTGCCAGGAGATACTTTGCATTAAAAATGACCACAGTCTGAATTTGCTTGTCATATCTGATTCTCTATAATGACGCCTCGTCCTCCTCTAGATTGAAATAATGTTCCTCCTAAAGTAATGCCCTGAGAAGACAAACAGCAGTGGTTTCAGACACTAAAACCTGACCTCTAATTTGAAAATATGAGACCACGTCTTCTCACCCAACACTTGTTCACCACAGAATGTATTGAAAAAGGTTTAAGACCTGGAACAGACCTCAACAACAGTAAGAAGCGTAGTGTGACAGCATACACCAGTGCTGTAGCCTCATTGGCCTCATGAGCAGCACCCTCCCTTCTCTTAGATAAAACCCTGGGTTATGTTCCACCCTCAGTGCGCAATCATGCTACAGTCATACTAAGCACGATCTAACAGCGGTATATAAAGCTTCTAATATAGTAGACATTTGCCTTTTTGCAAACTGTGCTGGAAATGCTACTTAATACTCATATATTCAGACTACTCAAACATAACTTCGACATAACTTCAAATACTTTTCTTATCTTACTTCTGGGAAAATAGCAGCCCATTTTCATTATGTAAAAGTGTTAAGAATAAAATCATACTAGTTTAATTAAAAAAAAAAAAATTTAATCCTGCAGATCAGCTTGGGACACCTGTGGTGGACATGGTTGAGCGTACGGAGGCCATGCTGAAAGTCACTCCACTGCTCCACTGCGTCGAGAGTTCCTTGACTTTTTTGCGGAAGTTGTCTCCTATAATGACGTAGAGGATGGGGTTGAGAACACTGTTGAAGAGGGCGAAGTAGGTGAAGATCTGGAAGCAGATGTCTAGGACTGTTGAGTGTACACTCAGGAGATCAGCATTTTTGAGCATGTCTACCATCTTCAACACGTGGAATGGCAGCCAGCAGATCAGGAAAGCCAGGATGACTGCCAGCACCAGAGAGGTGGCCTTGTGCTCCCTTCTCTTCGTGTTTGACCGCTCCTGTAGCCGGTTATTCAGAGCTTGAATAATCTTTACAGTGCAGTAAGAAATAATGGAAATGGGGATGATGAAGATGAACATAGTTAGCAGCCCGTCAAACAGCTTGTATACAAAGGTATTTTGGTGGTTAATGGAGCAAGTATTACATTCTGTTTCCACTCTGTAGATGAATGTGGGGACACTCAGGAGCAAGCCCAACCCCCACACCATCAGACAGCCCAGTTTGGCATCCTTTGACGTACGCATTCTGCCAAAGGACATGGTATGCACCAGTGCCACATAGCGATCTATGCTAACCAGAACTAGGAAGTAGATGCTACAGCAGGCGTTCATCATAATGCTCTGGCTGACGACTTTGCACAGAAACTGACCGAACGGCCATTTGAAATCATTCAACACGTTGACGGCCCAGAACGGCAAAAAAGACACCAGGACAAGGTCAGCCACAGCCAGGTTGCTCAAGTAGATCTCAGCCACGGTGCACGGCTTCTTATGAAGGCAGAAAACCATCAGGACAAACACATTGAACACTATTCCCAGCACAGTGATGAGTAAGATATATACTGGCACCACAGTGTGGATCCATTCCTCGGTTGGTATTTGAGAACAATTTGTGTTGTTAGCAGGGACGCTGCGGAGAGACGGAGGAAGGCAAACAACACAAAACATTAAAGCAAAGACAATTTTGAACATTTTCTTTAAAATATTGTCATGATCATTTAAGACTGAAATGAATTCTGAGTGACACTGAGCACTGAAAAATACTTAGTAATACAAATACTGAGTTAACAGTGTCTACTGTATATAATATTGAATTCTGAGTGACATGGAACATTGCAAAATAGTCATGTTTTCCCAGTACAATGCAGTTCCCCGAGAAGCTGATTGTGGATTAAAAATGGTGGTGAAATTTAGGCTCAGTATGAACCAGAAATGTATGAATTTTACAATGAAGTACTGAGACTGTGTGTGGTAATTGATGTACACCCAATGCGAAGTTATGTTTTTTTCAAAAAAAAAAAAAACCTCCAAAACTTTAAATTTGATTTGATTGACTTTACAAAAAGAAAAGATTCACAAAACGAATAAATCTGTTTTTGCTAATTAAAGCTTCTCATTCACAATTTCTCATTTGTGTAAGTAAGTAGATGATCAAATTTTTTATCATTCTGTTGTATGTCCTCTATAAGATGTTAAGTGCTGATAAACTAATCATTAACAAATCGTTTTCAAACACTTATTATTTGTTGGATACCTATTTTTTGGTTGGTTTTTTTTTTGGCAATGCAAGCTGACACGACTCTTCACAAAATAATGAAAACCAGGCAAAAAAAAAAGAAAAAAAAAAAAAGAATTAGTAGCAGGATAAGTCTCACAAAGAAAATCATCAGCCAACAAAACAAAATCACTTGTGCAAACAATGAACAAGGTGAACAAAAATCAGCCACTTCACTGGTGAGAAAAATAAGGCAAATAACATCTGAGTAATAAGAGCTTCCTTGACAATAAGCGTTGAAAGATAGATCACTGGTGTGTCCTGCCGGCTTTAGGGATGCTGACTATGAACTGCAGTCTTTCTGTTTCCTATCCAGCTGAGGACGTTTGTTGCATGTCAACAACAAAGCTCCTCTTTTCTATGGAAAAGCTTTTGTTGCATTTGTTAAACACCTTTGTCTGTCTGTTGCTCTCTGTACATAAGCCATGAACATGCAATTTACCACAAATTTCACATCTGAAATACTGCATTCATGATAAGTGTAATTGAATTGAATTTAATACATGTATAAACATATTTATGTATCAACCAAACACAAACTTTTATCCTTTTCTGTAGCTCTCTGACATCTTTTACTGGCATACTAACATAATCAGTTGCCTGGAAGTCTAACAGTAACACCACAGTTCATACTTTTCCCCACTTGTGTGCGTAGGCTATGAATTTGTTGTCTTGTCTATTACTATTTAGCTCTTAACTCTACCTAATCTTTGAAATTTACTGTATCCATTGGTTCAGCATATCCTTGCCTACATTTACAAGCACTTAAATGCTTTCTCTTTAAATGCATAAAAGCTCCTTTTTTAAACTCTTGATTTTACTCCTGCAAACGTGTTGAGACAGACACAGTGAAAGTGCTGTGGGCTTGTATGAAACATAATACTGGCTTTTGTGTGAGCAGCTTGTTTCCGCCCATGTGTATGCCATTTAGATTCAACCGTTTTCTGTTTTAGGAAGCTTTTTTTTTTGTATAAAGCTCAGTACATTCTCAAAAAGCGTCTGCATACTCACATTCACAGACAATGCCATGAAGCCAGTATTGAGTTAACTACAGGGAAAAGTGGCAAAATCTGGAAAAGTGAAATAAAAGACAGAATAAAGTTTATTCATACCTTGTCGGCTGAGGAGTCATTCCTGCGCAGATGTTATCCAGATGTTGAGTGTCCAGATACGCGACTCTGTTCCAGTGCCTTCTGCTGCTGTCCTCTCTTTGTCTGACTCAGTCTCTTAAAGGAGAAAGGAAACTGATATCAAAGTGATGTCAGACAAATCTTTGGAAACATCACTGGGTGTGTTGTATTGACCCCCTCCCCCACCGTCTTTTTTTCCTGTTATACTTGAAATAGCATTATCTACACATCTGTCTCTTTGCAGTGACATTTGCGTCTTCACGATTCTTGTTTTTTTTACATGACCTCAGAGATATTAATTTTAATCATCTGCGTTCTCTTCGAGGTCAAGACTGTATTTTTGACTTCGATGCAGATGTGTCTGCACAAATGTGGGTGGTATTTTATCTGCTCTACACATGCCAGGCATTAAAGGTACCCCCTGCACACGCCAAATCCCTTTCAAGTATGTTAATAGTTGTTTAATGTTGTTGTTATCAGCAAGATCTCTTCACTGAAGATATTTTAGATAAACACTACTCACACACACATTCATCTCCCTCCCCCTTCTAATCAATCTGACTGTTACATAACAGCAGTCAAAATCCAGGGGGAATCAGCGCCATGTGAAAGAGAATGGTGAGGGTGTATGGAGCTGGAACAGTGACTTTTTGGCACTGACAATAAAATTTGGCAATGAAAAAGGAAACGGAGGGCTTGTCATTGAAACACTTGTATTGGAAAAAGTTGTATTGGCACTGAAAAATAAATTACAAACGTAACATTTTCTTCATGCCTGTCTTTTTCAATGACAGTTTTTTTTATGCTGTACTTTTTTGTTTTGTATTCAGCATCACTGGTTTTCAGTCTGCGTGAAAGTAAACTTTTTACTGATGTTATGCTGGTGTGACAGTGGTCTGCTGGAACGAGCGCTAACATTAGCTAATCAACTATCAGAGCGAACGCTGGCTAATGTCAGCTATCAGAGATAATGTTAGGTTCTTTGTGAAAAACACCTTTTTTATTTATATTTATTTGGTATATAAAATGTGAGACATTGTTTTTGTGAGTCTGTCTTTGTCTTTTTAGGTCACTCCTGTATTGAATGGACATGCAATCTTAACGTTTCCTTTTTCAATGCCTGATTTGATTTTCGATGCCAAAATTCACAGTCACTGTTCTAGCCCCATAGAGGTAGAGCATCTGGCAAAATTCAGCTGAAATATATCCAACACAAGCTATAATTCATAGAGTCTCTCTGCATTGTCTTGAGTCTGCACAGCACAAATGCATTACTTAACTTAGACTTCCGCTGTAAAATACACTTCAGTCTTTTCCAAGAACCTTTCAAGTGATTAAAGGCGTAGCAAGCTGTGGAAATTGGATGATCACAACAATGGATGGGCATAAACAAGATCAAACTAGGCCAAAACGAAGCCTCACAGTAATTAGTGATGATTGTTAATGTTATTAGATTTAGATAATATGCCGCTGGAAATGGATATCAATATGGGACACACAGCAAATGTAATTGCTGACACGTGTTTTTAACAACTGCTAAATGTCAAACCGAAATATAATAATACACAAATATTGTAAGACACTTGGCCCATTAAAGAATTTCAGTAATACTGTGGGTATGGTAATTAATTAGTTCATTTTACAGTAGCATACCAACATTAGCATGTTTGCATGACATGTTAATTTATCCCAAAGCTTACAAAACTTGGTTTAATACTTCTCATGAACTGATGTGTTGACATTGAACGCTGAATCTCTTGGTGGGTGCTGTGTGAAACCCACAAGAAGAACATGGGAACAGGAAATACAGCGTACGAGAGTTTATTGCAGAAATACAGAAATATAATGCTCTGATCCAGGCGTGCTGAGCCAAGTGGCGGTTGGGGAGTGGCAGGAGCAATGAGACAGAGAGACAGTTGGCTGGCTTATGGCAGAGGATTCAGGTGTGGTATAGGTCAAGGCAGTCTAAGGTGGAGAGGGAAAAAACTCGAGAGTCAAATCCATAATCAAAGAATTCACTGAAGCAAAGTTATCACACAGGGTTAATGGATGATCTGGTGGAGACTGGAGTGAAGAGGTTTCTGCACTGCAGTGGTTGTTTGCATGATGAGCCTCAGGTGTGCAGTTGGATAGGCAGCAGGAGGGAGGACGTGGCCATCGCCAGCTCATCACAGACACAATAACACAAGGCAGGGGAAACATAGGAAACACAGGGTAAACTAAAAGGCTGCTGAGTGTCTCCACCAAATTACTGCAACCATGTTAGCTGGTCAAAGCTGACCATTTGCTCCATCTTTCTCCTCTCAATTACTGTTGCTACACCAGTCAGACCTTCCATTTTGGCACGACACGTATGCAGTACACAAGGACAATGGTGGCAGAAGTAGATGAAAGCAGCATTGTTATTTTTACACAAAGGTGTGAATTATGATTTTTGAGGTATTTTCACTTTTACATTCACAAGAAGATTAATAAACCAGTTTGGCAAATGTGTCTCGGATAAATTTCCCCAAACCCAATAAAGAGCAGGACTGCTCACATAAACTTCCAAATCATACAGACTCCCTTTTTACAACATGATCCAGTTTAAACTGGAAACACAACTTCTCAAACCTCCCCCCAGTGTTTCTAAGTGGTATCACTGCTGGTGCTGCTGCTGCAAAGACAAGCAGATTGCTGTCAGTTTTCCTCAAAGCCTGACAACTATCAAAGTTGTGTACTGTATTTGTTTTCAAATTTCCAGCCAAAGCTTCCCATCCAACTCATAGAATATTAATGAATTCAGAAAATGTGTGCATCTAATGGTACTAACTGGTGGAAGAAGTCCATTTCACTCTGGGAGTGATTGTTGATTAGCTTTCCAACCCCTGGCAACAAGCCAAAATGTGCATAATTCATAGTTCACCCGCTCTATGGATACTCACAGAGACTCACCAGTGACGTTGCTTGGATCTCTTGGGGCTCCAAGCAAGAAATCCCTGGGGCCCCCAACCCACCCGTGCATACCGCAAAAATTTGGTTTTTGCTCACATAAATGCACAATTTCTGGGAAATTTGAGATGAATACTGAAAAAATAGATTAGTGATACTCAAAGTGAAGTCCAGGGACCAACAGGGGTCTCTGAAAGCCCAGGCCTATCAATGATCGTTATAAATAAGTGGACAGGGGCTCCAAGCCTGGCTTGCCTGTCTGCACACCCCGCCCCTGTGACTCACTAAGCTTATTTATCATATGAATGAGGAATCACTTGGGTTTATTTTTGTTGTACTGAGTCTCAAACTCAGTATTTCTGTTTGTTTCCTGTGAACTGAAGAGCAGTATTTTTGTTAGGATAAGGACTCTTTCATTCTTAGCTGAGCTGTGGGTTGTGTACCAAACACTGATCCGAGATCATTTTCTAGTTAAATATTTAGTGATCGTTATGGAATTTTTGGCCTGTTCACACTGATTTAGACATTTAAATAACAAATAACATTAATTTGGTAAAAGAGTGAAAATATTAAACAATAATTGGCTAATTCTGTGTTTCTTTCTTTTCTTTTCTTTTCTTTTTTTAAGTGTCTGCTTGGAAAAAATTTGGCTCTTAGACAATTGCAGTTGAGGACACCTACCATACTTCATGTTACATCATGTCTTAGCATTCAGGATTAATGTTTTTATTACGTAATATAGTACTTAACATGTTCAGTTGAGTTGATGATACAAATTCTTCCAGTAATATGTAGAAATAGCTAAAGTAATGGGTACTGATGATTGTTGCTACTGAATAGATGTTTTGTGTACATGCTGAGATATACTGTGCAATGTAAATGTACACGAGGTACACATTTGGCCATTCTCTCATGTAAACCTGCAGAGTGTAAGCTGCTTTGTGGAGAAAGAATGAAATAGAAAAAAAAGACACTCAATGACAAACACGAGTTAACATTTAAAAAATGGCTGGTTTTGTCCTGTATTTAACATTAAAACATCATAACAGTCAGACTATGTAACAGTTCAAAGAGACAGATTCAGACACATATTGTGTTTCCACAGAACAAGACATAAGTCCATTTCTTCTACAGATTATGTCCATTACCTCTGATTGGGTCCATTACACAATATAAAACATCATCTGTTAGTGCTGCTTAACCCCATAACAGCATTATTGTTGTGTTAAGTTTCCAGAAATAACAATCTGAGGCTCATATCTTGTGAAATGCATCTTTTTTTCCATTAGCAGCAACAGAAGTTGAGGACAGGATGTCATGAAGAATCACATCTAATCATTTGCATTAAAAATGAACACAGGCTTAATTTGCTCCACTCTGTTGACGTAAGTTGACACAACAGAGCGCTGGTATGTTGTCATATCTGATCCTCTGCGATGCTGTCTAGTCCTCCTGTAGATGGCACTGACTTTCTTCCTAAAGTACTGTCCTGAGAAGACATACAGCAGTGGGTTCAGAGCACTGTTGAGAAAGGCCAGATACACTGAGACCTGGCCTCCGATGTTGAGGGTGTGGAACCACAGCATCTCATCCAATGCTTGGATGTCACAGAGTGTGTCGAGGAAGGTGATTACCTGGAAGGGACCCCAACACAGCAAGAAAAGTAGCATGACAGCATACACCAGTACTGTAGCCTTTGTGTCATTGAGGCCATGAAAACCTACACTTTCCTTCCTCTGAGCTAAAGACTTGATTATGTTCCCACTGCTGAAAACAATGACCAGAACAGGGAGCATGAAGCCCACCACGTTCAGCAGTATCTGATGGGCCAACTTCCAATAGCTGCCATGATTATAATCCAGCACACAGGACATTGTCTCTAGGTCCTCAATGAACTTCACCTTTCTGTGAAACATGGTTGGTGTGCTCAGTAAGAACCCTAATATCCACAAGATGAAGCAGATCACCTTGGCGTAAAGTGTCCGTCTCAGCCATCTGGCCTTCATAGTCTTCACAAGTGCCAGGTAGCGATCAACACTAATCATGACCAGGCTGTAGCTGCTGGTGTAGAAATTGATGATGATGATGGAGTTGACTATTTTGCACAAGGCTTCTCCATACAGCCAGTTAAAGTCATTGAGGATGTACATCGCCCAGAAGGGGAGGCCACACAGGAGAATAAAGTCAGCTAGTGCCAGGTTGCTCAGGTAGATCTCCGCTACAGTCAGTCGATCCTTGTGGATGAGGTACACTGCCAGGACAAAGCTGTTAAAGAGAAGGCCCAGCAGGGATAAGGTGAAGATGTAGGGGGGGATGATGGTCTGGACAATGTCCCATTCTGCAGAGAATGGAGACTCTGATGGATCGAAGGGCAGGGATGCACTGGTGTTTTCAGACCACAGTTTCAACACAGACACAAGTGTCACTGGCTCCATGGGCTAAGAAAAAAATAATTATACACAATTCATCAGTAAAATGCTAACAAAAATGAAGTAATTTGACTTATAACATATTATGATTTGTGAAGTACTGACATTACATTTGAACATGTAAATTCATCATTTCCAGTTTATATGCAATAAAATAAATAAAACATGTTGTGAAATGATTCACCTATGCTAAAAATTTAGCCAACACGATGACATGTTTATTCACAGTTAGGCTGCTTTAGATGTGCTGAGGGAAACAGGCAGCCATCATTGAAAGCATTGATTAATTTCTCTTTCGTCAAACAAGACTTAAAACTTAAGCAATTATTGTTTATATGTAGTACATTACATTTTTTCATGTAATTAAAAGGCAGAAATATGACAAGAAATAATGTGAAGACTGCATAGCACGTGTTAGCATTTTTCGGAAGACAGACTTTAATGCTTAAAACAAAAAACAGGATGAAATATGTAAGGTTCTTACCGTAAGTTTCATGAAAACGTTCCTCCAATGGTCAAAATGCTTATGAAAAAGGCATGTGGAACAGGACTCATCTGTGTACACTGTGCTCCTTGAAAGAGTACACAGTGAGTCAGAGGAGAGATCAGCTGCGAGCGTTTTTGTATATATTGTTGCATTCTTCCACACCCATGGCCAAGGGCTTCAATATATCAACTTGTTTATCAAAACCCTCAAAAATTTGTTCCATGCACCTATCAGAGACAAGCTGAAGCACCAAATGTGGAGGAGGAAGATAAAGCTGCAGAAAGCAGGCGTTGACTTCATCTGAAAGGAAGTGTTACTTTATTGTGTCTAATGATTATTTTAAAGGAAAGGAAGTTTTATTTCATTACTTGACAGCTAAAATGATCACTCATGTGATACTGATACAGTGAGTGGTTTCCTGTAATCACAGCATTCCTCATGGCCAAAAGGAAGATTAACGCGTTGCATTATGTGCAGTTGTGGTACCCATCCATCTGATTTAACTACTTATCAGGATTATTGCCTGTTTATACAGTCCGCAGTACCTCTGTCTATGCTCTGCTGTTGAGATACTGGAATAATCAATTTATGAGCAATTCTTGAATCAATAAGGAATAAAAACTGATGTACTCACTACACACACATCCTGAATTCATGTGTGACGCTATACTAATCTATTCTAAATGTCATGCAATCTCAAGATGATAACAAACTTGATGTGCCTTAAAACCAAATAACCATCAAATAATTTAGAAGATAAAATATGAATAGTATTTTTTGTCAGTATGCAATGAGAAGTGTTATATAAAAGTGAATATGATTGAGGCCGTGGTATCCCTTTTATGGACAAAATTATAACAGCGCCATTGAATCATTAAGACCTTCTGAAAGGAAATATGACTCACTGTCATCCAGTATAAACAACTTTCTTATCAAAACAAAGACACTCAATTCTTCTAATAGTCATAGATGACGCTTTATTGAAGACTACAACACTCATTCATAGTTAAATTATGTTAAAAGCATTCCACACTTTAGATATATTGATAGTGCAGAAGCTAAAGTTAGATTTCACTCTTTTCATACAGCTGTACAGTTGCAGGCTTCAACACAATGATGGACTGATTTTTTTTTTTCGTATGTTACCTCTGTTGGAGTGAGAGCCAGTTTCAGTTTCAACATGTGAAATCTAAACGAAAACAAACCCCAACGTCTCCGAGAAACGACTCAGCTTCCTGATAGTAGCTGTAAAAATACAAAACTCAGCCTGAGACAACGTTTTATTAAGAGAGCCAACCAACAGTTGTAAAACAGATCTGAAAGACCAGACGACTGCTTACAACAATTATATATAGCATCAAGATCAAGACTGACAAGCACGACACAGTACAGTGGCAAACATTATGACACTAATTAACATTAACAGCTAAAACAAATTAGCAACAAAACTGCGGAGCTGCATAATTTCACACACATTTTTCAAGTAACATCTGATATTCTTTTGCGTCTCAACAGATAATTTGCAAAAGTTCAACATTTTTTATTTTCTTCACGTGAGTTAGAAGATTGGTATCACTCTCATGTATGTATGGTACATATGAAGCTATCTTAGCGTAGCATAAAGACTGGGAAGTGGCTAAGATAACTGGCTGCGGGCTGTAGCTTCCTATTAGACGTTAGAGTGGTATCGACCTTCTCATCTAACTCTCGGCAGGAAAGTGAATGAATTATTGTTGAACTGTTCCTTTAAGTGGCAAACTGTTGAGTGAGTGTGTAATCTATACAAAAGATGCTAATTACATGTTAAATTACATTTAACAGCCATTTTTGGTCAAACCTTTTTCTATATGTGCAGATAGATTTAGATTTTAGTACTCTCAGTTTGTTTAGTTGAGTTGAGAATGGCATTGGACTGACCGGACTTCCCCCATTGCTGTTTCCTCCTGCACAGCACAAATCTAAAGACCTCCCTTGCCCTCTGCTTAAAGTGCTTCCCCACAATCACATACAGGAAAGGATTCAATGAGCTGTTACTGTAACCAAGGTAAGTGGCTAACTGGTTGCCAATGTCCAACACGTATGCCCACGTACATCCAGAGATGACCTCGTAGAGATCCAAGGTATCCAAAAAGATCAGAATCTGGTAGGGCAGCCAGCAGAGAATGAACACAGCCAGAACAACAAGAACAAGGCATGCAGCCTTCCTTTCCACACTGTCTCTGCTGCCTTTTTTCATTTTCTTGCTGCTCCGAAGGACTTTAGTGACGTGGAAACTACAAAAGGATATAATGGGAACAGGGATAAGGAAGCCAACTATGCCGACAGTCATGTTGTAGCGCAGTCTCCAGCTTTCATGGGGATACGCTATGTAGCACGCGTCAATGCCCAGATGAGGGAAAAACTGGACGGAGCGGAAGAGGATAGCAGGGAAGCTGAGCAAGACCCCGGCAATCCAGATGCTGAAGCAAATCCCACGTGCCCAGATGGCCCGTCTCCCCCTCCCCTGGGTTAGGGGTCTAGTGAGGGCCAGGTATCTGTCCACACTCACAACTGTCAGGAAGAGCACACTGCAATAATAATTCATCCCAATGACAATGTTGATAAGCTGGCACATAGGCTTCCCAAACCTCCAGTGGAACTTGTTGATAATAGTTGCAACCCAGAACGGCAGACAGGAAACCATGAGGAGATCGGCTGCTGCCAGGTTGCTCAGGTAGATGTCAGCTACAGAGCTGCGCCGCTTCTGCAGACAGAACACACAAAGCACAAAGGAGTTGCCGATCACTCCAAGAAGACAGATGATGGACATGTAGGCAGGCTGCATGGTGTAAACCCAATCCCATGCATCTGTGTGGTTGCAGACAAGCTCAGCACTCTCAGCACTCTCCATAAGTGACACACCTGTTGATCACTGTGAGAGCTGGTGCACAGAAACGGGGGGTTTAGAAGCGGAAAAATAAGGGTGTGTTCAAAACGAACGCATAGACTGGTAAAACCATTTAATTGTGTCAACACAGGTTTAATGTATGCGTTGCTAGTGTCACGTCATGATTTGACTTTGAGTGTGAAGGGATAATAGATTAAATGGAGTGTGGATAATGGTGGTTTATCAGTCAGAGCGCACAGCACACACATGCCATCGTCAAAGAGGGGGATCTCAGCAACAGATACTGAATGCAGCATCTGCGTGATTAAACAAAACCAAGGCCTTACATTCATGCCTGCGTGGACTTACAAACACATACAGTATACAAGCCAACATACTGTAGCGCTGGTTATGTACCCTTTGTAATTTAAACTGTCTCTTTGTGACATTCAAGGTTTGACCAATATATGTTTTATTCCACTCATTAAATGGAAGTTAGCAAGTCAAGGTAACTAGCATTTGCTTGGATAGTGGAAGCTTTACAATATTCTACTTGAGAAGAAATAAAATCATGAATGAACTTCTTGATATCAGGCTGACAGAGAAATTAGCTAATTTTTAAGATGATCTTCAATTGATTAAAAACAAGATTGAATACTCAGATTTCTCAGTGTAGGTTTGAAATTTGTGTACAGGGAGCCAAGAAGCTTTTGTGAAATAGGGATTAACTTTTGAAGACCAAAAAGAAATAAAGGAACACCCAGCCCTTTATTTCTGACTCTTAATGGGACAGAATTTGTGTTCCATCTGCATAACAGTGGTTATAGAATTTGTGTTTATGCACAGTATGTCAGAGTGGCAGCATGTATACACAGAATAACAGAGGGTCAAGCATGCAGCCTTGGGGAATACCACAGGTCAGAGGGGCCACAGAGGAGGGGGCATCACCAACTACTACTGAAAAGGTCTGTTTGAGAAAATAAAATCTGAACCAGTCTAGGTCAGTATCTCTGATGCCAACCCATTTTTCAAAGCAATCCAATTGGCTAAAATGATCAACTGTGTAGAATTATAACTTGCAGGTATAGAGTGCAGTTTTGGTGCTATGACATGCATGGAAACCTGATTGAAATTTGTCAAAGATATTATGATTATTCATGACAGAAATCAACCCAGAGTAAACAACATTCTCTAAAATTATTGATATGTATGGTAATTTAGAAATGGGCTTATAATGTTTTAAATTCAGAGGGTCAGGACTGGGTATTTTATGAAATGGGTGCACCAATGCATGCTTAAGGCAGGACTGAACACCAGAAATGAGAGTCCTTACTGCATTTTGAAAAGTGGACAGATCAGTCTGCATTTTTGCTTTATTTCTTTGGTACTGTTATTTAGCCAGGGTGTGCTCCAAGTTGGTTTTTGGTCAATGCCAAGTGCAGTGGTGTAAGCCTTATGAAAGTTGCCAGCAGAGTTTGTACTAGGGAAACATCAGTAGACAGTGTGGGAGCAGGAGGTGTAAGGAAGGCCTTAAAAATAATAGTTTTATGGTCAAAAACACATAAGCTGACCTCGCACAGATCAACACTTTCAAGAATAAAATCAGAGGAGAGAACAATGTCCAGGGTGTGTCCCTTTAAGTGAGTAGGACCCTTAACTGACTGGGCAAGATTGAAAGATTTCACGATGTCATAAATCTAGTAAAAGTGATGTCAAAGGAGGAAGCATACACACAGTTAGATTTTAGGGGTCTGTAGATTAAAACACTAAGTAAAGGGGTCTTGTTTTTTTATCATAAAACCAAGTGATTGAAATGAGGAAAAATGTCAGAGAGAATATGGGGAGCACTTAAAATGATCTCTGTGCAGCGACTACCTGAAATCCATGGCTGGTGGAAATACCAGTCACCTGGACTGGTCTACAAAAATCGAAATAAAATAAAAAATAAACTAAAATTAAAAAATCTAACTGGTTTGGCAAAGTGGGATCATGGAGGAAAAATTATTTATTTTCCAGTGACATTTAACAACACAAACACAACTGGATGAGACGACAGGGCGAGCACTCACAAGGTGAAGCAACAAGGTTGACCGGGACCACGTTATTAGCATTAACTGTGCAATTGTGTTGGTGGAGGACTCTTTTAGCAGTAGCACTGTGAATAGCCTTAACAGGTGACACTGAATTATATCACAATTGCAGACATTTTTTAATGTTTGTGGAGAGCACTTGTGATCCTAATCCGCTTGGATGCAGTCCATCAGGACTGTAGAAGGCATCACAGAGCCAGAAAAAAATCAGAAGTTTTGTGCACATTCAAGCTATTTGGATGAGGCGGCTGAAAATCTCTGCATCATGCTGGCAGAGATTTGATATGGGACTGGAGAACACAACATTGTGTTTCAGGAACTCTTAAGACTGAAACAATAGACAATAGACAATGCTATCAATTAAAAGTACCAATCAACACTGCTTTGAAAACATTTATCTTAAATATGTTGGCATAACTACGCATCAGTGTCGACTTAGAAGGACATTAGATTCAGCTGGACATGTTGGTCCCTGGTGACTCGATTGGGAAAATCGAAACCCCCTCCTGCATGGAAATCTGTTAAGTGGAGGCAACATCAGACTGAAGATGGAGACGGAGTGTAACGAGTTGACTGTTCTGTGTGATATCTGGTAACTCTGTGGGGACACTGCAGAAAAACAAATAAACCTTAAAATTCCTTATATATCCCAGATTTAGAGAATTCAGTGAAACCGATCCTGAAAGGCAGACAAAAATACATGGAGCGAGGTCAAACTGTATATTTCTGGCGTACATTTTACCCTTTGAAGCAAATTTGTCTGCCTGCATGTTTTTTGTTCCACAATAATTTTCCAGCCCTAGCAATGGTGGTGAAGCCTGACTCCTAACAAAGGTTTCCTGTTTGGCATGACATGTCTTAATTTTGGTTACAACAAGGGGTGTACCCTTGACCACAACCCACAATGAGTCAACATTCAGCCATTAAAAGGTGGTGTGGGGAGAAATGTGTAATGAGACAACTGATGTCCATACAGCCAACAAAAAGGAACATGTTTCTGTGCCGCCACTGGAAACTCTTTGACAAACTCCTGTTTTTAACTCTGCAGACAATGAGTCAGAAACACCAGAAAACACTTAGCAAGCATTTGGGGCCCCTCACATTCGGGTTTTTGTGCTCAACATTTAAATGCATTATAAAGATTCAATAATTCATCCGTAAAACCATATATATATGTTTTATTTGATGGTTATGTACAGAGACAAACAAATACTGGTGCTATTTACAATAAGAGTCATCAGCAATACAAGAAAAAAGAAAAACTGTATTTACATAAAGTACTTTACAATTTACAATAATTGCTTAAGCACCACCTGGACATTCAAGATACTGATGCTTTACAGTTTTTGTTACAAATGGCCAGCTGTAGTTTATTGCACGTGATGAAAAAGTGAGAAAAACAACTGTATGTGGTCAGGTTTTCCAGTTTATGATAAGTGACATAGTAATTTAACACAGTTGTGAGACAGTGACACTGTTTTTTAGCAATCTGTAACACCTCCCCCTGTAGGAAAGATTCATTCCTGGCTTGTATGGCTTCACACAAATAATTACCTTCCCTACAAATAATTAAAGCCAAAGTTTATCATTCTGAGAAGACGTCTTGTCAAAAATTGATCTGAGGAAGGATGATTTGGTCCCATTACTACACAATTACATCCGCTACTATCCTAATCATGACTTCATCTTATCATTTCAATCACTTACATTGTCGCAAGACAATTAAGTGACTATTTCCAACAGTCACCTTCATGCAAAGTCTTTTTTTGAAAGCATAATTTTATGCCAAAGTTTTCAGTGTAGAGGACAGGTTTGACCGTGTGGACTCAGAGGACTCTTTTTTCTTATTATTCCACTGGTTGAGGACTTCCCGAACTTTTTTCCGGAAGTTCTTTCCTACAATGACGTAGAGGATGGGGTTGAGAACACTATTAAAGAAAGCAAAGTAGGTGAAGATCTGGTTGCAGATGTCTAGGACATTCGTCAGGTGACACCCTTGCAGGATATTAGCTTGTAACAGCACGTCCAGTATGGTGATCACGTGGAATGGCACCCAGCAGATCAGGAATGCCAGGAGGACCACTAGCATCAGAGTGGTGGCCCTCTGCTCTGTTTTCTCTGCATTGAACCTCTCTAATGCCTGGATCTTCAAAGCCTGAATAATCTTGATGGTGCAGAATAAGATGATTGAAATGGGGATGATGAAGCTAAAAACAATCAACATCCCATTACAGACCTGCTGTACAGCACGGTTTGGGTAGTCCAGAAAGCATGCATGTACACCATACTCAGGGAAGTGTTTGACTTTCCTGAAGATGAGCGTGGGGACAGTCAGGAGCAAGCCAAAACCCCACATCAGCAGGCAGCCCATTTTGGCGTATTTTGGCCTGCGCATTCTGCCGTAGGACATCGTATGCACCAGAGCCACATAGCGATCTATGCTAACCAGAGCAAGGAAGTAGATGCTGGAATAGGCGTTCATCTTAATGCCCTGGTTGACGACTTTACACAGGAACTGACCAAAAGGCCAGTTGAAACCGTTGGCTATGTTGACGGCCCAGAACGGCAAACAAGTCACCAGAACAAGGTCAGCGGCAGCCAGGTTGCTCAAGTAGATCTCAGCCACGGTGCAGGGCTTCTTATGAAGGCAGAAAATCATCAGGACAAACACATTAAACACAATTCCCAGCACAGTGATGAACAGGATATACACCGGTTGGCTGGTGCTGAGCCACTCCCAGGCATCCAGGTCAGGACAGTCAGTCCCATTGGGGTTGCTTTGGTCTCCATGTGAAGCTGTGGTGCCGAAGCCTGGGATGCTGTGGAGAACAGAGAGCAAAGACAATTAAACACTGACATTAAAGCAGTTTCAGAATTTATTAACTACACTTGTTGAGAGTTAGATTAAAGGATCGATACAACCCTCATGATTGTACAGTAAGTATGTAGCCGCGCTGATTAGCCTAGCTTAGCAGAAAGACATATATCACAGATCCTCTCATCTAACTCTTGGCATGAAGTGAATCATTTTAATCGATGAAATATTGAACTATTCCTTCACACATTTGAGCAAAGACCATGTATAATAAAGAATATGTATTTAAACTTAAGACGTCAAGCCATATGCACAGCATGTATTCATATCATAGAGCACGAAACATTTACATTACTTAGAAAATACACCACTGTATCACTGAAATTAAACTTAAAGCTAGCATAATATTATTATAACTGTTCATATTTGTTGGTTCGTCAATAAATCTCCTTTGTGCCTTTTCCTCTGTGTGATTTGTTGTTGGGATTGTCTGGATGTGTCTTTGCCCATTGGGGAAATGTTCAGTAGGGTCATCCCCTGACTTGGCTTTTGTTTGCACAGGAGCAGACTTAAAAACAGTGCCTACTTGTACTGCTTGTTACTTTCCAGCAGTGAGCTTTCTTCTGCACTAAAACAAGATAAGCTACCATTATAACATTACTGAACAATTACTGTGGTAATTGAGCATCTACAAACAGCTGATCAACACCTGAGTTCTGTGAGCAACAACTACACACCCAATCATAAAACACAGCGGTGCATTTAAATGCCCATCTCCATTCTGTAAATCTTACTGCTACTGCAATTTGCTGAATTGCGATCTTTACATGCACCACCTACCAGTCCTGTCTGTCCCCATAAATCCCATAAGTGCTGATGTCTAAGTCGTGTAGTACATGTTTGTCATGTTGCAATAATGAGCAACAGGCTTCACTCTGTTCCCCCTAATTCCTCTGTGGTTGTTGTTGTCATCTTACTCATCCAGGAATCAGTTTTACACTGAACCATTACTTCAGAGTCATCTGTATTTTTAAATTGTACTCAACACATATGAGAGCAATTTTGAATGAGAATGAAAAAGAATCAATAACTGCAAGTTAAGAATGCAGATCTTCATGAAAAGTGTCAAGAGTTTGTTTTTGTTGCCGTAAACAGAAGATACTATCTCCATGGCAGTGGGCAAACTGAGGGCATGAGCAACTGTTGCGAAATGCAACTTGTGTTCTACAATAACCAAATTTGACATTTATAAAACGTATGAACTTCAGTACACTTCTTATACGTGACACAGAGAAGTCAGTGTCATTTGAATTCAGTTTTTTGCTCTTTTCTGCTACTATTGGTTTATCAGCATAGTACAAAAAAACTTTTCTAGAAAATGTATATTCCAAAAAGAGAGGGAGGTACTGCTCACTGACATGTAACACTAAGCATGTTTGCTAAAAGACAAGTCTCTTCTGGATAAGTTTTTCATCTCCTTGAGTTTTTTTGGCTGTGTTTTACTGTTCTGTTTAGTGTTATGTAAGTTAAGATTGACATGAAATTATTATAAAGCACAACACCACTGTAAGTTGTCAGTTCTCAGTGTCTAAGCAGAGAATGTATCAATCTTTTGCAATATACAAACCAAATGAATCTTATACTTACCTTGTCGGTTGAAGAGTCATTCCTCCTGAGTATGTCCAGATGTGAAATGTCCAGATGCCTGGTTACACTGCTCCAGTGCCCTCCCTTACTCTACTCAGTCTGCGTCTGACTCGCTCTCTTCAAGGCAACTATAATTAAACTGATGTCAGCCAAAACGTCATACTTCAGTCTACATACCGTCTGTCTCTCTCTCCTGTTTGTCCCCTATCCTCCTCTAAGATTACACACAGCATGTTTCTGTGTTTGTGATCTGGCAGAGTTAATGTTTACTTACTGCATACTTACTGCAGGAAAAAGATCTCCAGGATTGTTAATGTGTTCAGATATGCAGATATGTGTTCAGATATCCCACCATGTTGAAGGTGTTAAATGATTTTGCTGCTGTATGCACAGTGTTGAAAATTATATTGTAAATTATTCATTCATTCATTCATTCATCTTCTATACCCCTGATTATCCCTTTCGGGGTTGAAGGGGGGGCTGGAGCCTATCCCAGCTGTCAACGGGCGGGAAGCGGGGTACACCCTGAACCGGTCGCCAGCCGACTGCAGGGCAACACACACACAAGCATTCACTCTCACATTCACACCTAGGGACAATTTAGAGTCACCAATTAACCTAGTGAGCATGTTTTTGGTTTGGGAGGAAGCCGGAGTGCCCGGAGAGAACCCACACAGAACATGCACACAGAAAGGCCCCCGCCTGACCCAGGGATCGAACCGGCAACCTTCTTGCTGTGAGGCACGCGCACTACCTGCTGCGCCACCGTATTGTAAATTAAATTTTTTTAATCTTTCTTATTTTCTTGTCAGTATGCAGCCACTTGCAGGCAGTTGATGTTAAAAAACACAAATGCATAAAGACAAGTTTCTTTTTGAACACACAGTAGTTCAAGTGTCAAAAACAGACAAAATCGTCTTGCCAAGGACTGAGATAGTATTTTGCCTACTGGCAATGTTGGTATACTATTTTCATTATAAAAATAAGGAATATTTCAAAGATTTCTCTGTTACACTGTCACACTTGTATGTGGGGGTGCAGGGAAACAAAGGGTCAATCACACAGACAGGGAGGCAGCAAACTGCAGGAACAGAGAGGCAAAAAGAAGAAGAAATACTAATTACCAAACATTCCAAAAATAGCAAATTAGTAAGGCTCAGGCTGGAGACAAATGCAAGACAACTGAAAGAGGTAAAACAAACTGACTAAATACACAAGAGAGGGAGGACTAATGAGGGACAGGTGAAACTAATTAGCAATCACAAGGGGGGACGAGACAAAGACAGGAAATAAAACAAAACACAACACATGAGGAGAAATGCTTTCAACACAAAACAGTGAATAACTAAACCCAAAACCATGACAGGAACTACTCTGGGGAACAGGCAGGAGGATGACCAGGAGGTTGGGATTGCTCTTGAGGACTGCCCAGAAGTTGAGCAGACCAGCAAAACTCTCGTAGGACTGGGCAGAAGGCTGGCCTCCAGAGGTTGGGCTGGAGACTGGTGACATAGGCCGACCCCTCTGGAAGCCGGCAACCTGGCTGGAGTGTGAGACCAGAGACTAGAGGCATAAGACCTGAACTAGAGGCTGGCGACAGGCCAGCAGGACTGAAGGCCAGTGGCTGTCAGGGAAACCTGTGGAGCCAGAGAAACAGGAAGTTGATGGAACACCACCATAGCAGACTGCTGCAGCTCAGCAGGAACAGGTTGTTGCTGTATCTCAACAGAATCAGGAGATAGCTGCAGCACTGCCACTGAAGACTGCTGCACTTCAGGAATGCGATAACAGCTGCAGTTCTGGCTCAGTGGATCACTGCAGCTCATGAACAGGAGAATGGTGCAACTCCGGAGCAGATGTTGGCCAGACTACTGACTGGGAACCAGAAACAGATGTCAGATGCCGCTCAGACTCAGGAATTGGAGAATCATCAGCCCTTGGCACCGCGAACTCCAAGCCACTGGGCAGCAATGGAGATGAGCAACTGGGCAGCTGACGTCAGCAGGAGCAACCCTTCCTTCTGGAGGGTTTTTTCAAAGATGGCTCCAGAACAGGATCAGACACAGGACTGGCTAGTTTCATGCTAGCCAACTGGTTAACTCACCCAAAGGTGGCAGTCTGGTGGCTGTCTGACTCTATAGCAAGGTCCAGGAGACCAACTCAGAAACAGGAACTGGCTGGAGGCTAGCAGGCCGATGACAAGCTGACTGCAGCTAGAGCTGGGAGGAGGCTAGCAGGTTGGTGGCTAGCCGACTCAGGAGATAGGGCTGGCAGGAGGGTAGCTGGCCTGATAAAATCTGGTTGGCTGTTTGCAGTTCCAATTCTGAACATTAATTTGCGATTACCATAATGGTACTGACTCAGCTTGTTGTGCTTGTCCCTACCCGATCTGCCGAGGAAACCCTGTTTGTCCTGCGCATGTGTGAAAATGCGGTTAGGTGTTAGGACCTGACCTACACCCATGTGTAGTACTGATCGGACAGGTTGTACGGTGGTGACAGTGCTAATCTCAGCACGGGTTGCTAACAAGAACTTGTGCTTGTGAACTTTATTTCTGTATTTAGTGCATCAGTCTACATATTGTGTAGTCTGAGCCCAGCTGCACATTCGTACCATGACAGTTCTGCACGAATACACACTGCATTATAGCCCCAGTGTTAAGTAAATTAGAGAATTAAGTGGAAACAGCACAAAAAACCTCAAATTTGAACAATTCTTGGATATTTTGTGAGAAATGATGATAGCAAAAAATTCAAATAAATTTCCCATTATGCAAACATCTGACATATGAGCATACAATAGTAATGTTATTTATAATCCTCAGCATTAGAGAACAGTAGATAAGTGCTTGGTCTACGATGAAAGCTATTGTTAATGCTATAGGAGAGAGATGGTCATGCACTGCTTGCTGTGAAGTAGAGCAATTAGACTGCACTGTATTTATTCAAAGATTATTGTTACCACGAGTAACTCTGCCAGAGTCAGGTCTAAAGTATGACACTTTAATGGCTTCAAGTGCTTTATGATAAGGTAACTGTCACACAGTGAAACATTACTGTGGGAAAACTGTGGTTTACCTTCTATCTAATGTGCCTGCAAACATGTTCGGGCAGGCAGAAGCACCGCATGAAACACACAACCTAAACTCATTTGGCCATGCACTGCATCAGACAATTAAATTTCTGCAGGCATATGTTCCTAACAGATCTTTGTAATGTGATTTGTGTGTTTCTACTGTGAACACTACAATGGCCAGTAAAATGACTGTCACTGCATCACAACAGCAATTTGCGTGCGCTGCTTCCTGGATCATATTTAATCGTGTCAGACACAGTTTTGAAAATTGTTTTTATGCCTGAGCAGCATTCAAACATTCATGACAATTTCACCTTTCACATTCCTGCTGTTTGAGTGTCCAGTCTGTGATCAACCCTCCTCTCCAAGGCTAAACATTCGGTTACTACAAGTTGCTTGAAAACATGGCCTTCAGACATGTCCACAACCTAAGGCCCTGGACCCACATGTTACAAGTTTGACATAACAATGTTCCTGTTTGTCCTTCATGCGTGTGTTTTCGCTTACACAGGTTTGACTCACTCACCCTAAATCTCACAACTGGACTCAGCAACACACCCTCTCCCTCCGGTGGGCCTCTTGCGCCTGCTCTTCTCTTGCTCTTGGCAAGTTGTTATTTTCATGGATAGCAAGAGTGAAAGTTCTTAACTGTTCCATGGTCCAAAACAGCAAATCAAACAATTCACCCTATTGGCATTGTCATTATCCATTGTTGCTCTCCTGCTGTATTATGTGACTCAGACCCTTCCCTCCTGTGTGATGTCAATCTCTACTCTCTAATCTCTTCCTAATCTACCAAACAAAGATTTATAGCAGACAAATTACAGATCAGATTTTCTATACTGTGCTCAAACAGACATGTGAGTCTTTGTCTGGAGGCTCAATCATCAGGCCGATGATGATCAGCTCTTATGAGGACTGAGAGTTTCATTTATCTGAGAAATGCATTTAGGATGAACAACATGGCAATTTGAGAGACATTAAGATCTCACAGAGCTGTCCTAAATAGGGACAATGTACTTTAAGCCAAAGGCCATTTTCAAGTTAGCATCGACTAGAATGGACAAAGGGCTTAAAAGCAGTCAATAATCTGTGAAAATAGATCTGGTTTGTCATGTTAATATGATGACTGAGCAGTAAATGCATGAGCATGAATGTGAGCTTCCTTGAAATGAATTCCTGTTTTTGACTTTTCTTTTGGTCCTAAACATGCACAGACATTGAAGGACACTCTGCAATGTATACCTTAGAAGTGTAACAGATTTCACACATGAACCCTATTGAAGGGAAAGGTTGATAATCTGAGTGCAGACACTTGAAGTGACCTCCAGAAGGTTGCTGCCCGGTAGCCAGGCTGAAGCAGACAGCATTCAGTTGTGGACTTCCAGTTGGTGCCGGCTCCATTATCTCACCCACCATTTGTTCCTCGTGACGGGTTGCATGTTGTCTGTCATGCAATCTAATAACAGCGAAATAATGAGACTTCCTGGTGCTGAGATATTTCCTCCTTTTCTCATCCACCCTTTCCTCGTTTCTTGAAATGATAACAATCAAATCATGTCTTATTTGATGGATGTTTTTTACTCAGTGTTTGATTGATTAGTCTATATAGCAATGAGAGCATTGTACAGTACTGACCTCCCACTCATGACACTTTCCCAACACATTTCCTTGGCACCTAATGCATAACAAAGGAAGCTTCATGTCCAAACAATAAGACAAAAGTAGTTATGTAATACACTAATTATAAAGAATGGAAGGTCTTGGGTTGCCAAGCCAGGGTTGATATTAAAATAAAAGTATTAACATTCACATCAAGTTATTTTTGTTTTGCATCAGTATTGATTCAGTGACATTCTGTCTTGTTGTTCTGACAAATTCAACTTCACTCAACGCTTTGACTTGCAGTACATGTGCTCTCCCTGGTTTCTTCATACTGCTTCGTACTATTTGAAAGAATGTTTAATCATCTGCCAACATCCTTCCAGACCTTCATGCCTCTCAGGTCATCTGGTTTGCCAATATGCTCTGGTTTTCTCATCATTATCTCTCTGAACTTTGTTCTGTTTCTATATTGTTCTTGTGTGGTGAGGTTAAACATTACATATATCATCTTTATACTGTTTTCAGTTGAATATGTGTCAAAAAGGATTAGCAAGTTACCACATTATGTTTTACACAGCATCCCAACCTTTTGAACTCGGGCCTTGCATTAACTTAAAGACAATGACACCAAAATGAATTAGTTAGTGAAACTATTTTGATTTGTGTTTACATATAGGGATAACTCCTGAGGTCCACTGTAGCATGTTGCTTTAGGGACAATGGATAAATGTTTGATCTGGGCCCCTCATATCCTATATAAAGAACAATTTATCGACAGTCTATTTCCGCATGGAAAGCTGTCTTTGGAAAAAAAAAAAAAAAAAAACAGGTTGAAAAAAATCCTACAATTAATAGTGACAAATTTTCCTGTTAATTGTTGGTCTTAAGCAGTATATTATGGGCTGGTGGAGAACTAAATTTAAAAGGTGTAAGTTGTCTGTATTGTATTGCAGACTTTTTCCATTAGAGACAATTTTCTACTGAACATAAAAAAAATACAGCTAAGTGTTTACAGTAAGGTCTGTGGTTTATCTTGGCAAGAAAATACAGTGTTTCGGGAACAAGCTGCTGTTAAGTTTATAAAATTTAATTTTCCAGTGACATGAGCACCACAAACACAATTCCATGGTATTGGGGTGGCTACAGAAGTCTTCAAGAGGTGGTTATCTCAAAACCTCTCAAAATCTGCAAGGCTAGATGTGGCGGGTACATAAAACATGCTTGTTTTTGTAATTTAGAACACTGTGCCTATGTCCAACATATTATTTAATAGATTTAACAGCCTTGTCACTTTAACCTAATGTGTGTGATTTAAACCTGTCCCCTGGCCCAGTCCTTCATAAGGTTATACAGACACACTCTATGAATCCTTTACTCTGGGGTGATTTCTCATAGCAAACCGAGAGGTCTTTGAGTAATCATAAGAAGAGACTACAGGCTCTGTCTGCTGCTGTTAGTTATGTCTCAGTGGTGTGTAATGAGGTATATAAAAAATGTCTGGATGAGGAGGCGGCAAGGGCCCTGCTCCTGTTCCAAAATACTCAGCTCATTTCCTGTCTCCTTCTGCTTGTCTCTTAAGGTTTTTTCCAGGCTGTGAGCTCCATTACTCGGCACTGATCCCGCCCCCGTTGCCTGTTTCGTAACTCCTCACAGATTTGAGACAACAGGGCGCAGCTCCAATCATGTAGTTTATATATTGTTTTCACAGCTGTCCGATAGAATCAGGGCCTTTGAAAGGAGAGTGAGTGAAGGCTCATAGGAAATGGAATCAAACCAGCCCCGGGGTTTGATGCTGCGAGCGTCCCCAGGCCTCGGCCCTTGTGTGAAACAGCTAATGCAACTTCGACGAGCAGCTGTGGAAGCCTTTTCTTTATAAATCAAAATCAAATTCAACGTCTGCTTTTAATGCTGTGTGCTCAAATGTTCCTGCCAGACAAGAGACAGACCACCTAATACTGCTGTGTTTACTGTTAAAGAGACAGAGACTGTAAAATGTTTCTGCTACACAAGGGTGAGACAGGTTTTGCAAAGTGATCTGCCTTTTCCCTCACATTTTCATCGTTTCTATAAAACACAGGCAACGGAAATTGAGCAAATCCAACGCAAGGTAATAAAAATAGGATTCAATTTCACATCCCCTTTTTTTATTAACCAACCAGCCGTCACAAGACATTATGCATTACAGTGAGTCACCTACCAGTGGGTGGCCGCAATCCAAACGTCTGTTGTCTGAAACTTAGTTTTGTTTTCATTCTGTAATTTCAACGTCAGAACAAATTAAAAAAGCGTATTTTAGCTACCACAGGAAGCCTGCCGTTTATGGTGAACTAAACCTGTTTATGTGCAAGCTGAAAGCTTACGTCTCTGGCTGTGGTTGTTGATAGTTTAGAGAAGAACTGCGTGAGAGGTAAACTATGTGGGAGAAAGCCACTTGATAAATGAATACTTTATTATTCTGCTTCTCAGAGTGGGTAAAGGTGGTTAAGACTTCAAATTACTGAACTACGTAACTTCTCATTGAGCATCCAGAGCAGTTACTGGGAGTTTCTATATGCTGTAAAACCGTCGCAGCAACCGTCTTTTAAACATGTTCTTAAAAAGCAACTCAGCTTTATTTTCAACCATTAAAGGAACATCTGATAAATTCAAACTAAAATGCAATGTCAGACAAACAGATAGCAGGCATATCTTGTCTTATATGCTTGAATATTGTGTCTCTTTTACTCTGATTCCTACTGACAGAGTACATGGCCAATGTCAGCCTCAGAGGGACGAAGGAGATGACTGCAAGGATCACCATACTGTCAAAGCCTTTCAGTGAAACAAGCAGGGGATTGCTACTACATATCACTTGCTTGTCTGCTCTCTATCCCTGAAACATCTTCTCTATCTTCTCTATAACCTGATGCAATGAAAGAATCATGCAAAGACATATTTTGTTTAAACTTTCACTCTTTCAACCTTCACTTAAGTGATTAAGTTATTTCTTATTCATATAAATATTACTTAAAATTGCATGTTTTTTCAAAATATTCCTAAAGGTTGCTGTTTTATATGAACTAACAGCAGTTTCCTGTTTCCTCCTGTTTCTCCTAGTAGGAGCTTCACATCACTGTATGTCAAAGCAGACTCAGAGCAGACTCTTTGCACATCACACTCATGGACATTACATGTTAAAGAGCAATGTCTCTGCAATAATCCTGCAATATACATAGATCCACTGTACTTACATACACATATGTCTATATAGCAGTTCTTTGTATATAACTTGAGTCACAGCATGCTTATGCACTGCACACAGTGGTGGAAAAATTTGATATTTTACTTGAAGTAAAAGCACCAATACTATTCTATATAAATACTTTGTTACCAATAAAGATTCTACATTCTAAATGCTTCTTAAGTAAAAGTACAGAAGTATTCTTAGTAAAATGTGGTTAAAGTATCAAAAGCAAAAATGCCGTTTTAAATTCTGCATTGACTGACATATTGTTACACATTATTATACTGTTAATACTGATGCTGATCAGTGTGTAAGCATTTACTGTTGGAGCTGCTTGAGGTGGAGCTAATTTTAACCACTTCATGTACACGTAGATAGGTTAGACCAGTGGTTCCCAACATGAGGGATCAGGTCCCACCTTAAATAATTTGACCTCTGTCAGTCTTAAGTAGCCATTTAAATCAAGACATGTGAGAAGTAATAAACTTTTCACATGTTTTTTCCTGTAAAACCTTCCCCTGAAAATTAACTAGTGACTTTTGCTGTCACTAGTTAAATGTAGTGGAGCAAAAAGTGCAAGATTTCACTCTGAAATGTAGTGGGGTAGAGGTATAAAGTAGCATAAAATGTATTTATTCATGTATTACTTATTACACATCTATACAGTATTGAATTCCAGCATTTAGGACATTTTTAATGCTAACTTGGCACGAGTATGAGTATGTTTAGAACTGCTGAAAACAGAGGTCACATTCCTTCTATGTATGTTTGTACTTTGCTAGTGAAGTCTATCTTGATTCTACAGTATACTGTATGTAATGCATGTACTGCATAAGCTCATCATCTTGGAATACCATCTGAAAAAAATTGATATGGAGCCCTCTACTGGATGAAGTACAAAGTGTTCTTAGCCTCAGACATGAAATGGACAAAATAACACAGCTGTTACTTTAGAGGCTGTTTACTTTTTGAAAACACACATGCACATTAGAACATGTATGGAAGTAAGTCATTAATTCACATACTGTGTTCTTGTGTCATCAGGCATAATAATCATCTGAGGATACTGAAATATTTGGTTTGCAGATTTGATGATTCTGTCAAAAATCTTATTTTTGTAACTTGCCTGTAAGCAGTGGCGAAATGTAACTAAGTACATGTACTCAAAAACTGTACTTGAGTGCAATTTTGATGCACGTGTACTTTACTTGAGTATTCCCATTATCTACTACTTTACACTTAAAGTGCAATATTTCCCTGTGAATTGTGTGGAGTAGAAGTACAAAGTAGCAGGAAATGAAAAAGTACAAATACCTTGAAAAAATACAGTACCTGTGTACATTTTATTACTGACTTTCCATAAATGGCAATATACAATGATTGTAACTCTGACATAACAGTCATTATAAATACTTTAAATTATTTAAGTATTTATAAATACTAACACCTAAGTAACTAAATACTACAGCATTATAAATACTAAATACAAATGTTGATGCTTTACAAGTACTGCAAGTACATTTTGATTATAATGTTTTTTTTCTTCTTAAGCAACATTTTGAATGTAGGACTTAAACATATTAGTATTTTTACACTGCAGCAGTACTACTTTAAGTTAAAAAAGCCCTGAATGCGCCACTGAGTGGAAACTCTTTAAAGCACGCAAAAACTTTAGTAGATCTCTAAAATAAAAGTATGAACCTGAAAAAAATGAGCATAATAAGTCACTTTTAAGTTACACAGAAATGGCCTTTAAGGTATCACAACTCCAAAATAACACTGTAGGTATAAGACTTATCTGAAACAGAAAACCATCTCCCCTGCACACCTGCCAATGTGTGAACTGGAGATGACAAAGATCAGCATCGATCAGTCTCTGTTGTGCTCTGAGAGAACACCTGTCAGACATTCATCACCACACAGAGAAACGAACAGAGGCTTCCACTGTTAATCCGGATCCTTTCCCTCCACATTCTCTCGCATTTTGGCCCTTTTCAATCATCCTGTCATTTTCTGTCAGCCTGTGCATCTGTCTATCTGTCTCTTTGCTGGCCTCGCATCAGCCCCTGGAGTGGTCTCCGCTTTAATTTTGGCCAGCAACCATGTAAGTGAGACTCAACTGTGTCTGCCAGTGGGTGCATCAGGCAACCGGACTGATACATGTCAGCCTCCATGGTGATAGGCTGTATGTTCTGCATGCATAACCAATCACATGCAGTTTAGTGACAGCACTGGTTTGCCAAGGGATGGGAGTCTTATTCCCAGGGCTGTAGTGCTTTCTGATAAATTTCTGGAAAATGCATTCATGGTCCCTAAAGGATGAATCCTAGTGATCCACTGCGGTGCAGTACAGCCTCACAGAGCTGCTAGCATGTAGACTCATCTTCTTTCTGTATGTGATTACTACTCTGAATACTACCAGATGGATACTGCATAGTAAACAGTGCAAATATCTGTGTTAAGTCAGCTTGCTTCATAAAAATTAAGGCTGTATTAATAAGCTTCATATTTTAGAGATTTGGTTCAGGGAATCGGTAGGCAGGGCTGTTTCCATCTTCTTCAAAGGCCAACTTCCTCATCAATTCCCCTCTCTTTCTAAGGATGTTTCCTATATGAAATGACAAGCAGAGACAGATATGTCATCTGAGAGAGACCCAGCCATCCACTCAACAGCCATACTAAATCAAAAGAACAGGGTTCCTGCCTTTTGGATGACGGGTGATGCTGAGCTCCCATCATGGAGTAACAGCAATGAAGCATTTTCACTGAGGCTACTGCAGCATCAGGGGGTGGTGGAGTCCCACGGGATTGCATTAAAGACTCTCTGTTCCCTGTCCCCATTGGCACACTATTTACTAATGCGATTGGAGGTAGAAAGGAAAGCCTGATGCAGAAACGGATTACATGCCTGCATCTTGTGTCCTCACACATGATAACTGACTGAATGAATCAGTGGGAAAGTTTTCAATTATGACTTTTTATGTTGATGACACACATCATCAGTTAACTGCTCTGTGTCAGTCTTTGCAGGATTGTTCATACTGTCACAAGTGATTTGGCTTACAGGGCTTATCATCTTGTTTCATCATACTGATTAGTCAGAGCTGTAGGTGCAGCTCTGTGAGCGCCTCATCAGAGGATATTAGCTGGATGGACAAGCGTCTGTAATGAGCAGCCTCATTAGAGGGTGCGTTTGCATGTGAGAAATAACGGTGGAAACAGGAAAAGCCAAGAAAAGCATAAACTGAGGTCTAGAAATGGCTGCCACAAGCCAAAGGGATGTCCAAATCCATTACAGCCTGCTGTTGCCATGGCAGCAGTCCACCTAAAATCCTTTTCTCAGCAGGCTATCTTCACTGTTACATGTTGTCAATTGATGGCAAATTAGACCCCTTGCAGTTTGCTTACCAAGCCAGTAAAGTTGTGGAGGATTCAAAACTCATCATTGTCGATAGTGTGCATAAACACGTCAAGAAAACCCAAATCTCATGAGACTTTTATTCGCTGACTTCTCTCAGACTTCAAACAAGATGCAGCTGAGTGACTTGCTCCTTATTTTAAATTATCTGATCAGCTCCTGATGTTGCTTTTGAAGTCCAGCACCAAGATCTCAAATCAGGCTCACCTCAGGGTTGCATCCTGCATTACACACCGCCGAGGACGTTCAAAATGTCGATACATATATGTATCTCGTATCAGTGTTCGAGTCTCAACTCAAGTTCCCACCAGCTTAACTCTGTTTGTCTCTGTGATACTATTTATTGTGCATCATTTTGATTAATCATCCATCGAAAGGCCTCTAACTTTGTCATTTACTTGCTGGTTTAATGGGCTATCTGTGAAGGAATATCCTGAGACTAGTCTAAAAGGTATGAATGTGAAAGTCCGCTCCAAGATAATTGGAGCCCTGCAAAGAGATTGTGCTCACTTTGGGAGAAACAGGTGGCTAAGAAAGCAAAGAGAATTATCAGCCAATCTGACTGTGTTCTGTCCACCGAGTTCATGGTACTGCCCTCAGGCCAACATCATGATGTGCTGCTGAGGAGAACAAACCACAACTATAAGGCCTTCATTCCACTATCAGACCACTACAGTACTTGTTTAAAATGAGTGTTAGATCCGTTTAAACTTGATTATTTAGGTCAGCAAATACTGATCAGCTTGCATCTCAGCACACCACGAGGTCGGCTAACCTTTAGTGGCTGTACTGGACACTGGTCAGAAAGTTAACATTGACTTTTGGTTTGAAACGAGACATGAACCCCCAGCCTCCTGGGTGAAGGTCCTGTGTTCTGCCCAACCACCAACCACCAACTGCCTCCACATAATACACTTTTTCACCGTTTATTCTACGTCACCTTGCTCTGAGTAAGTAATATTACTGTTGATGGAGTAAACCCATCTGCACCTGGTATTTTACGCCCTGGGACTCAGAACAGTCTGTTGTTGCTGCACAATTCCTGTTGACTCATGTATGTTGATCTGCTGCCTTTGACATATAACTACCTTGGACTGAGATAGCTGCAAATGAGCTGTCCTTCTTCAGATCAAGAAAGCTGTCTCAATCTGAATTTGACAAGGCATTAACATAATGCCAGTTGTTAAAAATCTCTCTCAGTGTGATGACAGCTGTCAGATACTCACATTGTCATTGGACCGGAGAATAAAACTCCATCCTCCAACAGTGTCAGAGTCAATTACAGATGATGCAAACACAGCGTAATTCATGTCATGCTCTGAAGCCTTGTGCCATATCAGCACCTCTTTTAATCAGACAAATATGTGGTGGAGTGGAGGGAGGCTGGTCTGATGAGAGCAAGCATACTTTCTTCCTCTAGGAAAGTGACCTCAAGCAGGAAACATTGTGATCAAAAGCCCATTATTAATTCTGATAACAACCTAATCCTATGAGTCAGGAAAACAAATTAACATTATCTGCAGCAGACTCCATTATCCTCCCTCTATTGTGGTCTGCTGCCATGAGCTCATTCACCTGGGGACAGCCATTAAACTTTTGACTTCATCTCCCGGCTTCATAATCAGGCTGATGTCTTGATACCCTGATTGCTGGTAGTATCACCATAACGAGCGAGAAAAATAGAGTCTGGTTTCCAGACGGAGTAAACTTGGTGTCTAATGCATCGGGTGAGGTGCCAAAGTTGCAAAGCTAAAATCATCTTGGCGCAATCAACTGAACAGACCAAGCTCACTTTTTGGCAGTTTGCTCCAGTTGTTGAGCTTCCAGGACAATAAGTAGCTCTGCATGTGCCCATGCTAATGATTTGTCACAACTTTCAAGGTGTATGGAGAAGGACATAATCCGGACATGCCAAAACTCCGGCAGCACATGTAGTATAAAGAACAACTTTACTGTGAGACCAACCTATTTTGATGAATTACCAAGAATACCCCATGACACTGGCTGTATTGTGCATTTGTGTTTTTAATTCCTGCATGATTCTTTCTTGGCTGATACATAAGTGTGGTGTGAGGCTACATGCCTCCTGGTGATACTGAGGAGCTCCAGCATTACTCACCTCCTCACACACCCACATGTTGTAAGCACAGACACTTGCATGCTGTAACAGGCATCCTCTCCTCTCCTCTTGCTGCTGCAATGCTTTGTCACAAATATCAATTTGGTGTTGCAGGGATATTTATATGACACATTATATAGCTGGTAATGTATAGGCTTTGTTAAGGCTTTGGATCAGTAGAAACCCACATTGTATGTTCCCATGTGTCTCTGAAGTGACACATTGACAAGATGTGTCTAAGCAGCTTGGCATATATTAGCATATCCAGCACCTCATCTCCAAGCTGTCTTTCTCAACTGGACAGGAGATGGGCTGAAGATTCGGGGGCAACAGAGGGGCAAGACAACCTTTGCTTATATCTTCCTGTGTCCCACTTTCCTTTCCTTTCCTTTCCTTTCCTTTCCTTTCCTTTCCTTTCCTTTCCTTTCCTTTCCTTTCCTTTCCTTTCCTTTCCTTTCCTTTCCTTTCTGACTGATTAATCTCATCCTGGCTTTAAATTAACAACATTATCTATTATGCACAGACAAAGCCAGCCTCATCTTGCACAGACCGTATAAATGAAGCCTAACCCACTGTAGACTTCTTTCAAACCATCACCTGAAAGTCTAATAATTACCATACATTAGCATAGATTAGCCCAGGCAAGGTCAATGGTTATCCTTTTCATCTTGCTCACTCTGAGGGAATTTTGGAGACTCCCTTGCCTCTCAGAGTCAGCGGCTGTAGTGAGGCCCCTGGGAGTTTTTTTCTATATTTATTTATTTATTTCCACAATTTAGTCGCTTGATCGGATAAAGAGGAAAGGCACAACAAGCAACAGAGGCAATGTGAAGGTTGTTGGAAGATCATGTGCAGCCGACTTCACTTTCAGCTCTAGCGCCTCTGCTCAGGGGGGATCAGAAAAGCCCATGGCGAATTTGTAGGGAGCTGATCCACACATTATCAAACCAAGCTGCCTTTTCAGTGCTGAAAGTCTGTCAGGTGGCACAAAGGTTGAACAGTACGGTTTCATGGAATCATAAATGTGATCACTAAATGTTTTTGCAACCACAAATGTCTGGGAGTAAGACATCCTGGATATGTTTTCACATAGTGAGGTTTGTAGTCAGGGCTCTGGTGATGGCGACGTCGGTTGGACTGCCTGTTAGCTGTTTGGTTGACCACTTTAGTCCAGACTAAGGAACCTCAAAGATCAATGAGTGGCTGCCACAAAACATCCGCAGAGGATAAATCCTGATGATCCCCTCACTCTTCTGTTCTGCCCCCAGTATATTGACATTTTCAGTTTTTAGTGAAATGTCTCGGCGGATATTGGGTGGATTGCCATGAAATTTGGCACAATTATCCATGGTGCCCAGTGGGTAAAGCCTAATGACTTTTGTGACCCCTTGACTTTTTCTCTAGTGCTACTAATAGGTCAAAAAATTAATTTATTCTGTAATATAGCTATATTGCATTCTTAGAAATGTCTGCCTGTCATGTCTAACTTTGCAATAACACTGGTGATCTCTTCACATTTTATCAAGAGCCACCATCAGGTCAAAATTTCATTTCGTCCACTGCATTAGTTTATGACCACATTCTGGCCATGATGACATTTCTATCGTGAGGATATTAGCATGCTGATGTTGGCATTTAGCTCAAAGCACCACGTTACATTGTACAGGCTCAGTGAGCAGCTAGGATCTCTCTTTAAGTGGACAAGACTGTCTTACATTGTTCTGATAGTGTCTTAGCTTTCTGTCTGTTGGTTCAGCAAAATGAAGACAGAGAGATGGAGGGGTGCAGAGGTCCACAGAGGAGCAGGTCCAGGTGGTTTCTAAACTACTTGTGCCTGTGTCAAAATGACAGATGGCGCCATCTAAGCGGTGCATCAATCTCACCTGATGGCTCAGCAGCAACTGGTGATGTCTGTCAGTGGGTTGGCTTCACTAGGAGCAATGCCAGGTGATTCAGGCGGAGAAAAGATGGAACTAAAACACCTTCTCGCATGATGGAGCACTGTGCCCAAAGCCAAAAGTTTGCATTAGCCAACAGTGTTTCCAGTGAATCATTCTTCACTTGACACTTACGGTCCGGATGAACTGCTTCTGTGGACACCTGTGATTCTTTTGTCAGCAGAGAAAAATAAAGTGCATTCATACAGAAATTTTAATAGCATATGTCTTTACAAAAGGAGCTTTGTGTATGTGGCTTACAACATGTCTAAATACAGTATTTCTACATGAACCATTTATTAAAAATAACAGGCTTGAAAAGTCCTTCTTTGAACATTGTACAAGTATACTAATAAGAACAGAGATTAGACTATTGTGTATCTGAATTTCTCCTTACATGGATATAGTTGATATAGTAAGCTAGTATTGTAGGCTAATCTGCAGTGTATGAACATTTGGTGTTCACAAGACAGGTTTGTATCTTTTAACCTAAAGCACATTGATATTATCTCCTAAATCCCAGAAGAGATATAAGTTTTACAGAAAAAAGAGCTCTCTCTTTCTGTTTCTCTCTCTGTCTAAAATATATAGATCAGTTTGTCATGTGAGGAAAAACCAGCTGACAGACAAATTAAAGCTACTCGCTGACTTTGAATTCACATTTGGAAAAACTAAATTAACATTTTTATCAGTCTCCTGTGGTAGCTTGCTGTCCTAAAAAAAAGGGAAATAAAACAGTGTAAGCAAAGCACACGTAATTAGCAAAGTTCAAACATTCAACAGTTAGCAGATGTAACATTTGTGTAAATGCAGTGCAGTGTATTTCTTTGTGTAGGAGCACTTACTAAACGCTCGAAATTGTGGCTGCAGGTTAATGCCTGAGTCTCACACGTTGTTCCCAATTAGGATGAGGATTAGTTGCCATGGAGACAGCTGCCTCCAGATTCCATGGTAACACAAAACTAATTTACTGAACAGTGAGAGGAACAGCTCATTTCAAAATAAGGCATCCTCTCCACACTCACATTAGTATGTTTATCACAAGGTTCACCAGCGATCTGATCAGTGTTTAATTACTTTTGAACACATACATTTACCAATCTGCCACATCTGCCCTTACACATCTGTAATATCAGTAAACTGCACCATCTATTGCTGACGCTATTAATTCTGAGTGATAAAAATACTGTTACAAGCTGTATTTTACAAAAAGAAAACTACAAAATCAGGTGCAATGAGTTAAGTAGGCTACGTCATCTTATGATTCAGTTTGTGCGCTCTTAATTGTATTTTGTTAACATCTGTAGATAATATCCAAACATACTGAACAGACCATGACAATACAATTAGATTTTTTTATATTTCTAAATCCCTGGTGAATATTACTGCAGGTATTTGACAAGAAGACCATTCATGTCAAAGGGGTTGACTTCGTTTTACACCACACATCTAATTATATAGTCATCATCCATTGTGTATAACTGACTTAACATTGCAGAGAGCATTTTTATTACATTTTTAAATGTGTAGCAACATGAGTTTAATGATAGTCAGTGTCTTATTTCTTACTTGGAAACATACTATATACACTGATGATCAGTGTCCATATGATGTTTCACCCACAAATTAGTCCTTAAATGAGCTAACATCCTGGGTCTCTGGGCTGCCTGTCATGGAAATAATGCCAGTACTGTTGTGAATGTTTTAGCATTCACCGTCTCTGTTCAGCCGCATGATGAAACAGCACTGTCCTAAATTGCTTAGCAGCTATCTGGTGGATGCTGAAGATGGCCCAGATCAACCTGAATCTTAAGCCCCATTTAATCTCCATTCTCATCTCTGAATTACAAATGACGGTGTTGTCTGAGGAGAAACACGGAAACAAACTTAAGCTGAAAAAAAAAAAAAAAAAAACACTTCCTTTGATTCTTGCTCGCAAGCACAGGTCTGTTGTGTCCGTTTTCAACTGAAGAGCTGTTGTGCACAAAAGCTTCTTTTCAGGCTTCCTTTTGTAGCATCCAAAAATGCAAATGCAGCCAAGTCCCAGTCTTTCCCTCGCATGAAGAAATATGGTAGTCTATATGTCATTGTTTAGTATCATGACTTCCACATCCTTAGGGGCCCAAACTGATGCAAGAGCCAAGTGTGAGGGAAAGAGAGACAGAGAGAGAGACATAGAGAGAGAGTATGTGTGTCTGTCTACAAAGTGTGGCCTCACTCAGGGGTCCAAACATCCGGAAAAAGCGTGTGTGTGTGTGTGTGTGTGTGTGTGTGTGTGTGTGTGTGTGTGTGTGTGTGTGTGTGTGTTTGTGTTTGTCTCTGTAAGCATGTGCTCATCAGAAAGTGCAGGCGTAGACAACGCCCACCACCACAATGTTTCCAATGGTGGCGATGATGGCGATCCAGAGCCAGATGGCATCGCTGGACATGGACTGGGACTCATCCTGCTGGCCATGTACCGAAGCGGCCGAGGCAGCGGCGTGAACGCTCGCCGAGGAGTTGAAGAGTGAATGTTCCCCGCTGTAGTCGTCATTGGGCGAGGAGTCCATGAAGGCTCCAGTCATTACTGGGATCTAGGAGGGAAAGTTAAGAGAAAAGTTAAAGAATATTTCAATTTTGGCACTCTGTGTCAATCTGCATTTGAAGAATAGTATAATGGGAAGCGAGACATTTGACATCACACCACTACTGAGGACACTGAGGTCATGGACTCTGTGCCTCTGTCACCAGAACAAATCCTGCATTTTTTCCAGTACTTAAAATACCTGGACAAATAAAGGCACCTCCACAATAAACAAAATAAAGATGGTGAACATGGTTAATATTAGACCTGCAAAACACCAGTATGTTAGCATTATGAGCATGTGAGCATGCTGAAGTTAGCAGTTAGCTCCAAGCACTGCCTTGCAGCCTCACAGAGGTGCTAGCATAGCTCTGTCATGCTTCATTCGACAGTAAGACTGATGATGCGTTCAGTGACTTTACATTTTTTTGACAGTGTTGGTTTGCAAAAATAGAAAACCTGATAAAAACAAGCCACTTTACACTCATAGTTCAGTTAGTCGAACCTCAAAGAGAAATCTTGCCTTTCCTGACAATCGTCGCATGATTTCTTCCCGCCGGTTGTGCGTTAGCAAGTCTGAAAGCTATATTAAAAGAAATGAGAGATAGCTGCATCACGACATCATTAGCAAATGGTTGCAAGGTTTCCCACAGTGACATGCAGGGTCTCACTCTGTCTCACACACTGCTGAGTGTGTGTATTTAGAAAGGAGTGCCTGATTAACGTGGAATAAATATTTCAGGTGTGGCAAGTGGAAATGATTTATTGCTTGGGACAATCGGAGCCCTGTGAAGATTGGCCGTTAGAGCAGAAGCAAATGAATGCTCTCCTGCGTGTTTCTGTGTGAGCATGTGTGTGTGTGTGTGTGTGTCTCCGTATCAGGGTATATGATTGGGAAATGCATGAGAGACCTGTCCCTCGCTCAGACTGGAAAACAGACTCTGCTGAAGATATTGAAAAACAATGCTAAAAATACCTTGAAGGGATGTTGAGCGCTCACGTACACACAAATTCTTTCTCGCTTGCTCATTTGCTCACCTTCACTCTCTCTCCCACTCCCACTCACTCGCCCTCTGCTGCACAAAGGCATTAACACACACACACACACACACACACACACACACACACACTCTTCAGGTCTTCCCTCGCACTGGGGAAAACACTGTTTAGAAAGCGTTGTGCTGCTCCCCACTCATTGGCCCCTGGTGGTGAATAATGACATGACACATCCTGTGGAGCGCCTGCTGTTCACATGAGCATGATGGAGGCAGACAGGCATGCATGAAGTTCACCAACCTGGGTCTCCCTGCCCCCCACTCAGTAACTGTAACTGCTGATTCCCCCTGCTACAAAACTCACATGCACCTATCATCCATTTTTACATGGCTTTTTTCTATTATGAGCAGATTCATATCTGATAGTGCTGCACATGTCACATGTTGGAAAATAGCATCAATGAGAAACCAGTAATTTACTTAAATGGACAGTCCTCAGTGGATCATGTTAAAAAAGGGTCACTACACACATAGCAATACTGTCCCAGTGGTCTGATTGGTTATCCATGAACCTACCCAGAGTGTTAAACATCTACAAACGATTACAAATTAAAACATTTCAAGACACACACAGTGAAAACTCAACCAACAGTGCATTAATATCAAAGTGTGGGAGTACAGAGAACCTTGAAGTTTAAAAAATAAAAAACTAACTAAAAATCCTCTTTAAAGCTATAAAATGTCTAAAGCTGTCCTACAGGCATGTCCCTGCATATGTTTAGCCTGCTTGGTTTGCTGTGTGACAGCAGTGAGGCGGGCATTGATGTGGACTGGTGTTTCATTCTTCTGGATGCATGATTAAATTTGAGCTGTGATTGAAGAAGGGCTGTGCTAGATGTTGCACCTGTGTGTGCATGATACAATAAATTATATAACCAACATAACTAACTGTGAAGAAAATGAAGTGTTGACAGTAATAATATTTCATTTTTCTGTCTTTTCTTATTTTATTCTGGTATACATTGATCTGCATGAGGAACTCGAGCTGCCAGAATCTGTTTTGTCTCTCTCATCAACATGCTGCTCATTAGATTTCTCATTTTTTAAAGCCACACCACACTGTGATCTCCAGACGCCGCAATGTTAAAAACCTTATCCTGCATTCAAAGCATTCATCTATCTTAATCTAACGTTCAGTCGGATGATAACTGAAGCTCTCAACTCTGTCTGCATTCTTTATATTTATGTTTTATTTATAAGTAACTCATTGTCCACAGGAGTGAGCTGTTTGCATAAATGGGGAAGTGTACCGAATCAAATGAAGTGGGTACTGGGAGTGTGTGCAAAAATATTCGAGTAGTGAGTCTGAATCTAAATATTTGATTGCCTAGATTTGCTATTTTTGGGAGATGGTATGTCTATGTATATATAGTACATTTAGATAAGTGTTGTGATTACATGTCAGTAGTATATCATAATTCTTCAAGAGGCTCGTCTATCCATTCATCCAAGCCCAGAGCTCCCATGTGGATCATACACATGGGGTTGGCGCAGAAAGTGGTTAAGCACTAATGGAAAAGAGGGAAACACAGACCTGGAGAAGGAGCATCTGAGCACTTACACAGGCAATGGAGGTCATCCCCTACGCATTACTGCCAGGAAACCCACGCTTGTTGACTTACAGGACATGGGTGAATGATTTCAGCAATGAAGTTATATGACTGACCAAAGTTTCCTGGAAACCACACACACTCACATCTCCAGCCTAACGGTAAACCAGTGGATAAACACCTTGAACAAGCACATCCTCACAGAAAGCCTCCTGAAAACACAGCTTAAACGCTCAGAAAGTGTAAAAGTGGCCTCATTTCCTGGATTGTCTGGACTAATTCTTTAAATCTTAAATTAAAACTGAGTGTAAACAGGTTCACGCTCAGGCTGTGAAAGTCTCTTGAAGTGTGTGAGCTCTGTAGGGCATCAGCCCAGGTGTTTGTGCTTTTTACTCTTCTGTATTACAAAAGAATAAAGATAGAGCTAACGTGGACTTCAAGAGACTATTTTTTGAAAGCACTTCAACTTTGGTTGTGCTTGTAGATTTCACTGGTTTAGACGCATCAGGCAAACAAAGGTAAAAGCAGTGATTCTATATCTAAGATTAAAAAATAGTCATACGTCCTATTATGCCACTCTCTGAAAACAGACATTACAATCCAATCCATCTTGAATGCCTCTTGGATGAATTTACAGTTAACTTTTTGGATAAGCAACAGCTATCTGATACATCCAAGATGCATGAGGTGACTACGTGAGATAAACACCAGAAGCACGGCCAAACATTGCGTGTGAGATATTAGCAATTTCTGTAATCATGTTTCAAACTTACATCCCTCGTGTGTGAAGGAAGACGGTAACATTAGCGCAAATGCTGAGTTCAGAAAGCTCTGAAAGGGACTTTTTCTGCGGCAGGAAGTAGAAAACAAGAGGTGTTCAGAGTGAGGCCGGTGGGTTATTCAAAGTAACCAGGACATTGTTTCTTGAAAGGCATGTAGCCACTGAATATTTCAAGTGGATTTCTTTCAGTCCTTTGAACAGTACAAAATTACATTCAACTCCATTGTACTAGGGTGGTGGCAGAAGTCTCAGCGTCTACCTGCATGGCTTGACAATGTTAAGGGTGAGCGAAAAAATACATTTTTTGTGCTCTTTAAACCACCATTAACATCTCCAACCCATCAAAATCCACTGATTACATGTCTTCACATTATTTGGATTTAATGTTGTCGATGTTGAGGGAAATTAACCGGATTAAAGGTAAACAACTGTTTCATTCAGTTGTGTGAAATCATCTGGAAAGTAACTTCCTCCATTAGCCAACGCCAGAGAAATCTCCTGACTTGCCTATTTCACACTGTCTTGGCTCTGAGTGATGCCTACACCTGTGCAAATACTCCACGCAGCAAAAACCACAATCTGTGGTCGACGATACAGTGATGTTCCTCTCACTGTACGATTTCCACCTGCTCCGCTCTCACAGCTTTGATTTATTCGTCCCAGCTGTTCCTAGAGCTGTGCCATCCTACACGGATGATCACAGTAATTGTGAAATAGAAAGCACTGTAATTGCCTCCTCTGGGATGTCGCCACCAGTAAGTGCTCAGTGAAATGGCTTTGGAACAAACAAGCAAAAACCCAAATAAATGTCTTTGAATAGCGGTGAAACCAAAACATATACCCAACCACAGAAGCACTCAAGCACAGCTGTTAAGACAAAATCTGAGGAAACAAGGCGGTTTTCTGCACTCAAGGATAATTTGAGGTCGGTCTCACACCTAAATCGATACTTGTGTCCTTGTGGGGAACAAACTTCAACGTGCACTTCAGAGAATGAACTGTATCAGAGGAAACAGGGACAGAGGCGGCACCCTGCTGTGTAAAGACTGGACTTTGTGTTGGACATGACGCCACAATCAATGACAGCACACAGCTGTCGATTCTCTAGACTGTCACAACCATCTCTGCTCTATAACTGAGTACAGACACTATCATGGGCTTCACATTCCTCTCCACATGATGTCATCTTTTCTGGATTTGTTCGATTGTTCTGAAGTCTTACTTCTGCCATGACGTTAGAGCAGATCGATGTAGGACACAAGGACACACGAGATTGCACTGTGAGATTTCAGAGACATTTTGCTTCTTGATTTGCTGGGTATTGATATGAACAAAAGTCACCCTTTTTCAGCAGATTTGAAGGAAAAGCTTTTTAAAGACAGAACTCAACAGGATTTCTCTCTCTGTACAGGTCAGAAAGTTTTATGGTCAGTCCACACGTACGCTGGCATTTTTGTATGGGTTTTGGACTTTTGTCCACACACAAACGCAGTTTTAGGTCAAAACAGAGCTTTTGGAAACTTCCAGGGTGAGCACATTCAGAAACTTAGTTTGCAGTGTTGATGTGTAAACAGGGAAAAATTAGTTGATGTTGTGATGTCAGAGAGGGCCTCTCCTTTGTTTACATGAGGTGGACGTGACCAAACTAGTGCCAGTGCTAACTTTGCTAACAGGACTTTTTGCATGTTTAGACATAGACGTACAGCTCTTCTTCCACTTTAATTGAGGAACAGAAACGTAAGAGCTGCTACATAATCCAACACTCCCACAACACGGACTCCACCCACTGTGGTTTTGGATGAGACCCTGTTGGACCTCTAGTTGCAGGCAGCTTACCAGTAATAACTTTCTTACAGGCTTCTGATTGGCCAGCATGGCTTTATGGTCAGGGTTATATCCCCGCCTGCTGCTTCAGCTCTTTCATTCATTCATCCATCTTCTATACCCCGACTATCCCTTTCGGGGTTGGGGGGTCAGCTGTCAATGGGCAGGGGGAGGCGGGGTACACCCTGAGCCGGTTTCCAGCCGACTGCAGAGCAACATACATACGACCATTCACTCCCACATTCACACCTAGGGACAATTTAGAGTCACCAATCAACCTAATGAGCATGTTTTTGGTCTGTGGGAGGAAGAGAACCCACGCATGCACGGGAAGAACATGCAAACTTCGCACAGAAAGGCCCCGCCCCAACCCAGGGATTGAACCGGGGATCGAACCGGCGACCTTCTTGCTGTGAGGAACGCGCACTACCTGCTGCACCACTGTGCCGCTGCTTCAGCTCTTGACTGCTTCCATTGTGTTTTATTAAAGGATGGAGAGAGTTTTTAAAACAGTACTTCTGTCAATGGCATTTATTTTGGAGAACAAAGGAGGAAAACCCTGTTAAAAACTACCTGTGTACATGTGGAGTAGCCATTAGTCCTCGCAGCACCACACAGTGTTAATGTCTTACAGTTTAGCTGTATCTGTTTCATCATCAGTGCTGTACAGACTCCTCTGTCAAGGGATCTGAGACGGGGAAATTAACTGTGCATGCTGCAGTGCTTTGAAAAAGATGCATACCCCTTGAGTTTGAACTACAACATGATTTTAAAATGTTTTGCAATCATTGAACTTATCCATTTTTCATGCACACACATCTTTGTTCGCATGTGTGTTTGAGTGTGTCATGTACTGTGGTGGCGTCACTTTCCTGGCATCATGCTTTGTTTTCTTAACATTGTTGACGGCATGTCACTACAGTCTGAGCTATTTCACAGAAGTGTAATGTGTTTGAGTGACAAACACATTACAGTTCTGAGAATACGACACTCATCTGTGAGTTTAAACGCAATGGCTGAAATCACTTAGGAAGCATGCAAGCATTTTATTGCACACATCACCCTCAAAGATTAATAGGCCTGTTTCACAGCAGACATTTTGACCTGTCACAGCAGGAAACGTGCAGGTGCTACTGATATCCCTAACAGTTGCTCTGCTCTGTTCAGGCGCCTCAGAAAGCCACAACAGAGTGACAGTGAGCCAGCATGCACAGCACCAGCACCCTGAAACTGAAGCACTTAAATGGAATTCAGCCATTAATCTCATTATTCACACCTGCACTTTTCCTACAGTGCCATGTCAAGATGTCTTCTTTAAAAAAAAAAAAAAGCCTCATCCTGTCCAAACAGGGCTTTTTTCAGCCAGCTGACAGCAGTGCACGGTGGCTCGCCCAGCAGCAGCTATGAAAACACACACACAGATGTAATTGCACACAGATGCTCCTGACGAGCTCACTGGTCTCTGCTGTCTCAACACTCAATCAGCATCCTGCCGCCACAGGTGTAGATGAAAACATCAAATTAAACACGCGGCGCTTCGTTAATACAAAGCGGAAAATGCTCACTGCCTGACAATCACAACAAGCTCATTTAGTTCCAAACAAACACAAACATTGCAATCTCACAGGCAAAATCATGGGAAGCTCACTGAGATAATAACATCCAAATCTATAATAACTTCTACAAGAAATCAAAGCGTCTGAGCGTTTACTCGGCACATGGGTCAGGTAGGTAACTTCAAAAACTCCTCCTGTGGTACCACTGTGGCGCTGTAAGAGAATCGCTGAACAAAATATCTTATATTTAATTCATGTGTGGACTTGGGACTTGGGGAAAATAACACTTTTTAAAAAATGGATGCATGCCGCATGAGGCTGGTGGATGCTTGTTGTCTGCCATCTCCCTGCCAGTCTGGTGTACACGGACACAGGCCTCCAAAATCAGTCCCTCGTATATAATAGATGACTCCATTGTGAGCTGTAAATTGATATTTTGGACACTTATGAATCATTGTTATTTGGCGTCATCTCTGACAGGTGCAGTGTCACAAATGAGACGCAGCGTGCCGTGGGATTGTTAGCAGAAAGTAATGTATGAGCTATGGATAATTTGAATTTTAGAAGAAATTCTATAAGGCATATGTCTCACACTATATTACAGGCCTCCTATATAGTAAATAGGGGGTGGTTTCAGACACAGGGAAAGACAGTTTCTCTCAGCTAAAACAGTGCACACAGAGAACTTCTAGAAGCACTGGAGTCATCTATAATCAACTTCACGTACAATTCAGGACACCACAAATCAGGGAAATAAATAAAATGGGATTACAGTATTGAGGATTAATCTTCTACATGTAACAGAAAAAAAGTACAATAGCAGCCACTTAGTGAAAACAATAGATTTGGTCTGTACTATACGATATAGCTCGTCTTGCCATAAATCTGGGGGGAGATTTAAAGAGGTTTTAAGGAGGCTTGTTCACCCACACAGAAACGGTGAGACCTTTAGTTCCAGGCCTGGTTCCTGCTGGTCAGATTTACAGCTGTGCGTTCATTGATTTTCCTCGTCTCAGCAGCCCAGCAGCATTTTTTAATAAATCTTATAACTCAGTAGAACAAGTGTAGCCCAAGTGATCCTCACTTGACACCCTGGCCGATCTGTCAGCTCAGTGGAAATTGTGCAGCGCGGGTGAAAGTTTCTTTGATATAATGAATGATAAATGTATCGCTTTCGTGTTTCTTTTCTCAGTGGTGTGCCTGATCTCACTGTGATGAGATTTCAGTGCATTATCTGCACTCGTAGCAGCGCAAAAAGTAGGAATTAAGGCTTGAAAAACACCATTTCTATAAATCATGAGAAGCGGAGGAAATAATGCATGTTCACATCTGGAATTGTTGCCCACTGATACTTGTCGCTAATTAGCAGTTGCGTGATGACTTGAAATTTGAGATGTAACTAAACTCATCAGCTATGAAACATTAAAATCCAGCAAAAAGAAAGAGTGATTTCTTATTCCTGCCAGATGAGAAGTGAGAATTTTTTAGTGACGAGGCTGTGTGTGTGTTTCTATTGTCCCGGTGTCTGAATCTTGATGTGTAAATCTGAGCCTGTAGTCTCTGTAGTCGTTACTACATGACAACTGGCAGCAGCATCTAAAACACAGCACAGACAGATAGAAGATGGGGAGTAAGTGGGACTGCAAAGTTAAAAAACCTTTAAATTTTGACTCCGAGGGAAGATTTCATCTTTAATCTTCCGAAAGATGCACTGACTGCACCCCCATTTTCTCTCTAAAACAAGGAATTAGGAAGCTCAAATCACAGACGATGAAAGTTTGGTATTAAACTGTCAACCTTGAAAGTCTTTTCCACAACTATTCTATTTTACTTTCTGCCTGATTATGGCGGTGAACACCTCTCTAGGCTTTGAGATTATACTGCTGAAATTCTATGCATGCTTTATTGCTTTATTATTGAGACGCCTAGACCTTTGAATTCAATTAATTCATTGAACTATAACCGACGTCTAAACCTGCCGCTTAAATTTATTCAGCGTGTCCTTGTTCCTGCATATTTTGACCTGGATCATAAGTTTTGTTTTAAATGTCACGTAACCAACAAGCCTTAAAAAAACTCTTATTTTCTGAAAGCTTTTGAAATGTGCATTTGGACGATTAGACGTCTTCTCTGTTGAGACAGAAGTTAGTCTTGTTTAAAGAGAGCTGTTTTTTGTGTAGGGAGCAATCATTCAGGCTTTGTAACATAAGGTTACTGACTTAATACATGTGCATGAATTCCAAGAGTTACGATATATAACAAATTTCTTTTGGTGGCTTCATTTTTAAAAGAAACTCTGGTGTGTAGCGCAAGTTACAGCTCGATTAATCATGAAAATGCTACTCTCACACTGCCAAATCCGTGCACTTAAATAGATCGCTGGCATATTCAACCCTGAGTCACGAACAATTCACATCTTCATTTTTGAGATATTTTTCAAAATCGACAGAAAAATGCTTTTTCACCAAAGCTAAGGGCCATTTATTATTCACAAGAGCAGATATTTTAAAAATGCATAAACTGGATCATGTGCAGCATGTGTTTTATGGTACAGTTTACACCAAAGAACACGCCATGCTATAGCAACAGAGATTTCTCACTGTGCAATGTCGCACACCACCTCAAAATCTCCGCCCATCCCAGCGTTTGCTCATGTATTTTACATTTCAATTAAAACACACCCAGTGGAGTTGCATGTTACCTCGCCCATGCTCAGTGGCAGCTGCTGGTTATGGTGAGCCCCGGTGGAGAACTTTTTGAATGGGCCAAGAAATACACAAGCAGTCATGTGAGCAAACAGCAAACAGGCTTTATTCATGGGAGCATAACGTCTGTTTGCTGACCTGATACTGATCTGATACTCCACCACAACATCACTGCAGTTTTACAACAAAGTGGAGAGAGAAATAGCAAAACCGGCTCAAATATAGGGTTTTAGATTCAAGTTGAAAATAATGGATCTCTGTTCGCTTGGTTTGTTTGTTTGGTCCGACTAACATAAGACCTGTAGCTGACTTCATGCATGACAAACTTTTTTCTCCTCATGATCTGTTATTTTCCACTTTAATCTGTATCTGTATCCTCTCCCTATTGTTATTGTTGCTTCCATCCAGTCACATGTGAGGCTGGGAAACCCCAGTGCATCAGGTTGGTCAGATATTTACATAATTACATAGACTGAAAACACGTAATTTCATTTGGACAGTGCATGTCAATGCAAATACAAACTCCAGACCAAGAAAGGTCACAGAGCAGTAAAATCTGACAGAGAGCTGATCCAGCTGTGCCACCATCATCACAAGCTGAAGAAAGACGAAAAGACATCTCCCCTCTCTAAACACTCACTCCTTCAGGGGAGGGATTGCAAAGAAAAGACACAAGTAGGTGAAACATGGATGCATTTGGGAATTGGTATGCACCCCCCATCTCTGGAGAGTCTCCTCCTGCAGGAGCCTGAGGGAGGAGCTGGAACCCATCAGGAAGATTCAGCTCACCTGTGCTGATCACAGATTACACTATATAAGCTTATGGCCGGCAGCTGCCTTACCTGATGTCCATTCTTTTGTTTTGCTTGTATTTGGGTTGTTTGCTTTATTTTTTTTGTCATTTTCTGTTGTTAAAGTAAAATGTAGCTATGTTAAATGACTCATTCATGGCCTCTGCTCTTTGTTTGACTTTGAGCACATGTTGGATTTAAAAAACTGAATGAAAGCTATATGAACCAATGACAACAGACCCTCAATGTCACACAATCCAACCAGTAACTTAGCAATTCAAGTAAGGAGCCCTTTGTTGGGATGCTCACGTTTGGTGTCACCTCAACTCATTCCCCCTGTGTACTCAGACATGCCAAAAATAAACGAAAACCTGCACTTGCTCTTGTGAGGTGCAGACAACAAAGAAAAGACTCAACGATCCGTCAAAGAAAAAAGTGGAGCTGCTCATAACTCAGATGCAATCTTATTTTAAATTCTGGAGCTTCTTTGCAGAAATGTTGCATCAGAGATAAGTGTGCAAAGATCAAATAAAAATAAAAGCTTCATAGCAAAACCTGAAACAAACCAGTCCAAGCGAATATAAAAGTTTTAATGCCTCGATCAAATGTAACACTTGTTTCTAGAGTAATTTCACTGCTTTGCATTGGAAATAATGACAGCAGAGTTGATGGAAACAAGTAGGAAATGACTGCTAAAATAAAAATACACTCTCTGATCGTGCACCTTTTTAGAGCTGATTCGTTGTGTAACCAAATCAGTCAAATCATCATGATTATTAAACCTGATAAGGTGGTGCAGTATCTGGGCAGCTTTTCACAGATTGTGTAAGAAGTTGCCTGATGTCAGAGGAAAGATAACCACGCTCTTTGCGGATCCGGTGCTGGCGTCAGCCGCCCCTACGGCTCCATCCACGCCTGCTCATTCACTGTGCAACTCGGAGAAATCTCAGGCGGAGAGATGGAGGCCCTTAATTGAATCTCCAGTCATGTAAGACTTGCTTCAGAGTGAGGTGCAGCAGGGTCTGGCTCTGCTTTGCACCCTCTCTTAATATACAAAGCCAGCAGAAACATCCCCCCCGATCCACTTTCATCTCTAGAGTGCAAAGCAGATGGCAATAAAATGATGAAGAAATGTCTCTGGCCACTATCTATCAGATGATGAGTATCTCTTCCTCAGGGCCACTCCAGCTCTGTGATTCATGGCACTGCTCTGTCCTGCTCATGTGTATACATTCTTTAGACCACTTGTAAGCAATCATTAGTTGAGAAAATGAGCCTAACAAATTGTGATAGTTGTGTAAACACAGTCAGTCACTCCAGAGACGAAAAGCTCTTGTAGTTCAGCCATCAACTAAATCTCATCTCATTTTTGCTATCAAATCGTCCATATGTTTAGAATTCTAATTCTGGATTGCGGTTCACATTGGCCGACATTTGTGGATTAAAGATCATTTTTAAAAACAATCACACAATTTAACCTCCAATCCATGTCAGTGACTGTATAGAAACATATTTTTAACAGCGTCAAAAGCAAATTTCAGCACAGAAAGGCGCTTCCTGCGTGTACACTGCAAAAAGTCAGCTCTCAAAAACTTTACATTTAGATGCTGTGACAGTGCTGTGGTTAAGGTCTGGTTAGGTTAAGGCAAAAAAAAAAAACACTTGGTTAGGATTGAGAAAAGATTATATTTTGGCTTAAAACATCCAATTTAGTTGCCACAAACATGGCTGGAAAATGTCCAAATAAAAATACTTGGTTTTGTTGCCAGAAAGAAATGCAGTCTGTTCCATGACGGTCATCTCAGCTCATATAAATGTAGCCTGTAATCTGAACTACATCACCTTGATGAAACATTGATATGATTCCTATGAATTCTATAAATCTAACATATTCATGATTTTCCAGAAACATACAATGCCTATATCTTATTCTGGCGACTGCTGATGCTAATATTGTCATGTGCTCTGCAGACTACTTTCATCCTCTCATTGATGTGCACTTGCTTTGGTTAAATACTGGCAAAGAAGAAAGCTACTATTTGAAGGTTTCAATACATTTAGCTCTATTAGTGTGAACACAATGTTGGCAGAGAGCTGAAAGTAAAATTAAAGTGTGTTAAGCTCACTGTTGAAATGTGAATTACAATACACAGGGGGCACTATTGTATTAACAAAATGGCAATAAGAACATTACAGCCTCCTCAAATTCACATCCCTTTTCTCACTTCAAAGCCCTACAAGGCTGAGAGGAGATCTGCGCTCCCCCCAAGCCCGACCAAGCCTTCAGCTCACGGCTCAGTCCTGGATGCCAGACCTCACTCTCCCGTCGTCTACCGTCTCTTTTAGCTCTGTCTGCTCTGACCTTGTCATCGCTGGTCTCAAATCTTTTCGCTCCTGGCTCCTCGAGGCTGCAGTGACTTCAGAACAGCAGAGTCACTCTCATTTCATGCAGGCTGAAAAGTCATCTCCTCAAGAAGTAGAACACCTCATGTCACCCCCTCCTTTCTGAATCATATCTAGTATCATATCAACCCACTGCATTTGTTCTCAGATCCCTTTTTAGCTCCTAATTTAATTTTCCTCTCATCTTGCTGCAAATGATCAGACAATGGTTAAAAGGAAACCTGGCACCCTCTTATGACATGCATGGAATATGTATAGTTCCTGTGTTACAGTTATCATAAATGACTCGGTGTAGCAGCATTTGCTCCTCAGCCCCTTTTGTCCTTTTTTCTTAAACTGGACAATTTGTATTCACATACTTCTGCAGCTTTCTCCTTTGATATCCTGTCTGATTCATTCTGTATTCTACAGCTAAAGCGATTTGCATGACCCCACACACTGAGATGGCCTGAACTGAAAAAGACTCAAATACATTCACACAAACACTGAATAAAAGCAAAAGTTTGCTCTGTAGCTTGAGGTCAAAAACGAAACAAGCAGTCAGTGGGGTGAACAAAGCAGACAAATAGCAGACAAAAAGGTACAAAAACAATCCACAGGTCAAAAGAAAAGCCCGTGATGCATGAGAAAGGGGTATGTCTCTGTCAAGGAGTCAAGTTGCAGTTTACATACATGTTTGTCCAAACCCTATATATGTGGTGAATACTGAAGAATCTCAATAAAAGGCTTTAAGTGTCTTTTTTGGCAAACAGGAAATCATCATTACATTGACGTGTGATACCAGTGAATAATTTCCAGTGAGAAACATGCTGTCTTCACGTAAGAGACTATTTTTCCAGAGGAGCACAGAGGACTGATAGACAGCTTCATCACATGGTGCGACAACAATCACCTGAAGCTCAATATCAGCTGATTCAATGAGCCAGTGGTGGACTACAATGCCTCAGATATGGATGTTGCTGCAAAGAAGCTACAAATTGTAAAACGTGGACGCTTCGCACGTCTTCAAGCCCAGAAGATCTACACAACCACCACAGTTTCAAGGTGGACACCCAGGATTAGTGTCACCAATTCAGTGTGGTCAGCTGGTCTGCGAGGGGCACTAAGACAGCCAGGTAAAGAGGTGATGAACAGCTTGGGGGACTGATTGACTAGTAGAGAACAGGTGACGAGTAAAACTGGCGGGAAACTGAACAATGGCAGGATGTTAAATGAACTGGAGGCCATGAAGGTAAGCAACTATAAACTAAAACAGGAAATGAAGTTAACTGAAGTCCATGCAAGAGTCCATGCTAGTCATCACACATACCATAATATATTTATATTTACATGTGTTCATTTATTCATTTGGCAGATGCTCTTATCCGCAGAGACTTATACCGTAGTGCTTTGTCTTCCTGTAAGATAACTCTACTGGGAAATGAAAGGTAGCAGGAGTTATTCAGAGACAATAGACAGATGGAAGGAATTTCTCTCACTTGCACACTCAGTATGCACTGAAGTGAACGTGCAGACAAGACACACGTTTGCAGGCACACATACTGTATGTAGACATAATTACATGCTTACTGCTCTGCTCAGTGTTTAGCATTTGAAATTGTTTTATTGGAGACAACTTTTAACTTCAAAAAAGACAAAATTTGATTCAAACAAGCAAACCTTGATAGACTATCAGACCTTTCTGTAGACCCACACTCTTATCAAGCACTGTCAGCAAATCTCTTTGTACTGTGTGTGTGTGCGTGTGTGGGTGTGTGTGTGTGTGTGTGTGTGTGCGTGCGTGCGTGTGTGTGTGTATTAACAAAAATCACTCTTCTGATCAGTCAATCAAGCACTGCAGGCTTTCTTGTTGTGCACAGTGTGTCAACCTTCAGCTCGTGCTGCAGACCCCTCTGAACCACCACTCTTCCTGTCAAATATAAATTAATCATAACACGTTTCAAGTCCTCAGAGCCTCCGTTCCTATATTGTTTTGTTTTGTTTTTTTTTTTTTCTATTTTTACATTTAAAAGCACCCTAACAATTATTTTCCATTGTTCTGTTGCCTCTCTTGTGTAATAGCCTTCTGGCTGCCGTCACAAACTGTCAATCTCGTGGAGAAACATGATTAATTATCCCCTTTGTTAAAGCTAAGAAACTGTGGAAAAGCTGTATCCCACTTCCATACTAATTCTAAGCATGTTTTGAATATGTAATCTGTTAACACTGTCAAAGAGACACTAATGAGTATATTATGCATACTGAAAACTGCTTGACTTCACCACAATACAATGCACAGGGAGGAGGTCGTGGTGGTGCAACAGTTTAAGGAAGAGCTATGGAAATCTTTTCTCCTTCTGCATATAATTGTCTCATTTTCACTGCATGGTACAGCTCAACTCAACTTACTTGGAGCTATTCCTTTTAGGTTTTGTGTTGGCAAAACTTGTGAGCAACATCATTTTACCCTGTGAGACATTTGTGTGAAATTTTGTTATGATTAGCGCATAAATTCTTGAGTTCTGGCCAAAAAGTGTGGTGTGTGTGGTCACAGTGACCTTTGACTACCAAAATCTAATCAGTTCATACTCAAGTCCAGAAAATATACTGCCTCCGGCCAGAGCTGTCGCTGGCGTGAGGGCATGGAAACACTCATTTGACCTGAAACCATAATGCCATAATCTGAATGAATTTGGGGTTTAAACATGCTACCGAAAAATCTTTTTGGTATATTTCAGCACACAAACTTAAAACATATCAGCAGCTGTTGGAGAATTCTCACTCTGACAGCGGCCTCAGGGTCTTAAAGTCTCTGTCCACCATCATCCTCTGTTGCACCAACAGTGTAACCACCTTCTTCTGACTATAACATTCTCTCTTCTCATATCTCTGACAGTCACATGACCGCCACTCACATTAGTAATGGATTGCTTTGCTTTAGAACTGTTTATTAGCATCTAAATTTAGCATCAACCTCATGTTAAATTATTCCCTCTTTACTTGCTGCAGCACAGTGCTGCTCTGATGACTATTAAGATTTTCTAGTTGTTTCAGGTCCTCTAAAAGACACTTTGCTGACATTGCTAAACTTGTTTGCTGATTTGCAACAGCAGGACTTGAAGCTTTGCGTTGTGAAATTCTTCTTTTTACCCTTTGGTAACATAGGTAAATGCAACTTGCCCCCAAATGGAGTGGAACAGGCAGAATTGTGCATATGGAAATTTTATTCATGTTGATTATGCTAGTGATGTGCGTCGCTTTGGATAAAAGCGTCTGCCAAATGACAAATTGTAATTGTAATTATAAATGTAATGAAATTTCTCCAACACACACCTCCTCGTGAATAGGTGGCATTCATCAGGCTGAAGTGAGTGATTTACAGCAAGATTGTCCAGTTAAGACTTTGCTGAAGCACAAGATCAGGCTAAGAAGAAGAAAATGTTCTCGCATTGTTGAAGCCATGATTGAATCTAATGTTTGTATAGCTTGTAAATTGCCACCAGCATAACAACACAACTGCTGTAAAATGAAATTAGCGTGTTTATACTGGTGTCGCTGCTACAGTGCTGAACATAGTGCTGCAGGTTGGCATCAGCGTTTCTAAATGGTTACTGGACGTATTTTCCCTATGGGAGGAAGTGGTGGGTGGGGGTGCTATGAATTTGTCACGCGAGTGCCATGTTGGCCTAGTTACAGTGTTTTCAGATACTATAACAGTGAAACTGTAACAGTTGAGCAGGGCTCCTTCACTATACATGCCCTCAGTCTAGAATTAATATGATTTTTACAGGATGTGTCTGTCTATGTGTGCACAGTGTGAGGCATCAAGGCATGTTTATGTCTATGGATAATGTGACAAACACATGTACACAACAGCCAAATCACATGTGAATCATGCCTTTGCAAAGAAAAATTCATCTGATTACATGCTTTTACACTCACAAACTTGCACTTTAAGGCCCTGTATTTATTGTTTTGGGCCTTCTGCCCATAAATCACAGCTGTAAATAAACAGATTTCCATGTCTTTCACACTGTGAGAGGAATATATATCACAGGGAGCAATGAGGTGGGCGCTGGAACACAGAGCCTCGTCTGTTCATCTGTTTGTTTGTTTGTAAGCTGAGAGCAACGCACAGAAGCAAACAAGACTTTCAGATGTGAAATTAATCAATTACAGCGTGTTCACAGTCTTGGATTAGTAATTGCGGCAATAAACAATATCGTTGCTTCTAAAAGTTTGTTTGTTTTTTGGATGCTGGTTTGTGAAGAGTAATCCTACACAGCATCAACCCTGCAGAGGCTGTGTACTGCTTACAGAGCAGCTGTAAGCCCAAATGGATATGTGACGTCCACACTGCACACCACACTGTTGTGTTGCACTACAGGTTGCAACATGGAGAAGCTCATCAGAATACTAAATCTGGGAGCAAAATGCCTGAAATCATGATAGAAAGCTCAGAAAGCATTGTGTTGTTCGTTGCTCCTCTGTGGATAACTCAGGGTTAGAGCAGTGAAACACAACAGGAACAGAGAGACCATAGATGCACATGCACTCTTGAGATTAGAGCATGTTTGGGACTGAAAGTGTGGTGAATACAACAGTATGGCATTTAGCTCAAACACATCACAGCATCTGCAAAGAAGAGCTTGAAGCCCGAGCTGTGAATTGATTCACAACTCCTTGTAAGCATCATTAAAAATTCAACATTTTAAGAAAAATCTAAGTTGGTGTACTTGTCCACCAGTCATGCATACCAGTGGGCATTCCAAATGATTTCCATAAGTAATACAACTGACTGTACTGTAAGTGCCTGATTCATCATCCGGCCATTAAAGTTGCATGCACCCGAAACGAGAAGGTCACAGTCAGATTTGCTTTATATACAACATCATAAGAGCTGCGAAGCATTAAGCGAGGCTCGGCTGGTACCGTAAGACAAAAATAGCTGCTATAAATCTGATGGTGTAAAATACCAGCAGCTGGTTGCAGACAATAGCAGCAGCACACATTAGTTTAGAACAGAGGAGGGGTGTAATTTATGTTTTGAGGAGTTCATCAGCAGGGAAATTGAAACTAGTCCATTTGTAGCCTAAATTATCAGATGCATACGACACAAATGAGCTATGAGACTGAAATACAGTGATTGAGTTCTGATGGGAGGGGAGTCGCATAATCCCGGATAATGACATACTGCATAGATACAGTCAGATTGTTCTTCAGCTCTGGCAACACACTGAGACTGTCAGTGAAACCTTAGACTCCAAGCTAAAGATTATTCTCCTGGGGCGACAGTATTTTTTTGAGAAGTGAAGGTACATTATGTGCAATATAACCTCAGCTGGTTTATAGATTGAACAAGGTGAGAGGGAAAGAGAGTGAGTAAGGCCTGCCTGTATGCTATCATGAGTTTCTGGCAGGTTTCTATGAACAAACCCAAGGTCAAGCTCAAAGAGTAAGGCCCAGCAAAGCAGATTATATCAAAAGCAGGTTTTGCTGTTATTATCATAGAGGCATTGTTTGAAGTCTCTCTGGTTTTAAAAGCTCAAAAGAGAGGTGACAAATTGCGGAAAAGCTGCATCAGAAATTCTTCAAAAAACAATTTAAAAATCTCTTTAAAAGTACATGAGAGAAATCTGTTTACAAACCAAGATGAAATAATTTTTTTCCTCACTTTCTGCACACTCTTTGGTAATTTATTGAAACTGCACCCAGGGATGAAAACATTTTAACTGACATCTCCTGGCAAACCAGAGAAGCCGCGCCGTAGACTTACTTTATAACACACTAGTTTTATTACTTTATGTTTAGCATGCTAATGATTAAAAAAATGCATGCTGATCCCAATAAATTACCTCAGCCATGGTGATGTTTAACTACAATCATAATTCATCTCTGCTTCCACCCTTAATAGTGTATAATCAGCTGCTGCCATTCAACAATTTGCCTGCTTTCACCAGAGCAGAGCAGCCACCCACTGTTTAACTCTCATAATTTCCACCCATGTTTCCTTCTCATCAAAAGAGCTGCTCATGAGCTGAATTCAGATTTTAATTTTATGCATGGTTTAATGGCAAAAGCCTTTTTTTTTGTGTAAGATGAACAGGCTGAGGCAATATTCAAAGTTTCACCCCAAATCATAGCTCAGTTTTATCCAGAAACATATCAATACAACAGAATAAGTTGCTTTGAAATTATCTCAGGATGGGTGGAGAATAGATAATTTATGTAGGAATACATAATTCATACTTGCTGAATATCAGAGAGGCAGTTACATAGGAAGCGTCATGCAGTTAGGGGGTTAGTTCTATCAGGGAAAGATGTTATTACTTCATACTTGGCTGTCACAGTCCATTAAGTCTCCTTTTATTCTCCCCTGGACTTCTTTCAATATGCAATCACTCATTCCAGGTGCAAACAGCTGGGAGGTGTTTGTGTCTACAGCGCAAACATGTTCAGATAAGATAGCATGGAGACACGGGGAAATTATGTACAGTAAACATTATTTTCATCAATCACTGTGTTCTGTCCCCCAGTTTAGTAATTGATCGGTACGCTGCCTTTGTTGCTGCTGCTGTCAAGCTGTTCTTGCACAACACATTTCAGTTTAATGATAATTTTAAGATTTACCACTCAAAGTTCTTATTCTTGAAAATACACATCCTTGATTTCAGCCAACCTCTTATTTCTACCATTAATATTCTGCACTTGTTGTGATATTGTGTGCAAAAAGTCAACATCATTACCAGCTGATGATGATAAAGAAGCAATATAGACCTTAAATTGCAGCATGGAGCTAGTTCATATGATAAGAAAAACATAAGCTCAGACTGCTTCATTCTGGCAGGACCCTCATTGGCCAATTAACTAAAAATAAATGTTTGTTTCTGTGCAGTGAAAAGTTTTCTCTTTTGTTGTTTGACTGTTTGGAGTGTGAACTTCCCCAAATCCGATAAAAACAAGACAGAACTGCTAACATTAGCTATAATATAGTAGCATCCAGGCAATGAGGAAATACAACAAGGTGGATGTCCTAGTCCTGAATGAAGCTTCTTGAGGCGTAATTTACAACCCCACAAAATAATCCAGTATGATAATCCCCTAAGAGCTGGAAGTAGGTGCTGTAGGTGCTAAGCTAGTTAGCTGGATTTACATTAGAGAAGGCAAACAGTGTTTAATCCATTGTTTACATTTTTGCTATTGTATTTTTAGCTCTGTAGAAAGCAAAAAAAAATAAATGTGTAAATAAACCACCAGCCAAACGTTATATCGGCTACTGAGGCCTTGATCATACATGTATGAATATTTTTTTAACAAATATTATATACACTCAAACAAGCATGCCAGGCCAGTAGGTGGCGATACCAGAGGAAAGCATTTTGAGCATAAGTAATGAACTTATTTTCCTTTGGCAGTAGTGACTTAAAAACACAAACAATAGGTAGGTTATTATTTATTTTTGGTTGGAAACACCTTCCTGGCACATGGCCCCGCAGTGCTAGTGCCCTTTGCCCTCACAACAGTGCTTCAGCTTTTTAGCTTTTATGCTAAGGTTGGACAATCGTTTTAGCAAATGTTCAGTTAGGTTACGAGGGTGTTTGGTGCCTGCTTCAACACTTATCCGAGCCAAAAAGAGACCTGCAATTCCCCAGTGGTTGGCCAATTGTTTCCATCAAGAGCACCAAGATTTCTCAGTTGAACAGGAAGAATCTCTCCACCATCAGCAACATCTAGAGAACATGAACTGTCATTTTTAAGGAGACATATGACCTAAAAATCAGTCCACCAAAGCAAACCTCTCCCATCAAAATGCAGCACATTGTGTTTTTTTATGTTCCTGCCTCCAGTGTATTATATATTATATGGTAAACTATGAAGTGGCCCTGCTGTGAGGAGCCTGACCTCTCCTTGAACCCAGCTGTGAAAATCAAATCTATTAATAATCAAGCATCTTCATCACTTTAAGGCTTTCTGAATGCTCCTGCTGGCTGTGTGAAGTCACACATTTGTGTTGTACGCATAGACATACAAAAAAACTAATTTACATCCACTGTGGATTGACTTTCAACAACATTCTGCCAATTTTAGTTTGATTTATCTGAACGATGATAGAATATAGACATGGAGGGAGAAAATGTGCTGGTAAAAAAACCAAAACAAAGTATGAACGACACTGAAATGAAAAGGCTTCAAATCCTGAAAGAGTTCTTCCTGGAAAGCAGCTGAAAATAGACCGAGCAAAGACAGATTCACCTGCTTTTAAGGCATTGATTTTTCTAGTGCATTCAGCTCCTTCTAATTGGCTTAAGGTGATTGTTATTTTCTCAACCTGTTTACAACACTGCAGGGTCACAAAACTGGAAGGAGGCTGAAAATTGGGGCCGTTGCAAGCTTTCTCTATCTGAACACTACAGTTTTCATATAAAACCAATTGCGGAAAAAACAGACAAAAGACCAAAGGGGAAATGAAGTCCTAGAGATGAAAAGGCTTGGTGTGCCATTATTACACTCTTCAAATAATCCTTCACTACAGAGACCATGAGATTTATTTTTTAAAGGGGACCGTCCGGGTGTGAAGAATGCACACTGAGATAACATGATTATGTAATTGAATTTTTTATGCAATTGAGAATAAAGATGGTCTTCAGATAGGCCTTGTGGCGTTTGCTGCTTTGAAAAGTCTGGTTAATAGGAAAATAATCTCATCTGTGAACTATTCAACTTGCATTTCCATATCTGGCTTCATATCAGGGGGAAGTGGCGCACAAACAAGTCTTTTGGCTATGTCTTTCCAAGTCCTTCTCCCACTTTGTGTCACTTATATCACAGGTAACCGTTTTATTTTGATGTTAAAATCAAAGAAGCTTTTGCGAATTACGAAGAAACCTGCTGTTGCGTTCATGAGCGTGTGTGCAGCTGACTGCATTAGAACAATTCAGTGAAATGCAGCTACTTAATTTAAAATCATCTCTGACTGTATTGATTTTCTGGCACTAAAATTAAACCAAAGTGTATTTGCCAGTCCTGTCTGAGCCTGCTCCTGGTTTGGTGGGTAAATACAGATGGCTCTGTTTGTGTTGAGGCTGTCAACCACTCCCTCCATCCTCATCCTCTCGCTCTCATCCGTCCTTCCTAACACGAGCAGAGATGGACAACCCTGTCAGGTAGAATGACTCAGAGCCACAGCTTCACTGAATAAGTAATTGAGTAATGAGAAACGCTGATGGCCTGTCATGAGAAGACAAAACTGTGAGTGACAAAACAAAAAGTGAGAATGCGGCGCCGATATATATATGGACCTATCATGTCTCATTGTCTAGACATATAATTAACGGAGAGGAAAGCAAATACACATAGAAAACGATCGCCTCTAATACATTTCTAAAAAGGTCTTTCCATGCATGCCCATGTGTACATGCAAAAATTATTAAAAGGCCGAGGCCAGTGGGTCACTGTGTACTGGACAGACAGAGCCTTAAGGGTTTTGCTGCCCTGTGTTGCAGATCTGTCAGCTGAAGCAAGTGCGAGACTGGCAAAATGCCCAGGATGGCTCTGGAGCCTGTCTACAACACGTCAAACTTGACCTGAGCATCAGTTAGGAAGTGGGGAACACAATGGCTCATTTCTTACGCGTTAACATTTGCCATTTTCATCATTTCAACAGTGACATCCTGCACGAGGTGCAAAGATGCGCACGATGTGATTAACGATCCCAGTAGTCAGCCTGTTAAAAGAAATGTATAAGTGAGCGAAAGTTCTGAATAAATCTTACTATCTAAGCCGCTAATGGAAGTTAACTGAAACATTTCTCAATTCGGCCTATTTGAAAAGATAAAGAACAAATCGGGTCATTGCCCACAGATTAGTATTCAAAAGCTTCACTGTGATTGTCACCTATTAATCCATGTTTTGCAATGCTTGAGGATGCCACCACTTTCAACCTAATGAAGTACGGCCTTTTTCATTTCAAACCAGCGAGGTGTGGCTGCCAAATGCAAATCATTCACCAAACACAAAAGCGCACATATTGTTCTGCAGAGAGCTATGTAGCTATTTAGTTTCTGTGATATCATATAAACCCGATTTAACAAAGACGAGTGACAAATGCAAAAAAAAAAAAGCCCAATTATGTCTGCACAGACATCTGTCTTATCTTAGAGTATGTGTTTTTCCTACATGCCAAGCTTAGTTTCTTACAGATATATTAATATTTTCTAATGTACACAGCAGCAATAACGACCAGTACATCCTCCCAAACTACTCATTCTTCACTCTCAGCGACAGGTAGAAAAATCGGTAACCAGCTCCTCTAAATTGGAGTTCTTCAAAAACTTTCACTGTCTTTAGGAGAGAACGGTTATGGTGGCATCCGTCATCTTTTAGAGACAAAGTGATAGCGAAGGTCCAATGATTTGCAGGAGGCAGAGCTACACGGAGATGAATGGGCAAAAAAAACCATCCATTGTGAAGTCAATCTTCAAAACTCCAGGGACATTAGCCTTCATTCACAGTCACCATTACGGAGTGACTCAGGGCACTGGAATGAATTGCACATCAGTAAAATTAGCCATTAGCTGTCTGAGAGAGCCGCATTGTTGAGGAGAAGGTGTATGGATGCTGGGAAAAAAGGTGAACTGGAAGAGCAGCAAGAAGTACGTATGAGGTCATGAGGTCATGGGGAGCAACTGGAAGCAAACCAGAGACTTATTTAAGCCAGGTTATGGCCTCTTGCACTAAATAGTTGTCACCTTTTCCAAAAACTGTAAACTTTATTCTGCCACCTACAGTTGGCCTCTTGTTGCTAGTACCAACCACTGCTGGCTGAGTTCCATAGCAGTGGCTTTGTTAGATCCACCAAACCATTGTGGTGAAGAGGGAGTCGAGCCTTTCGATTAACCAGTCCATCTTCGTTCCAACCCTCACCTACGGTCATGAGGTGTGGGTACTGGTCAAAAGAATGAGCACAGCGGCTGAAATGATTCAAGAACACTCAAGATTCAATGTGTGCATGTGTGCACTGGGGAATGAGCTGTTTTTCAGTCTGGTGGTGCGTGCATGCATTGTCCTCTATCACCTGCCAGCGGGGAGTAGTATGAAGTGGGGGTGGGCAGGTGGGTTGACTCGGAAATGAGTTTCCTCCATACGGTGGCTCAGCCTGAAGAGGCAGGTGAGGAGGAGCTCTGATCTTCACAGGGAGTTCGTAGATCCAGAGGGAGTTCGTAGTAGATCCGCTGCTCAGCGTCAAAGGGAGCCAGCTGAGATGGTGTGATTAGGCTGCCTTCTGGGTCCGTTTCTTTGGAGGTTTTCCTGGCATGTCCTAAAGGGAGGAGACCCCAGGGGGGACCCAGAACTCTCTGGAGGGATGATATATCTCATCTGAACTGGGAAAGCCTCCAGAAGGAGCTGGAAAACATTGCTGGGGACAGGAACGTCTGGACTACCATGCTTATGCTGTGTTCATACCAAATATGAAGTGAATTCTCACTTTGCATTTGTGTTTATTCACTCTTGCAAGTAACGTGAATAGCAAAACAATCCCCACGAACAACAAAGATGTGATCACAACAGCAGCTATTTTTGATCAATGAACGCTGAGGTCAGTCTGAACAGGTCTTTATTCTCCAATTATAGTCTATGCTTTTGTGATTTTTTTCTGATTTGTAATGCTCATCATACTTAAATTTGATGTCCAATACTGTTTGTTTTGCTTGCAGCTAAGACTTCAGAGACCTCATTGTCTCACCTTTTTCTGAGAGTGTGTTTAGCTCGCTGCATAGCTGTGCATCTACACACACAGTCCGCGAACTCATGTTGGTGCCAATCTCCCCAGCTGCAGCTGAGTGGTTCCAAGCACTCTCATATTCAACCATTCCCAGTTGTGAATATGAGTAACTGGCTGCCCACAAAGATTTCTTAAGGTTGACAGTAGTCTGCCTCCTTCGCTGTGCTGCTGTAAGCCTGGTTCACTGCAAACCAAAGTTTCTAGAAACATAAGAGCACATTAAGTCCTTGGAGGACATTGTGCCTCCTATGTAGTGTTAATTTTTACTGTGGCTTATTTTGCTCACTAAAAGTCTGCACGACGATAGAGCGAACAATGCTGACTTTGATGTTATTGTTACCCCACCTCTCTCTCTCAATCAGGTCATATTGAACAAAAATGTATTCTCAGATGGCTCCATGCTCTGATGCATTTCTATTTAGGGGTCCTTGATTTGAAAAGATCGGGGAGCATTTGGCATAGTCTGGCTCGCAGAACAGCTATTGGCATCAAAGATAATGCTCCAAACCATTTAGTAGCAGTTGCACAGAAAATGGCAAAGTAGATGGCACCAGACAAACCATAAGCAGCCAGACAGTGAGAGAGGAGAGGGGAGGAACAGCTAATGAAAAGCAACCACATGTCCAAAACAGATGCACAATAACACATTCTCTCCAAAGCCAAAATCAATGGAGGGATTCATATGTTTTACTATGCAAAAGCACATGCAAATACGGTCTTGGTCCAGTCAAGCTGGTGTTATTTATTTAGTAAGTATAATAAGTATCAGTATGAAATGCACATCCTATAGTTAAATGTCATGTTATTATGTTTATTATTTATTTATTTTCATTTTGTTTCTCTTTTTTCTCTTTTTTTTTTTTTTTTTTTTGATCAGTTAGGGCCATACAAAATCACGCAAAAGTACAGTATGTCCAAGTCAGACCTGGTCTTATAAGCTGCAACAAAGCCCAAAGCCTAATAAACTTTGAAAGGATAACAATATCAAAACTAATCTTTTCACACAGTGGGGGGAATAAGTACCATAAAGTCCAACAACAAACATTTTATGTCAATATTATGGATTTATACATAGATTGTCCATTTAAGGAAAGTCAATGCATCAATCTATACATATTGATTAGATAGAAAATGTACGGTTGTCAAAGCGCTTCATGAACTTGTTGACCGGCCACGCCCATGAAATCAACCAAATGAAACAAAAAGTTCGGACGAGCCGAACATCTCCACCCGGATCGGAGGAGAAATGCCTCACCTGCGCAGCCATGAATGACAGATCCATACTGTTGCTCCGTTCAAGCCAACGCACTCAGATGAAGGATGCAAACGTGCGTCGTTATTCCCCGATAGAGCATTTGCCTCCTGAACCCGGCGTCCACAGGCTCCGCAAGTTGGCGGGTTTCACGTGAGGAGCATGTCGAGGATGAAGACTGAAGATGAGAAGGAGGAGTAGGAGGAGGAGGAGATGCAGGGAGGTAACATGAAGCGGGAGCAGCCGCTGAGCAGATTAAGAAATGTGGATGCGAGAGACGGCATGAGAGTGAGAAAGAGGCGGAGGAGGAGGAGGCGGTGGAGCTGGACTGTCACATATAACGAAGGAGGTGCAAGTCTCTCTCTCTCACTCACTCTATCTCCCTCTGTCTCTTTGTCTCTCTTTGCTCTCCTTCCTGTCATTGCATTTTTCCCAGTGCCTCTTTTTCTCGGCTTATTATTAATTTCTTTCTACTACCTCCTTCTCTTTGAGATGTTCGCTCCATGTATGAGGAGCTGCCTGCACAGAACAGCACACCTCCGTGCTCCTGTGTGCCTTTGATCTGGGGTTGTTTTCCATCGTGTGAGACAGTCCCAGTGTGCCTCTCATGTATTACCATTACATTCAAGTCACAGAGTGTCTGTTTTTCTCAGAAAAATAAGAACCAGGGTTGTTTCCTATGTAGGGAGCTGGAAAGGGCATATTTTAGAAATATATATTATTGTATGAACATGTAAAATAGTAATAATATAAAAGTCACAGCTCTGTAGTCAAAATCCCTGCTTCCAAAAACGTAAACAAAACAGAATTCAATCACTTCCAAACAAATTGTGTTTACTGACAGCAGTTTTACAAAGTGTTCCTGAGTCCATGTAGTAACATCCTTTATACAATCACGTATTTCACAAAGTGGTGAACCTCGCTCCATCCTCACTTGTGAATGACGGAGCCTTTCCAGATGCTCCTTTCATACCCAATCATGATCTATCACCTGTTACCAATCAACCTGTTTACCTGTGGAATGCTCCGAACAGGTGTTTCTGGAGTCTTTACTTGCATGCATGCCGAAATAAGCCTAACTGTGCCTCTAAAGTCATGCAGGAACACAACAGGTGTGCGATTATCACGTTCGCAGGTGAGTTGAACCTGCAGATGTCACATCTGCGAGCATGCTTTCCAGAGCCCTCCAAAGGCTTCATTGAAAACTTGTGACCTAAAACTAATGACACATTCTTGAATTAACTAGGCTGCAGAATGAAGGATGCTGCTATTATTCATTGGAGAGTCTCTTCAAAAAGCCAATTAACAAGCTCTACTTACAGTGTGAGGAGCGATTCATTTAATGGCGACCTGGCCTTCACTGTGGATAATAAAATTCATTCCTCAGTTCAGCAACACCGGTCTACATACAAAGCAGTTTCAAAGAGCTCAACAGTGGGCTGGTGGTCAGCCGCTTACTGTAAATTGTCTTTGGGTCAAGTATCACACACATATTTCAGACTGTTTGCTCTCTTCTAATTTCCTGTTTCTCAAATATGAACTTTGTCCTTTGTGAAAGAAACAGACTTTGTAGGATAACCAATTTATGTGAGTTACGGGGAGAATTTTCCAGTCTCCTCGCTCATATTAACACTGTCACTGTAGCTTGTTCCCACGTTGATGTGTTTTTGATGCTTTAACGCGACCTTTTGCCATGGATGGGATGAAGCAGATCTCCCACATCAGCAGTTAAGACTTCATCCTCCTGTCCGCTTTTTGCTGAACATGCACATCCAGTCCCGTCCTCCAGTGTGGAGGAGTTCACTTCACTCCAGCTCACAGCGTCACTTCAAGTTTCTCAGTTAGGTTTACTATTTATTTTCTCTGTTTGCTTTACACACTTTGTACTACTGCTATTCACAATCATAACCTGATCATTTCTCAAGTGCAATACAACACATGCCATTGCTTAGTTTTCCCATAAGAATGTTGACTTTACTATGTTCTAATAATCTGTACAAATGTACAAATACATGGTTGTTTTATTCTTTATTCTGTACCCTGTATACTTTTTTATTTTGACCTCTTTATGCCACTTGCTTGCTCTTTGTAATACTTGCTGGCTGTAACGACAAAATGTGGGATCAATAAAGTCTTATCTCTTATCTTATTACTCTTGCACACTGATGCTGATATTAAAGAGACAGCACATACATACAATACTTGCATTAAATTGGCATGTATCAGTATATTTATGTTCATCTTACACTAAGCAAGTAAGTGAGTGTGATATTTTAAATTTCAAGGCTGTTTTTTAAAGGACCAGTGTGCAGTTTTAACCAACTGAATATGACCCTACTCAAACCTAAAGGCCCTCTTTAAAAAGAAACCATACATGAATATATTTATATTTCATTTCTGCCAATAGATCACCCTGAATCCTCCACACTGGACCTTCAAATGAAATCACAGTATCTACATCCTTAAATTACTGGGATGTTCATGAAGTGTAGTGCCTGGGTGTTGAGCTTCCACAGTTAACATGCTTAGTTTAAGCACTTAGTTATCATAAAGGTTCATTGATTTTCAACCTAGATCTCATTAAAATGTTGTTTCCCACCACTTAAAATAGCACAACCCCATAAACGCCCTTTTGCAGCTTCTCACAGACATTAAACACAGTCCAATTCAAAAGCAAGGACAAATCGTCTTTTCACAAACAGACTGTCAGACATGTGAATGTGTTCCACCAGGGAAAGCAGCTCGGCATGCTTTATATCAGGTTTTATTGACTGAATCCAGATCTACGCCAAAAGCTGCAAGTTGTGCGAAATGAAATTCAAATGGAAAGCAAAGTTTGTGATCCTTTTTATTGGAAGAACACACAGGTCCCTGTGACGGATGTGTGCATTTCCCATGTTTGAGAGCAAGATTTATTTTACAGCTGTTGAAGGTCTAAACGATTTCCCCACTGGGTTGTGTTCAGGAAGCTGCAGCTGAGTGGTACATTGCTCAAAACTTAATTCATCATTGCGCTGTACACAGTGAAAATGATGGGGAAACATTTTGGTAAGCCCTCGTCTGAAAAACAGGCCTTTAATGTGACGTTTAGGTTCCAGCACACGAAGAACTTAATGTTGAATTCTTCAGTAATATTGTGTCACTTTGAGGACTGTCATATTTCTTAAAACCAGACGCTGGAACACTTTGCCTGGAGTGGCTCAGTGATCCTGTAATGAAAGCAGCACATATCCATTTCCCCAATGATGCTGTGATTTATTAGTGGCGGCATGTTGGGACTGAGTTTCCTGACAAAATTAGCTATAGAAATTAGATTGATTAATGAGCCAATACTGGTGTAATTCATGGTGGAGTTGCACTGATTTTTTTAATTATTCCCTAAACACTGATCATTGAGCCAGTGTTGTACTTTTCCAGGAGTACTTATAAGCAAAACCAGGTGGCCCAAACAAAATTTACCAGTTAAACTTTATTCCTTTTCTGCAGAAGTGGTATATTTTACATTTTTCTTATTTACTGATTACTAGATAATGATATAGTTGCAAAAGAAAGATTTTTTCTGACTGATCCTTTGATCCATTTGAATACAGGTGATAACAGTGTCAGCTGTTACGCATCAAATGAGGCACTTGACCGGGACATGTTTTCAGGCAGCAGCTGACATTTTTTCATAACAGAGATTTAAAATTAAAATTAAAATTTAAAAATATTGTCTTTTATCAAAATATTGCACTTTTTTCTCATAATCTTACACCTATATTCTTGAAATACATATATTTTTTTACCTGAAATCTGCAGAGTAAGAACATGCAGTAAAACACACACTTGTATGAGTGGAGAAGAAGAACTGTTGATCAGGTTTATCTCACCTGGTCACACTTAATCACACCAGCAAACATTACATGTATGTAATTGTATTCAAGCTGACATTTTTGCTAACAAAAACGAGACTTCACCAACAGCTCCACAGCCTTAAATGCAGGAACACTGCAGCTTAAGCATCACCTACAGTAACATTTAGTTTAGTCTGATGTGCATCTCTGTGGTTCTCCTGCTCTGTAACAAACATCCTCTGTTCTGCAGCCCCTTTAATTTTGCTGTGGACATGCCACTGGGCATTCCCTGGCCCCGATTCACAGCAGTATAATCTCAGCAAAATAGATTATTAACAAGCATCAAACTGTGTCTTGTCAAGTTACAATATTCCAGGTTGACGGTAATGAGTTGGAATAATGTCATGCCACCTACTGGGCTGGCCTGCTCAACATTTATGAATGCCTGTGGTGTGACTGATGTGGTCTGTCACCCAGGCCTGCATTATCTCCAGTGTGCGTGTTTGTATTTGTGTGATTTTATGTATTTATGTATACTCTATCTGTGCATGCACGGGTAGACTCCTGGGAGATCAGCCATGCTCTTTGATTAATCCTAAATATCCTAAATCTTGGGGGGTCCTTTGTTGTAATTTTGGCTCTGACAGCTGTGCATCAGAACCTATGAATAATATTACTGCTATGGAAAATCTATGCGTAATCAATCACAAAGCATTGCATCAAGCATCAAATAGCGAGATTTTGAGCCAAAACCACGAGGGAAACCTTATATAATGAAAACAACCCCACGTCCCTCCCCCCACACACACTGTGGTTTATTATTTGTCAAAGAAGATATGAGCACCTTCATGCTCCTTCTCCCACACTTCTGCACACAAACACATCATGCCACACACACTTTTAACGTGCTGTATAAGCTCTTTTCTGTGCTTCGTGCACTCACTGTACACTATGTCTTAGTTTGCCCCTTCTCAACTGATGCATAGCCAACAAGGCAGGGGATTCATAATTAATGCACAGCTGAATATACTGAAATTCATCATGTGTGTGTTTGACCATGGGTAACCCACAGAGATGCAGTCTTAACATTGCTTTACACACATGATTCTCCCCACATTTCTCAAATGAGCCACCTGTGAGTCCATATTTCAGACATACAGTCAAGTTTCAGTCTCCCTTGTGAAACTGATAGCTAGAGTCACCAAGGTGCCTTTTTTTTTTTAATTTCCACTCGGTCAAGTCAGTTTTGTTTTCATCAACTAACAATACGGTTGAAGAAGCCGTCGTGATAAGCCTCTCCGTGCATCTGCACACCACATCTGCTCTGGCTAAATTAATGCATTTCAACCATATCGCAGTCCAAAATTGCCTCTGTGGCTGTGTTTCTCTGACAGTGGCTGTTATTGACCAGTCAGATGCGATAAAGCACAGTGGCAGCAGATGTACAGTGTGCTATTGTTGTGTGTGTGTGTGTGTGTGTGTGTGTGTGTGTGTGTGTGTGTGTGTGTGTTTGCACCATACACTCATGCATATATGCTGTATGTTACTGAAAGCCAGAGCATATTTCTCCTGTATTTATGTGTATAATGTTTATTATGGTTGCCTACAACTACTATGTGTGGAATTGATATGGGATTACAGCCTCTTTTAAAATATCCAGATCATGTAATTTATAAATTATAAATAAAAGTAAAAAATCTTAAAATATGCACTTCTTGCTCTAACCCTGTGTGCTTTATTAGGCACCTCTCCAAAGATTAAAGTCAGCCCTGTATCTTAACTTTCTGCATTTGAAGCAGCAAAGTAATGAACAAGTGAATAAGATAAGATAAGGTAAGACTTTATTTATCCCACAGCAGCAGAAAAAAAAATGTATGGTCTGTTTTAACACAGAGGAAGTCAGCAGGGACTTACAGCATAAGATTTCTTATGAACATGTGAACTCTGGATTCTGGTGTGACAGTCCTGCACTTTCATTCAGTCAAAGAAACGTTGTTTCTGAACATATTCCAAGCTTTGTCACTACAACGTAATTATGAATGCACATTACTTATATATAAGGATAATTTCTAGGGAGACAAAGTTCCAGGATTCTGTACAAATATGAGTAAACTTTCAAGTTGGAGACCCAGTTTGCGACTTGTACCCAGCACACCATGACGCTGCACTGCGAACGTGGTCCGCCGGGTGACGAACATCACCACATGTGCTTTGAACTAGCCCCTGTAACAAGGACAGTGTGTAATTTAATCCAACATAAGGAGTCAGGAGTGAGCGTTCCCCGAGAAGAGAAAAATCTGAGGCATAAATGATCTGTTTTCAAAGCATCAGGGCTGGGGTTATTTTATGTTTTTATCATCAAAAAAATCCCATTAAAAGACTAAAAGCAATGAAACTTCAACTTCCCCAAGCCTTCTGTGGCAAACCCTTTGGTTCCTACTGAAAATGTAAATCTCTACAACTGGGTCATGAATATAAAAGGGAGAAATAATTTCCTAAAGCAGCGGAGCTCTGTGTTTTTTAGGAAATGTTACTCAAACAGGAGTAAATTATGTATTTGTTGAATAAACAACAGTGGCTGTGTTTGTGGTAGGATGAAGGAATGAATGTGACCTTTGGTCTATGGTTCAGACGAATAAGCTTCACAAAGGAAATACTTGTTCTTAGACTCTATTGATTGTTGCTTTTGGTATATTTATGGTGTTTATTGACAATAAGATCCTGGAGAATATTGTCAGACTTATATATTAATACTATGCAACAAACAGTCAGTTCAACAAGGAGTGCTTGTCTGAATACTGTTACCGCACTTATCCTGACTAAATGTGCCCGCAAGTACTTTCAAGTCGTATGTAGAATCCTAAGACAGCAGATACTTTGTGCCCTTTAACACTTTGGAAGAAAATGAATCTGCTTAACTCTGTGAGGCAAGCGCCCTGTGTGCCACAGCTGCTTTGTTGTGCGTTAATGCCACCAGGCAACTTCTCAGGCATGGGGAAGATTACCAGTCACATCAAAAGACCCAACTGCCAATCTCAACCTGATGAGAACAGAAGAGTTTCTCCCTTTCACTTAAAGGATTCCCAGAGGTAATCCTACAACTTTCCACATGCATGTGTGACCGGAATACTTGTACGTATTTATGTAACTGAACACAGTGAACACTGAACTTGTGCATTTTTACATTTGAGGCACTTCATTTGCTGCAGCTTCTTGTATGCATTTGGTGGCCCAAAGCAATGCATTTGTGACCCCAGAGCCACCAAATGACTCCCACCATTAATAATTTCATTATGTGGAACTTCTTAGCAGTTGTGGTGCTTCACAAGGCAATCGAATGTTTATGCCAAAGGCTAGTACACATCCATGCACATCCTGCTGTCTATATATACCACTTAAGGTCGTGGTGGTGGAGTAAAGTGTGTGTGTCCACTGTAGATGGAGGAGAAATCAGCACAGCGGTTTGACCTCTGACCGTTCATCCTTCGGCTCTTATTGCATCAGTCCTGCCAGAAACTGTCCTTTTGCTGCAGCAACAACATCAAGGTCCCACATGTATAACCATGGCCTTTGACAGCTTGAATGGGTCGACACACACACACACACACACACAACCGCGTGCACACACATGGTTAAAAATACCCATAAATATACCTGACCTGCTTGAAAATGTGGTTTAAAACCCCTTTTAGCTTTTAATCTGCAGGAAATATGTGTTGTGTTTATCAAATCACATTAACTAAGATGAAAGTTGTCAGCTACACAAAGAGGAAAGAGCAGCATATTCAGCAATATTGTGTTACTAAAATGGATTTGCATTCATTCCACCAGTAGCTGATGTGAAAGGTTTTGGGGCATCCATGGGAATTAAACCATTTTCTCTCACTAACTTCCAGAACAAGGTTCAGCTGAGTAGAGTGTCGAGTTCAGCCATTTGGCTGAGTAAACTAAAAGCTTTCATTATCACATTCTGGCTGCTAATCTGTTCTGATTCTGTCAAATTCTTATCAGTGTTACTAATATTTACTTGAATGCGGTGATCATATCTCTTCATCTTCAGATTCAGTCTTTATCCGCCCCACAGTTGGTGAGCGGGGAGATAAAAGTAGGCAGAGAAGGATTTGACAATCCCATACTGTAGGTCTGATGAGTTGTAAAGCCCTGGGGTGACGTAGCGGACCAATCAGCGCACATCAAAGTGCCGCCACGTGCTTAACTGTCACCATTACATCATCGTGAAGGACCTGAAGCTGTCAGTAATGGTTGGCTAATGATTTTGTAGCAGTGGAATTTATCCATTCTTTGTTGTTGAGACTTCCATGAGTGTACAGAACAACCTCTGGCAAATCATATATGTTGGATTCATAGCTCAGGTATGGGGGTATGACTGCCTGGGGCAACTCTGGCTAAATGGATAGAGTTAAATCTGTCTCCATCTGGGTGGGTTTCCACAGGGGGATGATGGAATAAGCTATAACTCCCTGGGTTCTTCACTCCTACAACTCCCAGCATATCATTGATCCCTTTTCAACCCTCCGATCATCCCCTCCTATTTCATTCATAGTTGTCTGCTCCTAATAAACTGTTAAGAGCTGTTCAAATGGGTCAAACACCAAATTTCCATCAGGGGATCAATAAAGTGTAACTTACCATAAATACTGGGTAATTATCAGTATTTATCAATGGGATATGACAAAACAAAAACAATCTTGAGGCAATGTCTTCCTTTTCATCCACACATTTTAGTGCCATGCAGGTAAAATCTGCTTCTTCTCCTCTTAAGTAATATTTAATACAGCCTCAAATATATCTGCTTCCATTAAATGCAAGGCTCACGACATCTCCACCCTGGGGAAACCATGTGACACAGCTCTCACCCATCCTGGATGAATGGAAATGAACAGCTCCTCCAAAACCTACTTCCATGATCACCTGATTAATTTTGGATATGTCTGTCTGGGATATTCATCTTAGCTCAAGGCTCTCCCTTACAAATATAATTGTTTTTCAGATGTCCTCTTGTCATTCGTGAGCTCTTCCTGGTTTTGATTGAAATTTGTTTGTCCTTCTCTGGTAATATATTCAAACTGAATTGGACCAAAACAAATTATGAAAACAGGCATCTGCACAGGTTTGGTTGCATGCACAGGCACACAAACACACTCATGCCTGAATGCCACGGCACACGGCCACTGTGCTGGGCCACTTGCCCATGAATGGAAATGTCTCTGCATTTGACTTTTAGCATCAAATGCAGGGCAAAGTGTTCTGACCTTTGTGGTATTCCCTCCCTGTGTGGATGTAGTACATGTGTGTGGAACGTGTTATATTATGAGAACATCAACACTGGACAACTGAGACACCATGGAGGCTCAGTTGGCTCAGGTGCATGTCACGTAGCGGGGATGTCTTGCGTGTGAATGGCCTTGAATTACTGTTGCATGGCATCCTATCTCCCCCATCACTCTTTCACAGTTTCATTTCTACTACATGAAATATCCAATAAAGGCACTGAAAAGGGGTTGGACACTCAAGGTCCTTACGCTTTAAGGTCATGTAAAAACATTAGTACACAAAACAATCTACACCCTCAAAAATGACTGAGGTTAGCTGTCATGTGCTTTTCACAAGGTCAAATTGACCCACGACACATTGGCATTTTAAGACATAACAGATGACATATATATTGATCACAACCCCAATTCCAAAAAAGTTGGGATGCTGTGTAAAACATGCTTTTTGACATACAATCAAACAATACAAAGATATGTTATAGATTTATATATAAAAATATATTTAATGTTTGCTCCTCCACATCATTGATTTTTGTAAATATATGTTTATTCTGAATTTGATGCCAGCAACACATTTCAAACAAGATAATACATGAGCTTGGGAACAAAAAACTGATCTTAAACTTCTCTGGTTAAACTGACCTGGTCTCCACCCGATGAAGGACATACCTTTCTGGCTGTGTTTTGGTTCATTTTTCTTGTACTAAAAAGTGTGAAACAGGTCATTTTTTTCAATTCAATTCAATTTTATTTGTATAGCGCCAAATCACAACAAAAGTTGTCTCAGGACACTTTCTATATGGAGCTGGTACAGACCAAGCTCTTTTATCTACAGAGACCCAACAATTCCCTCATGAGCAAGCACTTGGCGACAGTGGCGAGGAAAAACTTCCTTTTAACAGGCAGAAATCTCAGACAGAACCAGGCTCTGGGTGGGCCGGCCATCTGCCTCGACTGGTTGGGTGAGAGAGGGAGAGCAAGAGAGAGAGAGTGAGACAGACAGAGAGAGACAGACAGAAATGCAGTCAGAGAGAGAGAGAGAGAGAGACAGACATGCAGTCACAGTAACAGTGACAGTGGATGTAATAACAGTCGTAGCAGTTGCAGTGGATGTCAGGCAGGGCCATGGCAGGAGACGTAGCTGTAATCCACAATCCAGATTCAGACACTGTCCATGGGAACCTGTGAGACGACAAAGCACAGAGACTCCGGGGAAGGAGCTAAATTAGTAACACGCCGTGGTAGGACATGAAAGTGTGAAGATGGGAGGGAGAGAATGACAGAGGAGCTCGGTGTATCTTTGGAGGTCCCCTGACAGTCTAATGCTATAGCAGCATAACTAGGGGCTGGTCCAGGACAAGCCTGAGCCAGCCCTAACTGTAAGCTTTATCAAAAAGGAAAGTTTTAAGCCTACTCTTAAATGTAGAGACAGTGTCTGCCTCCCGGACAAAGACTGGAAGATGGTTCCAGAGGAGAGGAGCTTGATAGCTAAATGTTCTGGCTCCTGTTCTGCTTTTGGAGACTTTAGGAACCATAAGTAGACCTGCATTCTGGGAACGCAGTGTTCGAGTGGGGTAGTAAGGTAGTATGAGCTCTTTAAGATAAGAAGGCATGAGCATGACACAGCGGTTAAACCAAAACTTTTATGACACAGAATACTAAGTGGATTAGGTGATTTGATGGTGGTGTAAACTTTCCTTTGTATTATGTAACTGTAGCAGCTGAGCACAGTGTGGTCACTGCAGGTTCATTTCCTCAGTCGCATCATCTGCTCCATTCCCAGTTACCACCAAGCACCCATGGCAAAAACTATATCTGCAGTCATGTCTCCCACAAAATATTTTGTTTCACAGGAGGTTTGGTCTGGCGGTGTATTTTCAGCAGCACATGAATGATCATAGAAATATTAGAGGAATATTAGAGGGATACTATAGGCAGTGTGTCTCTATGATCCTCTTGCTTTTCCACAACTACACGTTGCTACTTCTTACCTTGATCAAGAAGATGACATCACTCTATATGGTATAGAGGCACCAACATAGTGTAGTATTGAGTGTTTATAGTACATACTTCAGAGAATATTGTAGATCCAAGCGTGATCTAGAAAAGAAGGGCACGACTAAGAGAATTGCAAATCTATCTGCTCCTTCAGCACCACGCACAGCACGATGGATTTATCAATACGCAGCACTGTTAGACTACTGATTCTTGAGAGCCGTGGTCGGGGCCATAGATTCGAACTTGCATGAATCTCATTCAGTTAAAGGGTCAGTGAGTCAGGCAGAGTAGACTAACATTCAACTAAACAACGCTTCTGCCCTCTGCACTCTTTCTGCTACTAGGGGACAGAAAAGCTGGGTGGCTGGTTAACAAAGGGGGTGAATTTTGACCATTTTGCTAACAGGAAATCACATAGTGCTTCTGTCCTTCACAAACGCAGAAGGTGCTGCATGACTGTTGCATTACATGTGTAAAAAACACAAAACCACAGAAGGGTTGATTGCGATGTTGGGAGTGAATCACTTGGGTGTCATCTGCCAGCTTTCAGAATTTCACTGTGGCATCTGTGGGATTTTGTTTCAGAGCATACAGTGTTGTGTTTCTGCCTGTGAATCAAAGCCGACACTCCTGCTCTAAATATATAAACTGACTGACAGGCAGCAGCTCCTCCTCTGCCTGCTGCCACTGTGTTATTCCGATTTTACACTCAGCTGAGTTTGTTGTCGTGTGTCTTGTGTATGTTTGCCGTCATAGCTAACAGCGTGGTTATAGGCCTCCCCTGTGACCTATAGAAATGTGCTCTCACAACACACCTAGGTCAAAGGTCACACTGAGCCACAAATTGTATCCAAGGACAATGGGTGATTCATCTCTCTGATCAAATCTGCAACAGTAAATGCCATCTACTGTTTTTTTTGATTAGAAGTCCATTTTGGTATCAATGTCTCTTATTACTCTGTGTGCAGTGGGGAATAAACGGGCTGTAACCTGCTCAAGGTCGTTTTTATAAAAGCCAGATTTTACTCCGAAGCTACAGATAAATGTTGAAACACAGCGCTCAGTATTTAATGATGTCATTCAATATAGACTCCCGTAAAAAGATCACACAGGTTATCGTCATTTGTAAAAGTTATTAAATTGCTCATTTAGCCATGAAACCCTTTTTGCAGCAATACAGTTAAGATATTCAGCTAATGGACTGAAACAATTTGCTGATAGCAAGACAGAGAAAGGGCTTATAGTGATAAAACTGTGAGATTCTTTTGTATCTTTTAGCAATTACAGGCTTTCCCAAAGTAAAGTTACACACTTGAAAACGACTGAAAAGAAAGCAGTTAAGAGCATAGGGCTGCACCATCTACACAACCATGCTTCACATGTTTGGCATTGCAATTTTTACCCAGCTAGAGAAGAATGGCTTATTTCATTTTGCACCCTAGAGTGAGACTGCAGTGCAACATCTATTTACCAAGTTGAACTAAACGCCTTCCTTAACCCCTGCTGGCAAATCAGTATTATCATAACTGAAGTGAATTTGGTGCAAGCTATCAATGTCATGCCAGGATCAGGTCCTGAGGAGGAAAGTACAGTAGAAACTCTGTCGCATGAAATAATGCAAAATATTTTACCTCAACAGTCGAACCTTTACACATTAAAGGTGCAGAAAACTATGCATATTTCAGGTATAATCTTCACAGAATGACAGTTTAGCATGAATCACACTCTCTCTGTGAGAAAGACACAACTAGAGTAGGCTTATGTCTAATGAGAGTTGACTTTTGTTTCATCACAAAATCATTTGGTATTGAATTAACACACGACTGTAATCAGTGATACATTGCAGGTGAGGCAACAATAAAACCCCACTGCAGTTTCAGCAGCAACAAGTAATTGCCTGACACATGTTCCCCTGTAGACTGTCATTAATTAAACAACTCACATTATCTAAACTTCACACCTTGTCACTTTTGCCTCTGGAGATGTCACAACTCTTGTGGTATAAAGTTTGGTCCCTTTTATTCTAAGGATTCAGTCTCTAAATCATTGTGACAGTCGGATTAAAGCTGCTACAAACCATAAAGTAAATAAGAAGAAATAAGCACGAAGCGCAGCTGACTTTTTCTGCATTAAATGGGATGATGTGAGCTCATGCTGTCTCATCTGCAGCCTTTTGGATGGAATATTTGGAAACTGAAAACAGTATCACTGCACTTGACATCAAATGATAAAGCAAGTTGCTGTGTGCATCGTTAGTTATTACACATTTAGTTTAAAATAACACAACCTTGAATACCTGTTTAATTGATTAAATTTGACTGTTCAGACTTTAATACATACAGAAAGCTACTGGGAAGTTACAGAATGATATAAAATCCTCTAAATAAATAAATGAATCTGCCCTTTAAAGGCATATTAAACCAATTCTAACAAAATACTTGCTTCGATGGAGAATTTGACAGTGAATCTTCATAATCTGTCAGTTTATATTGATGGGGTGAACAAGAACGGACTTTTGCCACCTTATTTCAATAAAAACATTGATGCCATAAAAGCAGAGAGAGCTCGTTTTTACAGAAAACCCCTACCTGGGTGTCCCTCTTAACATATGACACAGAGAGTGCTCATCATAGCACTTTCTGTGTTTTTCTTGCTACACCAGTGAGACAGTCAGTTTATCCCGCAGAGTCACACTTACCCTCTATGATTTAATACAAATAACATGGCCTGTCCATCAGATGGCACCCATGAGGTCCTTGACAGCGCTGCCTCATCCTTATTGCCTGCTGTAAACCATAAACAGCAGCCATTTCTCGGAGCTATAACGTGTACCTGCCAACACACATCCACAATCCCCTGCTGTGCCGTCACTGGCAGTCCACGACTTAACCTTTCACTTCTCATTCTCCGCAGCCGCTCTTCTTCCCCCCTCCTGCATCTCATATTCAGACTGCTGCCTGAATATGTCATGGCGCATGGGGAAGCAGAAGGTTATGGCTTTGTGCTGAGTGATAGATGGGCTGTGCAGAGTGTCACAAGGCATCTATTGAACATCTGGAGGCAAGAAGTGACAGGTGCTGATGTGCCCAGTCTCGAGGCAGTGCCCTTCAAATGGTATATAACTTCTATTCGCTTCCTGGAAAGTCTTGTTTTATGTGTAAATCTTCCAAAAAGAAAAACATTTTACATCACATCATGTTTTTAAAATAGGATAATAAAAGACAAAAGGTAACAGCTGCTCATGAGAGTTCTTACTATATTATTGAGGAACTGTGTTTGCTTAGTGCTTCTTCAGTTCAGATGGTATGAGGCTTTTGCTCATGCTGCAGCCTCAGTGTGTTTGTGTGCTCATGTGTATGACTCTGTGAGTACTCGGATCACTGATGACAGGGGTCTTATCCTCCCCTTGAGCCTCCCCTTCAGCAGATTTCCCTGTAGAGCCACCTTTACCTTTCCACACTCTGTTGTTTTCTTCCTCCATTTGTGTCCAGGCTTTTCAATTTCACTTTATGCTGCAGGCCATTTCAGCTCTGTCACTTTGATCCTGTGCAAGCCTGCTGTGTTTGTCCAGCAGGACTGTGGCAAATATGAATGAGTTGAATGCAGTAATTCAGTTTGATCTTTTTAATATACAAGCATGCACTTTGAATTTTACACACCCAGGAGCTATGGAGCAACATTAGCATGTATTTGGAGTTGTGTTTCTGGCCACCTGATGAATGCAAGTCCAATATTCACTCTACTTTTAGCTTTATTTTGGTCTCCAACTACTGCAGGAACTATCAGGCTCTCTAGCTGCTAAATGCTTCATTATGTTCACCATCTAGCAGCTAACTTTATCTATCTGCTGTTTTTTTTGCTTAAAATGACACACTGAGAACGGCAAGAGTGATATCTTAAACTTGTTGTTTGGACAGATAAAAAATGAGCTTAAATTAGCTATAAAACTAAAATTCTCTGTAGCTTCATCACTACAAGCGACTCCCACACTTTGTCACACCGATTTTACATTGTCATTTCACACATTTTTATTGTAAAAATACTAATTATAGATCCTTTAAGTAAAAAGATAAAAGTATATATCATAGCATTGTTTTTATGTATGCTAAACATGTAAGAAACTATTAATGTTGTAGGTTGAGAGCTAATTTAACAACCTTATACACTGTTGGGTACTTTAATCTGTAACAATGCATCATATTTCACAAGCTCATCATGTTTTGAATGTAAAATCTGAGCCTGCAAAGTAACTATGGATGACAGAAGAATAATGTGGTGCAAAAAGTAATATTTTCAGAGAGCATCAGAGTGGAAGCATAGTAGTTGGAGAAATGCAAATACTTCAGTAAATTACAAATACCTCAAAAGTGTACTTGAATAAATGTACTTGTACCAGTGCTATTAACCTTTTAACACTTCATCTTCAGTATGTTGAGTTATGGATGGCTGAAAAATGAACTGAAATACAGATATGTGTGCTCAACTAGATGCATGTTCCGGTTATGGTGGGTGTTAAACAGCCTTTTAGGTTGATGCTTCCTGCAACACCCTCTCCTTATGCCCCCTCACAGAGCCACATAAAACCAGAATTCCTCTTTCATATTTCTTTATGATAGCATATAAGCAGTGTGTTTTATTTGTGGGCAGAAATGGTTCTCCGAGGAGCACTGCCTCACGCTCGAAGGCAAGGAAAGAGTTTCAGGGTCAGTGTGTGAATTGCAGGAGGATTTTCTTCTGATGATGTTTGTGAGAAGAAGATGTGCTATTTAGCCTTTAATTAAGAATCCTTCAGGCTGAAATGCAGAGACATTTATCTGCACCTCGGGGTCTCCTTGGCGCAGTAACTAAAACTCAGCTCTCATGATGTGTAGCTGGTGGTTCCTCAGTGTTCCCTCCCTGTGATTTATCACATCAATCAGCCAGTTACTGTACGTATTGTTCTCACAGTCATAGCAGCGGCCCGGCTGAATGAGTTAGGATGCAATTGGGTGATGACATCTGGAGGAAGCAGCAGAGGCCAGTAATGAGCTTGTATGTCAGGACTGTAATCTCATCTAGATGTAAATGTATTCTGGTACAAGTTGGCCCACTAATTTATTCATTCAAGTGTTACTTCATCAATTTATCCCTCATCTCACAATCAATGCACTGCAAAAGTCGGCGCAAGGGAAACTGGGCAGAGGAGATTTCAGACTCCACTGTGAGATGTTGAAGTTTTTCCTCTCGGCAGGCGAAGACATGGGAGAGGCGAGGGTGTTTTTTTCACTTCAAATGCGAGATTGAGAAGCAGCGTGGCTTGTGTAAGGCTATGTAATTGCTTCATATTTAATAGGACAAACATGCAGCCGGGTGGGTGAGAGTCGGCCTCAGACGAAAGCAGCGGTTGCGTGCCCTGTGCTTGTGCTCTTGCTTCTATCCTTGTCGGCCTGTTTCCGGTATGCACTTCTCGTGTTTGCTGCAGCGGTGCATGAAACGTTTCACCAGATGACTGTGGCCAAGCACTCACAGCAAACCTGTCTCACTGGCGTGTATGTGCAGACGTGTGTGTTGAGTGGTAGTGGGTTAGTCATGTAAAACCTGTCTTGTCTTGTTGCACTCGTGAAATGTACTGCGGCTATTTTTGGAAGATGAAATGAAAACATAACCTGAAACTATTTCTTTTTTTTTTTTTTTTAATCTCAGTTTCTTGTTCTTTTTCCATACACCAGAAATCTGTTGGAGGACCATTGTCATTTGTTAGCAGCACTGTTGCTTGCTGGTTGGTTGGACCTTTCAGTGGAAAGTTTGCATGTTAATTCTATGACCTTCTTGCTGAAAGTTACATACCAGACTCCCAGAAACTTTGGACGCTACGTTAATAAAAACAGAATACAGTCATTTGCAAACAAACTGTGTTTACTGACAACGGTTTTATGAAGTTTCCCTGAGCCCATGTAGTCATATTCTTCATACAATCATGTGTTCACAAAGTGGTGAACCTCGCTCCATCCTCACTCATGAACGACTGAGCCTTTCCAGGATGCCCCTTTCATACCCAATCATGATACTATCACCTGTTACCAATCAACCTGTTTACCTGTGGAATCTTCCAAACAGGTGTTTTTGGAGCATTCCACATCTTTCCCAGTCTTTTTGTGCTGTCATCAAATTCAGAATAAAGCATATATTTACAAAAATCAATGAAGTTGATGATGTAAAACATTAAATATATTGTCTTATTTCTGTTTTAAACAGCGTCCTAACTTTTTTGCAATTGGGGTTGTCGATCAGAAGACAGAGAAAGATGATTAGTTACATTCTGTACTTATAACCAATGGTTAATCCATCTACCCAGCACTACCCGCTGGTTCCTTGGCACTAGGAAAACAAAACTCCAGAAAGTCAATGCACCCAGCTGTTGTTGGCCAGTAAATAGCTGCAGTCTGTATCTTAAACTTTAAACTTTGCATAGAGCCTGTTTTCAGTCTTTATGCTAAGCTAAGGTAAATGAATGCCAACGTCTCTTGAAGCTCATGTTTCCAAAAGCCCAGCCATGATAACCCTGATGACATCAGCAGGGTTATTTTCTGACTCGACAAAGCTCCTCCACGTGTTCAGGTTGAGGCTCTGAAACAGACCCCAGCTCAAGTGTGTTCGCTCTCTTATAGTCTGACCTCCTCTTGTCAAATGCAATACAGTCCTGCCCCCTCTGACCCTGCACTGTTAGCCAGGTAAAGAAAATGGATGGATGCACTGTTGCAAGTCACTGCCAGAATTCCTAAAATATGAATCCTCACCTGTGAAACATTGATTTTGTGTTTTCCTGCTGTCACTATGCCATCTGGGGACGATGATTCGATCACTGTGTCGTTTCACTGGGGGGGCCTAATCTTGTAGAGCAGATGAATGGTAAGTGGTCTCTAAAAGGCTGTCAGTGTTTATTAAATGATAGCTCTCTGAAAAGGTCATCAACCCTGTCTGTTCTCACACACACACACACACAAACATAACAATCATTCCTCCCCTGCCATTCCCTCAAGCAAGGCAGACGTGCAGTGTGAGTCGTAACATTGAGGGATAAACATGGAGACCAGTGTCACTCGGTCAAATACTTGAGCTCAGAAATGATTTCAGATATATTCTTATGGAGCCGGTTCGATGGACAGTGATGTCTTTATTGTGATGTTTGATAGCAAATATAGAGATCTTGTGTTTGTGGTTTGCTCAGATTTTAAAGTGCAGCCACATTTTAACTGGTTAATCTCTCATAAACATCCCGGAGTCAGTACTTTAAAGCTATAAAAAATATTGCTAATCACTTTTTTTAATTTGATCAGATATTACATAAGAAAGCCTAATGTACAAATTATCCCTTTGTCAAAATGCACTTGCAGTACACATACAAGTACACACATGGTCAAATTAAAGACAAAGCTTTCTTATATTGCTGTCCCAGCATGAACACATTAAGCATGCAGGATAGAAAGGCATGCAGCATACAACATGATACTTAGTAATTTTCCAAACACCAAGAAATCCTAGTTTTGGGTCCATTTCTGTTCTTTAATGGCCCAGAAACGCTGAATGCTCTGATCAATGGACCACAGTAAATAAAAATACATTTTCCTTTTTATCAGCACTAATTTATTCACTATGATTTAGTTTTAGCACTCCTTATTTTTGTTCATTGGGTAAAAAATAGCCAATAATTTTTATTTTTACTCATTTATTTATTTATTCTGGCATTTATGTTAAAAACAGGGTGAACTGAAATGTGCAAAATTCCATTTGCAGTGCAAGTGTTCAGTTTATCGGCTTTTTAATTACTTTGAAGGACTCAGAAGGACTCGGCTTATCTTTCAATTTCATTTTAGTGAAAACATAATCTGAGCTGTCCTCAACACGACAAGACCCACAATTAAGACCATTAAGCACCATTTACTTGTAAATGGTGCTTAATGGTATCCTCTTGCAACAGGAAACAGCAAAATGTTGATGCTTGGGAAGATAAAATCATCATAAAATCATCCAGTAGTGCCCAGTAGGTCTTTCCAGTGAAAAGCCTTCAGAGAAACAGAGTTTTGTATGAATTAAACAGGAGGAGTTAAACAGCAGGAGAACTGCACAGTTGATTTGACCAGTGGTGACTTGGGTGGCTGAACAAATACCACCTGGATCGACTTAAAATACCACTCAAACATGGCACCAAACTGATTAATGGACAAGAAATTTAAGGCGACTCCAAATGCAAAAAAGTTTCCAAATACATGAGACTACAAGATGAAATGCATAGTAATGTCTCTTTTTCGACGGTTGGATAACATCGTGCAATGGGTGTAATTAATGATACTGAATTATTCATGTATACAAGAAGATGCAGTACATTAGCTGTTCATCTCCAGAAGGTGACACTTTCTCAGCCCGGGCTAATGGAATAATTGTCTCCTCTAATTCTGTCAGTTGAGTCAAATGAAAAGACACTCAAATTAGTGACTCCAGAGGTCGTATTTCATGTTGGACCCATATTTTACCAGACGTTTAAGGAGAAACTGGGACGACCACAAGGTCACGTCCGTCGGTAGACTCATTAAGAAATTGGTCAGGTGTTACACAGTCAGTATTGATGGCATATTTATAGTCTGTATCACTGTATAAATCTCTGAAATGCCGGAGCTCATAAATGTTTGATGCCTTTGTTTTCATTTGTACCATTAAGTGGTGTTAACTTGGAAACTGCCTGTTAAATGATGTTGTTACATGTGTGTTTGTGTTTAACAGCCTAACTTAGCTTTACATGAATGCTGCATGTCTCATATGGCTTCATTTTGAAGACGGCTTTTAAATAAAACATGTTTACTTCACAACACTGCGATTGGTTCTTCAAGTACCTCACTAAATCAATGAAACAATAATCAGCTCTTGCAGCGCAGGCTCTGTTAACACTCTTTTCACACTCATTGCACTGGCTCCCTTGTTTCTGTGTGAGTTGTTGTGGATAAAAAAAAACTGATTACCTGTAGGATGAGTTCAGCAGGGGGGCGGCTGAGTAAGCTGGTGTCTTGACATGATCGCCTGCAAAGATGGACAACTACACTCTCCTCAGGATTTGGGTTTCGTATTAAACAATGCTGTGCAGAGACTTAACCTTAATAAAATCACAATTTAATGTTGTTTCCTCGCCCTCCCACTTCCCGGTGGATGGAAACACTCAGCTGTCATTGCAGTGTGTTTGTGTCATTTTTCAAATCCCTGCCTGAAGTTTAATGTTACTGAAAGTCAGGGATGAGATTTTGTTCTAAGGAGAGCACTACCTGTTTAAATCAAACACTCACCCTGTTGAATATCAATGGACCCTGTCAATGGCGAGTGGAGTGGACACCGTTTGCAGCAGACTGAATACAGATCAGAAGCAGAGCTGCCCTTTCAAGCCTCTGAACAGAATATAATCAGTGAAGTAAGCCACCAAGTCACGTGCAAAAAAAAAAGCTCTTTTCCTTCACATTATTGGTGTTGTGTCATGTTGAATTTTCTGGCTGTTTGTGTCCTGGATACGCTTTGTTGTTACCTTCTGTGTCAGCTAGATGTCAGCAGCTGACAAATTTTGGTGGGGTCGCATATTTGAGCAGCCCACATTGAAATGTTGGCATGACCTCTTTCTTTACACTGAGTATTATACACCTGAGGTGGACAAAATATCAGAAACACTGTCACTTTGCAGTCTAATGCAGACAAATAGAACGCAGCAAATGGCAGGTTTTCGACCTTCAGTTGAGAATATGTTTAATTTTAGTTAAACCTTTGTTTGTGTTGGTGTTGTGTGATTTCATATCGATTATATAGCGTTCATTGTTTGTGATTAATGACTGTTCCGTTGATTAAACTGTATACTGAGTAATCCTTAATTAATGTATTGAATACACTGAATAAAATTACCATATTCAATTAGAACAGAATTGAGTGTGCCCCCTGTATTGTGCAAGTGCAGAATATCCTGAAACACTGATTATCCAGCAGCAGAGGGCAGTGTGTGTCCACCTCGCTCCTCCTCTTTAAAGCAGACTTGTCTTCCGAGCTATGAAATTACTCTGGCAGCTTAAATGAAGACATCCCCCTCTGTTCCTTGGCAGTCATCTGCATGCTTGTTTTGACTGCCTCCGTATCCTACGCCTGTCCTTACAGCGCCATTTAATGTTCAACAAAGCAGCAGCAGCTCTGTCTTTTCAGCCTGACGGGGGAAGGTGCCGAGCCCAACATGCAGGCAGCGGCTGTGATGATTGTGACCCCATTAAAATGTGACTGTGTGCCAAAGCTGAACTGGACTGCTGCTGCTGCTGCTGCTGCTGCTGCTGCTGCTGCTGCTGCTGCTGCTGCTGCTGCTGCTGCCTGGACACCTGATGAGGGGACTCCTTCATTTCATGCACTGAAAAAGTCATCAATATAGGATCATTTTCTATGTATTTTAAACATTAGTTTGCATCCTGGAGAGGCATTCTGTCTGTTTTTTTCCATTGTATTTCAACCACTTTATAGAGATTTATCTTCCAAAGTCAGTATTTTTGCTTTGTTCAGGCTTGGATTTAGCTTTACAGTTTGAGCTTCTCGGTTACTTGCAGTTTAGCTGGCCTGAAACATACTGAACTTGAGCTGATGAAAGAACAAATTTTACTGTTTCTTCATCTAAATTTGGCCGGCATGCATGAACTATATGCAGGGCAGGATATGAGGTGGTCATCCCTCTTACCACCACACATATGAATTGGCCATCTATCAAATTCATGCTCCAAACAAGTTGGGGCAGCATATCACCAGAAAGTTCTGGTGTCCACCCCAATGAAAGAAAGCAGGACATGGAACCTAACAAACATATTAGGACTGTCAGTAATGCATTAGCATTAGCATGCATTGGCATTACTGACAGTGTAGTACTGTAGTTATATAGTTGGCTTTGTTTATAAGCTCAGTGGAAAATGTTAGCATTAACAGCTGTTTACTCACCAATCCAGAAGAAAGTTTACAAGTTCAGCATCAAACTGCTCCCCTTTACTCTCCAGCTTTCTCTTTTATTTAAGCTTTTTACTGCAAAAAACAGTGTAAGCTGAGAAAAATCACTCGATCTCTTGGGTTTATAAAACCTTCAAAATCCACTGCTGAAAGCTTTGAGATTTTTATGTTTCCACACATCAATTAATAACTAATGGCTACTGTTAATAAATTATTTACCAATGCTTTATAATTCAGTTAGAAACTATTACCAAGACGTTAGAGTTTATGAAAAACTCTCCACCTACTTTATCCTCCTCAAGAATGACAAAACATCAGCAAGAGAGATTTTTCACAACCTGCAAACTGTAAAGTTGTTCTTATTAAAGACTTATAACTGATCTCTAAAGCAATAGTGATTGATTTATTTTCCTTAAATCATTACAATTTAAGAAGGGCACCTCATTAGAAAATTAGACCTAATTATAATATATCAATAATGTATTAATGTTAATGGTAATAAATGCCCTCATAATGTATTTTGAAAAGCGGGATACTCTATTCGTAGAGTATGTGTGCACATATGCTGGCCTCCATTTTCTTGTGACGACTTTGCACCTGTGCAAAAATCACGCAAACATAAGATGCTGCTTGGAGATGTGCTTCAAACAGCAGGAATGAGCGAATGTACATTCAGCAACTGCACGGCGTGTGTGCCACCTCAACAACTGGACTGATTGAAGTGCACTGGGGTGTTTCAGCCCTTGAATACGACTGTGTCTGGTCGGTGGCTTTTTTCTGCTTAAACCTCGCGTCTACCCGGCCTTAATCATTTGGCCAAGGAGTCATCCATTCCTCTCCTCTGGGTACAAATCAGACTCAAAGTGAGAAGTACAGTAAGAGCAAAACCCATTCTGCTGAGCTTATCCACTACAGTCTAAGTAGTTAGCGAGCATTGATTTCACACCAGATCAAGTCTACCTTGTACTTTCTGACCAGCCAGTCCTTGGAGTTTAATGCTGGAGCTCCAATGCAAAAAAAGCAAAGGAGATTTTATTTGAATCAGTAGTTCTTCATACACACTGCGCTCATAAACAGACATTTCACCTTAATAGTCAGTTTTCCAGAAGCCCCATGCTCTGCACTCTATCGATCAGCTCAGCAGTCTTTGTTTAGACATCAGTGACAGATCCTGGGAGCTGAGTCGTCCAGTCTCAGCTTGAGACACCACAGCCATCCCCCCCTCCATTTTTCCTTCTCCTCAGCCCATTAAAAAACTGCTTGCTGTGATCTGTCCTCATGCAGGCATCCATTTCTTTATATTTACTCCAAAGTTCATCATGTACATCCTTTCACAATGAAACCCCTCAATGACAGGACGCAGTGAAGTCAAATTGTATTTATTTTTTTTAGCCGTGATTGATTATTGGCTTACAAACAAGGACATATATTCTATATTCTGCAAGTATAAACCCTAGAACTTGCAGCACAGTAAGCTGAGACGCAGCGTGATCTCCGAGCCACAGGCGAAAATCTTCCAACTTACTGTAAGACTTTCCAGTCGGCTAACACAATACGTAGGGAGATCAGCCTGGATTTAAAAAGCAAAAGTTTGCTGACAGTTGACAAGAGAGCTACTTAATCATGCCGCTCTGTAACACCAGACCCTGAGTAAATATTAACATAATTAATCATAGTCAGTACATCACTTGTGGTCAAAGTGCTGCTCTGAAATTAATGTAAACAGTTTTCTCAGGGTGATTTCAGCACCGGCCTTGTTCACCTGAATGGAGCAGAATGCATTAAAGCCAAGGTCAGCTTACCCTGAACACAAACGCTAAACCTGTGTGTACGGGGAAACTACTGACTACTGTTTGCTAATTTATAATGATCTTACTACTCTGCATTTTCTTAATTTGTGGCTGAATCATGTATTTAATTGTTTGCTAAAATCAACCTACATTTTCTACATATTTGTAAATGACAAAATACATCTTAGTGTCATAAGCTACCAAAGACAGGCTGTTGAAGTTTTATATTCCATTCACTGTGATGATGGTGATGACCCACTTTCTAAGGTAAAGATGACTACAAAGCACGTTTGCTCTGTCAAGTGAGCATCCTTGGCTTGTGTCCTAAATGCAAGACAAACTGCTTTGAAGCATCTTCTCCTTCTAATGACTTTCTCTTCCTCATCTAGTCTACTGCTAATAAAGCAGTGTGTGTGTGTGCGTGTGTGTGTGTGTGTGTGTGTGTGTGTGTGTGTGTGTGTGTGTGCGTGTGCGTGTGCGTGTGTGTGTGTGTTTTGGGGAAAAGGAGATTGATGTGTGGGTGTGTTGTTTGCATGTGTTTTATGATCTTAATATGGGTATAATGATAGGAGAACAGTTTGGTTCTCACATATTGAGGGGAAAACTAATGACTTTTTTCTCATTACTTGCCGCTGGTCAGGTTTCTAGCTTATAAAATTGAGCAAAGATGGCAGACAGGAAAATTTTTCATATCAAAGTTGTACTGTAGTTTATATTCTCCTCATGTTTTTTGTAAGGACACATAACCTATAACGATCATTTTATTTTTCAAAAGAAAATGTGTGACTTCCTGGAGCATGTCATAGGGCAGTACTATAAAGTGTTATGGCCACACCTCTTTTTAGGGCATGGAAAAGCAAAGATTCTGTAGATGTTAATGCAATTTGACGTGCTTTGCAGTTTGCATGCATTCCTTTGGTTTTAAACACACCTTTCTTTTATAGACATGACTTGTGTTTTGCAATATTTCCTGAGCCTGATTGTTCACAATACCTTGATAAGGTTGATTACTCCCTTCAGTCTTCCCCATCCAAGTGGATCAATGACCCAACACGGTCACCAGATATTGCTTATTAAAAGACTGTGAAAGGCACATCAGAAATCGTTGGCTGCTGAGTTATGTTCTGAACTGAAAATACCAACTTGCAGACTGAACATAGACAGTGAATTTGCACTGAATGTTACAGCGTTGTCAGCAGTCATGCGTTGAAGCAAATTTTTAGTGATACTTTATGTTAGCTTAGAAAACAAGTAAAAACAAAAAACTATAAATGACTACAAATCTTTGAACTGAACTACATGAAGTGATTCAACAAAGTAGTGTCCGAGCTAGGTTAACTAGCTAACGTGTGGGTTGACATTATCAATCAGAGTGGCATTGAGCTAACAATGCTAGCTGGTTTATTGCTTGTGTGACAGTATCAGTCAGAACACAAATGCAGAGGGCGCTTTCAAATTACAAATTAAAATTAGAATTTCGTAGTAAGAAAGGGGGAAAAAATCCAGTACCACCCTGCTCAAATCCTTTGAAAAGTATCTTCACTGCACCTCCTCTACCTTGCTAATCCTCTTCACCTCACAGTACAATAGCATCTCCTCAAAATATCCCCAAAATTTGTGATCTTAAGCAGCCATCTTGGCCGACAAGTTGATCTCCAGCATAACAAGGCCGAAAAAAATTCCCATGCAAAAAAAAAAAAAGGATTTGTTATCTCTAACAGTCAAGCTGAACCTGACAGTTTCACACTTTCCTCTCTCAAGTTTTACATTTATATCAGGATTTGTCACGGCTTTCAAGCCTGTTCCCCGATTTTGATCACAGGATTTATTTCTCTGCATGAATAATGTGAAGAAAGGCAGCTGGATATGTGCACCCTTTGTGACAGGAAATCTATATAGGACACATCTGTTGGGGAAATCCTCTCAGATCTCTAATTGAGGGAGGACTTTGGATTCAAGGAAGTCACGACATCGATACTCCGGAGTGAACTGTGACCTGGTTAGGTAGAAAAAGTGCTGCTTTGTTTCCTCTCCTGATTTTCTTCAAGCTTTTAAAGCCTTTGACTGAGAGCCCAGAGGGTTATTTGAAATCAGTATGACCCAGGTCTTAACTACTTGTCTCGTTTCTCTCTTTGTATTTGAGTGTGTCAGAACCAAGATGTGTCCTGTCAAGATGTATCCTCCCTACCTGAGATTTCACCCCCAGATGCCCTCTCATGTACACCTTTTTCTCCGCAGTGTTCAGTGTATATTCCAGGAGGTATCTGATGATTAAGGGCTATATTTAAACGTTATGCTGTTTACTCTCTCCCCTTAACGTGCTTCAGCTCCAGTTACTGACTTCCTACATTTCCCAGGATGCCATTTGACAACCCCAGAGATTGTGCAGTTGTATGCATCCAGATGTTGGCCCTATATGCATCTTGGAAAGGGGAAAATTACAGTGACAGTGATATTAAGAGCAAGGCGTGTTTCCTGTTGAGAAAAACAGACACACCCTGGTCTACTGAGGAAAAGGATTCAGAGCAAATGACCGTAAACTTGAGTTTTTTCTGCAACTCCACTATCATGGCTGCAAATATTTCACTGTTCATGAGTAGTTATATCAAAGAATATAAACCCTTGGCCCAGGAGTTCAAGGTACACTGTTTCCAGTATTGGAAAGTATCCCTTTACCAATGTCTATTTTGATGGTAACCATATATTTTGTATTTTAAATTTCAAATGGGAACAGCTTAAAGGTTCAGTGTGAAGGATTTAGTGGCTAGTGGTGAGGCTGCATATTGCAACCAGCTGAATACCCCTCACCTCAGTCCCCTCTTTCCAAGCATGAAGGAGAACCTACGGTGGCTGCAAAACTCATGAAAAATGTGACAGATGACCTCCAGAGCCAGCATTTGGTTTGTCCATTCTGGGCCTCTGTAGTGAATAAGCAACCATTTTTTAGTAATATTGCAAAAAATTATGAACGAATGTGGATGTTAAACAACAGCAAAGAGATAAAATGTGCAGTTTATGCTTGGTGTTGTGCACTGCTACCCTAACATCAGATAAAATGATCCTGGATCAGCTTGCCTCTCTCTGCTTTTTAGCTTATATAGCGTAAAGCTGCAGCCATGAACACACATTAAAATGCTTAATCTGTCATCGGATCCATGTTTGTTTTGGTGTTTTTTTCAGTGATAAATTATCTGCAGGTAGTGTTTAAAACGAATGCAAATGCTGTCAAAGTTTAGATTCTTATTCTCGACACACTGTTCTGATTTAATTACAGCAAAACTTGCTATTGCCAAAAACAGATTACACATTTGACCCTTTTCCCAGTCGAGTTGAGTTATTTTCACACTGCGTGCAATCATGCGTGAAGGGTGGTGTTTTGTAATGAAATAATCTGTATTCTGTTGATATGATTATTGAAAATAAAAGCCAGTGAGTTTGTGTCCTACTGGAAACTATGCTTTGCAACGTGGCATTAAATTTTAATGCATGCTGCTGCCACAGGTTGAATTGCCTTTGAATAACAACAGCAGCAGCCTGACGTTTCCAGCCATGAGTGTGTCTTGTTGATTTGGTGGAGCTCGTGTGGTGGATGGATTAATCGCCCGCACAGCTTTTCTGTGAAACCATCAAAACGATGTCAGCTCAGCTAGATAGAGATGGAACGTCTGCGCGGACAATCTGCTCGCTTGAATCATCCATCTGCGATGCACCACAATCTCCAGCACATTGTTCACCAAGCATCTTTCAGCTTCAAAGGAGGGAATGATTTCGAAGGCTGTGCTCCTGGATCCAGGTGAAACAATAGCTTACAGCAGGCTTCTGGGCATGTGTGGATTTAAGCAGCTGAGGTTCCTCAAACAACCCTGTTTTCGTCTTGGTTCACTGCCTCAGCCATTATATTTAAAGAAAAAGTGGAGTCAAGCTGTTTTTAGTCTCGTTTTTTTTCCTCCTCCAACAGGATTATTCCAGTATGTTACCAGTCACAGAGCACTCCTAATGGAGTGGGAAATTATTCTGACACATATATGACCTAAAAGACACAAACCCAAAGGAGATGGAATGAAAATAAATTTGTTTAGGGCGATTTGGTTTCTGCGTCTTTGTCCGGCTAGCTTTGAGCTCTGTTTCCTTTTTCTTCATCTTTCAGATTGATTTGCAGCCAAACGGAGAAATATGTCTCGCAGGATGTAACGCTGTGGACTCTTTAAGGTTTGGTTTCTTCCTCCATCTCCTTCTTCAAGGCTCTGTTGTAATCTCACACAGCTGTCAGACTACTGAGTGATGTGCCAAATGTGTTTTTTTAATCTCAGAATTCACGATACTGAAAGAGTCTTTCAAAACTGATGTACATTGTGTTTAATGAATGTAGCTGATGTGCACAGATGCTCGAGCTTTGTTGCATAAAACTGAGTTTATTACTAATGGTCTCCCCCTCTGCACAGCAACACATCCCAATGAAATCAGTTTTCGAGATGTATTTATTTATTAACTGCAAGCTGAAAAACTTTTAACCCGTCCATTTGTCACCCACAAGAGACTATTCAATGAGTTTAAATAGATTTAGCATTCACGTAAATAAAACAGAAGAATAAATTCAGATTACATAGCTTCAGGAAATATACGGAAACGATAAGGATAACAGGAAGAATCAACTCTTACATCAATATGAATACATTCATAAGACTTGTCCATGTGCTTACTCTGCTTTCCTTATTCTGCTAAACAGGTATGAGCACCTCACCCAAGACAAAAAATGCCTGACTTTATTAACTGAGCCATGTAATAGAAATCCAGTCCCATTATGGATGCAGCGGAGTGGAGCGGGATACTTCTTCCACTCTCCTGGCCGTGTGACAGCTGGCCTAATAAAGATAGCCTCGCTGCTTTGTGTTTTCCTTTCCTTCACCTGTGACTGGTGAGGGTGAGACACTTTGATCTCAGGCACTTTCTGAAATCATGAGGTTGTTGACTGACAAACATAATAGTTGACACATAATGTAGCCTGCTGTCCACGGTCTTACATTCTGCACACTGCACATCATTATTTACCTTCTCTTACTGCTTCTTTTTTAATAAAGGAATAGTTTGATAGATTTGGGAAATATGCTTATTTGCTTTCTTGCTGAGAGTTAAATGAGAAAATCGATATCAGTCTCATATCTGTCTGCTAAGTGTGAAGCTACAGCCAGCTTAGCTTAGCATAAAGACTGGAAACTGGCTTTAGAGGAGCTGGCTCAGCACCAGCACCTCTACAGCCCACAACTTTACATATTATAGTTGTTTATTAGGGAGAAATAACATGTTATAATTAGTGACTTTAATGTACCAAAAAAAAGCTAGAAATGAGCAGATTATGGTTTTAAAGTGGGTTATGTGTTGGACTATTTCTCAGCTGAGTACGACAGCATCCTGGGGTCTTGTCACTGTGCGGTTGCTAGGCAACCAGCAGATACTCCCAGCGTATTTCCCAGATTGTTGAACTTTTCCTTTAATGCAATTTAACAAAATGAATGTGCGGCTCAGAGGTAACTGGGCAGATTGTTACAGGGAAATCATTTTGCAGGCCTCGTGTACTGTGAGAAAAAAAACTCACATGACCTGATTCAATTTGTACCCCTCGGCCCAGATTGTGATTGACCTATAAATGCAGAGATGATTTTCGACGCACTTTCTGCTGATGTTTCACCCTCAAATACAAAACGTTGCCTTATTACCTGTCTTGGTTAGAGTGGAATTTAGCCTGTGTTCGAGTCTTTTCATCTCAGAGATGTGAAGACACTGAGGCCAAATGACACAGCATCAGTTGAGTCAATCCGAGAGAAAAATACCAAAAGTTACTCTGAAAATTCCTGCTATCATATAAACTTCACAACATTTACAGTATTGTCCAGTGTGGCAAAATTCACACCCACCTCACACCCTGGAAAAAGATAAAGATGAAGAAAAACGGCCCAACTCTGGAAATGACAATTTAAGAACTCAAAAGTTTTGCATGTTGTTAAGACAAAAGCAATAAACTTTCATGAAATGACCCAATAAATGACCTGTCAGTCATAAAAACATGTCATTGGCATTGAAGTATACATATGTACAATACGTGAAACCTTCCACAAAGTAGTAATTAACCTGATAATTTTATACATCATGGAAATAGCCATTTCCTCATGTTTTAAGGCATACAGTCATTATGCACAAGTCTAAGTTTTGAATCAGTGATGTATAAACTGATATCAATGGCTGAAAAATGCAAACTATCCTGAGCTCTCAGGCTCAGTAAATCCTATGTACACTTATGGGTGAACAGGTTACAGTGTGTCCCATGTATCTGTTTGTAAATGTGTATGTTGGTATATCCAGTATCCACCTCACAGCTGCATCTGGCTGGAGCCTGATGAGTTAAACGTGCTTTCTCTCAGAGAGGACGTCCCTCAGCCTCCAGAGCTGAAAAAGTTCAAATCATTTTCCTCACACATGCATGCATCTGGTTTGACTGTTGGTGACCCTGAAGTGATGCATTAAAAACTTGAATAATAAATGATAATCAAGCCATTTTGGTCTGCTCCACCACCATTTCATGTCAAGCACAATGTCAAGTGCACCCATTTACAGATAGCATTCCAGCACTTTAAACTGGCTTAATGCCATTTAAAGACACCACTTATCTCAGTAAATGCACATTAAACAACTCAGAATTGTGTGAATGTAACCCATTTTCAGTTGATATAGTCTCCAATGAAATAAAACACCATCCAAAGTCATTTTTTACAGAAAACAGTGAGAAATATAGTATAAAAACAAAGATTAAATCTTCCTTAATTTGTCTGCTTAAATCTTAAAAAATAAACAGCAAAGCAGAGACCCATGTTTACCTTCTCTGTACATCTTCATCTTTTATCCCCTGTCAGCAAATCAGATCATTTCCATTTTCAGTTAATAAGAAGATCTGAAAAATATTTTCCAGAAGTGTCCACGCTCTGCAGTCTGCAGTCCCTCATGTCCTCGCTTTGGTAAATCTGCATCTTTCTGAGCGTCCCACATTAGCATCATGCATTAATGTACAAGTCAAAAGTGGCCAGGTATTCTAGATAATTCTACCTGTACAGAGAGGAACAAGCCAGCTTCACATAGTCTTAATTGTTGATGCAGGATGGACGCCGTATAGCGATCACACAGTCTTAGATCCAGTTTGCCACTGGGGAGGCTGGGCCTCTTCCACGCTCCCCCTATCTTCATCTCCAAATCAGTCAACATACTGCAGCTGCACAGATGAGCTGTGGTCTGCCTGGTGATGAAGCACAGCGAGAGTTCGAGACCTACAAGGTGGTGTAGATGTAGACAAAGATGATGACTACCAAGTTGAGGATGGTCCCAATGATGCCCAACATGGCCAAGATGCTCTCCTCCTTACTTTCCTTGTCTTGGATTCCCTTTTCCTCATCACAGTGGAGAGTGTTTACCATTTTCCCTGGAAAAGTCTGCAGTTTTCGTCTTAGACCAATCTGGAGCAAGCAGATAAGAGAGAGAAGAGAAGAACACAATGAATGCATTAGTTCCTGCAACTGGTTAAATTTTCCTTTGACGATGGTCTTTGCACAGTGCATGGTGGACAGCGATAATGGCAACAAAACAAGAATAAAAATAATCTGTTGGTGAGATGGTTGCTGATGCTATAACGTAATTAAAAAGTAATTAACAAAATGATATGTTTTCTTTTACAATCATACTAACATGTGATTTAAGAAAAACACTGTGAAATTTAAATGAACTGCATTAATTAAAGGGATGGAAAGCTGCCTAGCAATGCCAGTTTACTGTGTTTCTAGTGCCACAAACGCATTATCAGGACTGACGTTGCCAAATCTGGTTTAAAGGCAGTTTTATCCATAAATACAAGAAAATATGTGGGAAACTGTTCTGGTCTGAGGAACAGATTAACAGATGTAAGAGTCTTAGGATGAAAAACAGCAGCAGGGGTGTGTGATGTTAGTTTGTAAGTGAAACAATGCAATGAAAAATGCTCCAAAAGGAAGTGTGTTGTTATTCCATGTCTTATTTTGTTAAATATCTTGGTGCATATGTAAAATTCTGTTACTTGTAAGATATTTACAGAACCTATAACCACCCAAACACACACACACACACACACACACACACACACACTAGTAAAGTGTAAATATGTGAGGTCTAATGCACTGCTGCTCTCTGCATGTTGAACCAATAACCTTCCATAAAGCTATGTTTAATTCAAGAATATGGGGCCGATTTTCCATCAAAAGTAAATGACTTCACTCCATTCCTTCAATAAAATATAGTCGTCTCCTGAGTTTAAATGTGGGAAAAAGTAAGTTGGTGAACACACGAGATTTAAAATCAGCTGAAACTGTCTCATTAATGTGAAACGATGAATCACACTGCTGGGTGATTTAAATCCATTTGCATTCATGGGGTTAAATAGATGCAACACTTTACATATAATCGGTTTAAAATGGATTAATAGTTCCTCAGTTCAGGCCTCATAACAAGTGAACAAACGTGTACATTCATGCTTTATATCAGCTTAAAACAGTCCTCATGCAGTGTACCCAGTTTCCTGTTAAGAGGATAGAGAGTTACTTGATAAGGCAGGAATTCTGCCTTTCCACAATCTAAACCAAAGTTATGGTTTTGCATCAATCATTCATCTTTTTTGTTTTGGTAGTGTATGTCTGGTTTCTGAAGGCTTTAGCTAAATTATATATTTGAAGATTTTTGTTTGTTTGTTACTACAAATGGGAGACCTAACTATAAAAACCACTTGGGCGGTCCAATAACTCAGACAGTCATTCAACTTCTTTTCGTTTCTCTTCTCCACACTGACATTTATATTAAAACGAATAATAAATTTAACATATATATGAATACAAGCATACCATAGTTCATCTATTTTCCAGGGGTTATTATGAATATGCTATATTCTTATTGAGGTAAAACTTGTATTCAAGCATGAAGTGAACTTGTGGTTTAAACAGAATGGAGGACAGCAGCCATGATAACAGTGAACTTATAAAAACAGACGCCTTCTCTCCTCTTGATTGACATGCTGGACATCAGAGCAATAGCCTTGGCAGCTCCCTGAGACCACTGAGTGAGAAAAGACAGAAATTCCTGCTCCAGACACCATTCAGCTGTGGGACTTTTCAGGAGTGTGTGTATGTATTGATTTGTGTCGCCCGGGGTGGAGTATTAGAAACTAGCTGTATGTTTTCAGCCTTTAGGCACAGCAGCTTGTGCAAGTTGGCATCCAAACACCTCTCGGGAGATGTGCGCTCCTTTTGCGGGTCATTGGGTTTTATACTCGCAACAGTAAAGCATGTACGCTAATGCAAACTAAAAATAAACCTTCTAACAGGGAACTGTTCCTCTTAGTAAAAAGCTTAGATGCAACATAAAGTACACTTTTCTGACTTACAGCAAAAGTTGACAAAGAGGTTACCTGAAGTACTACCTGGGTACATATTGTGCCTTTTAGGCTGATGTGCTTCACGGGAGAGGCACTGACTTGAAATAATAAAAGCGATCCTGAGCTCTCTTTTAAAACCTTTGAGTTCACAGGATCTCAGCTGAACCTGCTAAAATGCCAAGTCAAATGATGTTCACCATTAATTTGCCATGGCATGTGTACTGCTTTATGTTTACACTGTGCTCTCTGTGCTGCATTCATCTGAGGAGGAATCAGCCATGAGAAGAAGTGACACTGTCCGTGATCACAAATTCGAGTAAATTTAAAAAATCCTTTTCCTAAATATGAATATTTGTGCAGTTGTTTACAGTAATTAACCTTTGCAAAACCCACATTGTTAAGCCTTTTTTGCGGGTGTCCTTTGCAATAATTGAAATTTAAGTAACCTTTTAAAGGAGCTCTGCCAAAGCGGAGAGTTTTTATGTCAAGGGTGCGGTACTTTCCCCTTTTTATTTGACTTACTCATTGTGTTCTCGGACACTTTGGCAGAAGAAAAAGGTCTTGGCAGAAGGCATCACCTGCCAGGGACTGGTTATAGTACATCAAAGTCTTGGTGTTGTCTTGTGTAGATGGATTACAAAGCTGGAGAATCTAGAACCGAGTTCATCACAATAAGATAAATTTTAAAAGCGTCAATAGACCAGTACTGCAGTAGATATGATTTTACAAGCAAAACACAGGAATCATAGAAAATTCAAGCAGTTATAGATGTTATAGATAATGTGTATAAAAAGCTTTTCATACTGTAAAAGTCTAAGATCTTTTATTCAGGCTGCTTTTGTAAGGTTAAGAGCATCAAAGTAATTGTCCTTTGTGACACGTGGTGACTCTGAATGATAGCAGTGGCCAAGTATCGACATGCATTGTGTTCTTGACATACATAAAAACCCCATCAGGCTCTTGTTTCTGTGTTAAAGTGCACCCTCCTCCTCTGATCTGTAACAATGGGCTTTGATTGCCTCTCTTGGGGAGCACTATAAACAGGGCTTCCCTCAACCTGAATGGAGATCTTTATGTGGCGCGCTGGATGTGCCCTCATGCATGAAGACGCCTGCTAGCTGCTGATATAAACAAGTGCTCAGCAGAAAAAACATGAGGGGAAAAAATGTGCCCGAGGACGCTGAGGGAAAAGGAGGAAGACAAGGAGGAGCAATGGTGGAGATTAACTAAGTACGTTTACTAAAGTACCGTATTTAAGGGCAATTTTGAGGTACTTTCCATTTTATGCTACTTCATACGTCCACAATTCAGAGGAAAATATTTTACTTTTTACTCCACTACATGTATGTGACAGCCACAGTTACAGGTCATGATAAGCTTATCAAACACATTGTTCAAGATGATGCCAGCGCTTCCCATCTTTTTTGACCTTCATTTGAAGAAGTGTTTGAAGTACTTCACAAAATAAGGGAAAATGAATACAGATATGTGTAGCAGAACTCCTTTTCTCTGCCTTTAAACATCTCACGACCCCTCAGATTTATCTTGTGACAGTGCAGGTTGGAAACCACTGAACTAAACTACTCAGCTGTACATGAAGTAGTTAAAACTAGCTCCACTGCAGGAAGCTGCAACAGTAACACTTCTTAAACACTGATGCATCATAAACAACAATCTAATAATGTCATAATACATGTGTCACAAGGAACATTTTAATGCACAAAAAGTACTTTTACTTTGATACATTTTACTTGGATTCTGAATGCAGGACTTTTACTTGTGATGGACTACAATGGCATTAATATATTGGCACTTTCACTCAAGTGAAGGATCACTTCTTCCACCACTGGGGAGGAGGAGTAGGGATTGTGTTGATGAAGGAGGGTCCAGGCTCTGCCAAAACCTGGGTGCTGAGGAAACAGCTTTACCAGCAAGTACAGCAGACCCTCTGGACGCCTTCCAGTGCCTCCTCATCCAGCGTTTCCAGTGTTCAACAGAGAGCGCTCTGTGTCAAGTGGCAGCCAGTGCTGGCATCCTGCGATGTATCATAATCATTACCCACCCATAAGGACTCCCTCTGTCTGGTCAACACTCAGGCTGGACAGTGTGGTAGGGATCAGAGCTCTTCTAATCCAGGTCAAGCTAGAAATGAAATGGGATATACCGACATAGCGTGGCTTAATTATAACAAATGAACGTATTATTAATGCAGTCAAGACTTCTCCACCTCTTATTGATTAGCCATTTGACTGTGTGTTATTCTAAGGTGCTGCAGATTTAGTGATCTCAGTATTGATTCCTGTTGTCACTCAAGAGCTCATTTCCAACAATTCCAACACTTTCACATCTTAACTTTTCCCCCTGTGATTAATCATGAGCAGGTCTGTCGCTGCCAGGGCCTCTCAGGATCCAAATGTGATATATGTAGCATCTCTCATTCAAAATGAAAAGCATCTGCTCAAGAGTTTTTTTTTTTCCTCTTCCAAGGCAAGCTCGCACCTGGCTCTTCACTTGTACAGCAACAGCCAGAGGCGTATTTGTATAAAAAGAGCAGACAGACAGGCAACCAAAGAAAAAGAGAGAGAGCGGGAGAGGGAGAAAAAGGGGGCACTGTCGTACCTGGGACAACAAATCCGACACTCCTGCTACACCTAACAGAAGCTAACATCCTCAGATCAGATCAGTGGAGAGTAAAGCCTTTTGCCACTTGAATAATCGTGGGCATGTCAAATGACTCCAGATGCTAACAGAGTCTGACAGGCAGAGTCGCTTTTGGCATTGTTATAAAATGGAATTAAAGCAAGCGGCTCCTCAGCCCACACCGAGTGTGTATGTACTTGCACACACACACACACACACACACACACACACACACACACACAGGTTGACGCCCACCACATACACACATTCAGAGCATCAGACATTGAAACTGTGTAGTAACAGTGCCAATATGGGGGAGAAGAAGGGCTTTTAAATCAGGAGTTTTTAGCGAAATCACATAAGATGCTGCCAATAGTGAGGGTGACCCATTTTCCATAACCTGCACTCATTGTTCTGTGAGTGAGAGGAAAGTGACAGATCTATTTTGGATCATGGATTTTAATCACAAAAAAAGAAAAATCCTGCTCAAGCCCCCACAGAAAAGTTCAGACATGCAGGAAGTTGCATCTTTAATTGACGGGCATGGAATTTGTTTTGACAAAAAAAGAAAGGTTGCATGTTATTACCAAAAAAAGCATTCCTTCATCATTTCCATATATTTGAATATGCGATATGTTTTCCCCAAAAACAGGTTTGCAGATTTGTTTTAATCTGTTTTAAACTTCTTCACGCTCAAGAAAACAACTCACAAACAAGTCACGATTTAATACAAAAAGCTAAAGAGACTTTAATTTCAGATTTCCCCGTCGTTCCACAAGAAGCGTTTAAAGTTGTTAACAAAATGCATGAGAAGCAGCTCCCACAGGGCCATGTGGATGTGTTTTCTGGACAAATAACCACCACAGCTAACAGCGTCTCTGAGAGTGAAGCCGATGAAACCGAAAAGAGCATGGCTTGATTGTAACATTCAGGATGCCTCTTCTAGCTCAATCAATGATTCATATAAAGACAACTGAGCCTGGAAATATCCCACATTTATAAAGAATATATCATGATGCATGATAAATTCATGGGGACACACTGCCATGGCATTTAAAAATGGTGAAAGATTCATTAAGTATTTGTTGACAGTTTACAGCTCCTCTGCACATGATGATGGATGTGGGATGACAGTGGCACTTTTACCTACCTTGCAAAGCATCAGGAATAACATAGCATTGGACATGCTGGAGGGGGACGCCTTTCCGTAGTGCACAGACATCCCTGGCAACTAAGGAGAAAGTCGACCCCTCTCATCCTTCGGCTGTGGAGGGGCACAGGATCCAAAGATTGCTGGCTCGTCTTCCAGGCGGTCCAATTTTAGGGCTCTCGTCAGATGTTGTACCCTGCAGCGCTCCAGCGTCTCCTCCCCGAATTTCATCTCACTAGTGGCCAAGTTCTAACTGCCTTCACTTTCTCCTCCTCAGCCTGGTGAGAGCTGAAACTGTACTGCCCACCTCCTCTCGGCTCTTCCTCCTCTTCCTCTGTCTGTTTTGTTTGCCTCCCCACCTCTGCTTCTCCTCCTCTTCTTTTTCTTCGTCTCCTTGTCTGTGTGGAAGGATGATGTCAAGTTGAAGAATGGAGTCAGTTGATGGGCAGATGGGGGCGGGAGGGTAACAAAGCTGTTTCATGTGTACATTTCCATCCTCCTTTGTCTTTTTTCCGCAAAGCTTACAAAAAAAGAACGAGATATCAGTCTTGTCTCTCCTGCCAAGAGACCCTATCAACCCTTATTAAAGGCTCATCTCCTCTATCAAACTTTTATATTGCCCAGCAATGTAAAACGTGTTTTGCTGATGTCTTGGCTCTTAAATGTTTCATACTGAAATAAAAAAGCCACCTCTGCTGAAGTGGTGGAATCCCCTGCTTGCTCTACATGATGTGTAACCTAACATACCTTTCCTTGCGCTCCAGTGGCTGAGTGTGTATCCCTAACTAACTGAGCAGAGCGTCAAGGCTGGACGGCTGTAAAAGAGAGAGAGAGGGGGGGAGAGAGAGAGAAAGGGGGGATGCTGTGAAGGAACCCGTCGCCTCACACTGACGCTGTCGTGGTTGCTTTCGCTCCACAGGCAAGAGGTATCCCCTGCTCCCTCTCTCCCGCGCATGTTAATGCAGCCATGGTTGCCTGGCAACCGACTCAGGGGAGTCACACGGAGCCTGACGACAAGAAGCATTTGTGACAGAGGCCGTGATGAGGGTCTCCTCCACATTTTATGTTTGTGCATGTGTATGCAAGGTATGTATCTTTTGTGTGTGTGTTCATGTTGCGCTGGCCAGATATCACTCAATGTGTGCGTGTGCGTGTGTGTGTGTGAGAGAGAGAGAGAGAGAGAGAGAGAGAGAGAGAGCATGCGCTTGTGTGTTTCTGTGTTTGTGTTTATGCAAAATATGCATGCACCTGTCAAAGTTGGACAACCCTCAGTTAATGGGAGTGTGTATGCTGGAGAGTGTGAGCATTATAGGTATGCACTTGAATCACATGTAGTCATGCATAAGGTACAAGTGTGTGTGCATGCAAGAGAGAGAGGTGTGCAACTTTCATGTGTTCTAATGCATAAAGCCATGCAGACACTCTGCTGATTAAAGGTCTTGTCACACCACCATTTAACATGGTATTCAAATTTGACCCGCAAATCTGTGCTGTTGACCAACAGAAAGCCGCTCTGACACTCTTGACCGTTGAGGGGGCAGAGAGCCCAAAACGGAGAAACCTATGGTAGCTAATTAGTCGTGTTGCACCATTCACTTCTTTTAACCCTCCTCTGTCAGAGTAGAAAATGTTCCACAAAAGAGTAATGGTTTGCAAATAGTTATAAGACAGGGGTTGATGGTACAAATATGCCTTTTGAAGCGATTGTGTGAACTTATTATCATGTTAGCGAAGGTCAGGGGGAGTAAACAGACAAAATAATGAGCTCATGAGTACTAGCTTATTGGTTAGTGAATTAGCAGTTAGCCAGCTACAGCAGCTAACTGATTGTGGGTGAAGTCAAAGATGAGTTTAGTAATTTCGCTGTACCACTTTCTCATGTGAACAGCCTGATTTGAATCCCAAATTGGTTGGCCCAACTCATTTCATCGGGGCGGGGGGGTCATGATTAAGTGCTTAACTGATCAATGATCTGGCTGTTGACAATCAGATGGATTTCTGGCATGTCAGCTTTATCTACATAACACTTCTTAAAACACACAGTTATAAAGCACTACACATACAAAAAGATAAAAATGAAGGAACAAATAAGGTCAAAATACAATACAGAATAAAAGAAAGCACAATGAGAGTCAGATCAATCAACAAAAACACCAAAAACAGAAAGCCCAGAGTGGGGATCTATAAAAAGGCCTGCCTGTAAAAATACATTTTTAGAAGCCCCTTGAAGCAGTCCAAAGATTCATTTCATCTGATGGTCGGACTGGTTGAAAAGTGGAATACAGGCCGAGGATAACAGAAATGTAACTGGAGGCAAAGTCATGCAGAGCCTTGTAAGTAATCAATAGGATTATAATCTTAAATCTATAATCAGCTGCTGTAAAATATCCATTATAAACTGTAGTGTGCTTGTTTTAATATTATTACACTAACCAGCTATTTTACATGTTGCCTGTGTGTATCCTTAACTGAGGCTGTGCTGTGATAAAACTTTGCTACAGAACAGATCGAGAGACTGTAAGCTTGTATTCATCTTCACAAATACCATCTACACAATCATTACACAACTGTGCAAAGCAGTCCCGACATTTTTCCTTTGTCAACATTGTTGAGGATGCCATCCTCGTGTTTGAACAAGCTTTATTGGAATTGTAACTAAAATGATTGGGGATTCTGTGTTTAGCTTCAGCGTGAGCACCAACAGTCAATTGATCTGTACGTGCTGGCCGTGCAGAGAAGCCGATTAAAATGTATCAGGTCAGGTGAGTTAACACATATGCAGTCCAGTGTCAGCCTAGTTTAAGGTGCAAGTGTGTGTGGGAGTGTCACAGATGAACGGTTTTTACAGTTTTAGAGAACAAGAAAGGTACTAGGTGTGCTCTCATGTCATTTGTCCTCATGCAAAAGGTGGAAACGTGTGTGTTTGCATGTGTGTGTGTGTTTCATCTTTTTACATTCTTTTAACAAACACACACTGTACTTCCTCATCATGCAGACTCACAGGATAGAACTTCCTAATCTCACCCTCAGACTGCGACACATCAGTGTCAGCGAATGGAGACCATAATGGGTACACTGATCAAACGTGAATAACCTCCAGGACATTCGCTGTGCAATTCGACACCAGGACGAACCTTCCCAGAGTCAAACGTCCCATCCTGTCCTCTCCCTCCCGTCCTGTTTTTTCTCACTTCACCTCAGCCAGAGGGAAGGACACAAGCTTTCAGTGTTTGAACTGCGTGCAGACAGACTAATCTCCCTGTCTTTTAGAGGAAGTAACTTACCCAGGCTGTGCCACCCATTTCTCATTAAAAGAAAAAAGCTGTTTCACTGCTTGAATATTTATAGTTATTCATCAGTTCACGTGTGGGCCTTTAGCCTTCTGCAAGGGGTATATCTTTGCAGTAAAGAGGACAGAATAAATGCTGTTTCAGTATGTTTGGTTATGACTTCTGGAGTCCCAGCTTGCTTGTTTTTACATTACCATGGACAGTGAAGATGTTTTAGCTTCCCAGGTTTCTTTCAGCTTTTTCCATTTCACTGATTCTTGGAGAAATATCAGCAAAAGTAGTCTAATATCATATTTAGATGCACAGCGATGAGCTTTATATTTCAGCAATGCTGCTGAAGATTCAGACTCTGAGGTTGTGAAATCACATAAAACAGTTTGAAAACGGATTTTCCTTTACGGTCTTTCATTACGTGAGGCCGCTAATGGATATGTTTAGAATGTGAAACAGCTGCCAACAAATTAGTTTAGGCTTGATGTTGCTTTGCACGTGAAATGACCTGGAATGGACAGCAATAAAAATGGAAATGTAAAGGAAACATTGCCTCCAAACTGAAACCACCGGTGTGCATAATTTTATTGCGGACTCTCTATCCCTCTGTGCCTCAAGATTAACTAACTTGGACTGTCGGTGTCTGCACGGGCATTTATAACAATTAATTAGGCTGCCAATCGAATTTGTTGTTGTTCTTGTGACCATTTCTTCTTCTGTGTTTCTTCTGCTGCATGGTGATCATCCTTCGGCTGGCATCAATTTATTTTCAAACAAGCTAACATCACTCTCAGCACAGGCTCAGGCACTTGTATACTCATCTAAATTGTCATTGAGTGCTGTGTATCTTTACTCTTTATACTGACCACAAAGTGAACTGCTTGATCCTACACTCACCTGAATGTACACTTGTTAAAGATGCATTAATCAATATTTGTATCTTAACAATGCATCAGCTGACTGTGCATAATGTGAAAAGGGTTTGATTGTCACTGTGGAGCTGTTGACAATAGATCTACGAAACATTTTCGCATCAGCTAATTGTTTTGTTACTCCAACCTGGGACTTCACTGTTTTAAATCGATCTCATGCCTCTCAATAGCTTTGTCTCTAGCAGGAGCAGGCAGCTGTTTTAAACAAAAAAAGCACTGATAATCTGCCAGTGCGCTACCTGCTCAGGTAACGGACAAAGTTAGCAACAAGCTGGTGGAGCTAAAAGAATAAATATTTTCCCCGGGAGATGGTGGAGACCAAATAAAAGAAATAAAAGATTATTAGACTTAAATTTGTCAGGTGTGCGACTTCCGATGCTAATGTTGCGCCATGTCTTCTGGACATGTAAATAGGTCATTTTTTTCTCATATATTATAAGGTGATGTCAATGTTATATCTACAGTCTCCCAAATAGTTAAAAAAAATCTGTGAATTCAGATTTAACCTTCTAAACATCAATTGGTTTCAATGTTGTAGCAGAAAAAAAACACACCTAGCAGTGAAATTGGCAGAGGGTATTACAAAAATGTCTTTCCTATAAAGTAAACTGAAAAGAGCTGAGATGTGTGTCAGACTTCAGACTCTGAAAGCCTTGAGTGTACTTTAATTAATTTCACAGGGTAAGCTACTCTAGCACACCTTTCATGAGGTAGATCTAAGGACACAAAGGCCTTGTTGCAAATTGGTGTGAGAGAATATCTCACCCTCACAAACTTGAGGTATTAGTTTTTTGCTTTAGATTCAAGGGTAAAGCTAATGGAACCTGAGAGTCTTTGCAATCTTGATTAGTGGAGAAGTAATCAGCGATTAATGCCTCTGGTTTTACTCGTCACATCTGCTCTTTTCAGTGTTTGTATTCTCTCACTCAACCTGCGCTTTCTAATTTGTCCTTCAGAGAACGCAGCTCAGTAATGCCACCTCATTAATTATTTAGAAAACCAGAAACCAGAAGCTCTATATGAACAAAGTTTACAATGCAAACGCTGCACTCAACACACTGGATAAAGGCCCTGAACTGAAAATTCAGAACAAATATAAGGAAAAGTCTGGTAAATCTTGAGTATTGGCATCATGAAACCTTGAAGAAACATCAAACACTGTCTGATGGTCTGAGAAACCACAAAGTGTTGGCCAGCTTTGAAAGAAAGCTGTCTGGAAATCTCCACAACACACAGGGTTTTTTTTCTTTCTTGTGGGTGTAAAGGGACATGGCTGAAAGTTAAGTGGAATCCTAAGAGTGGTTGCATGAGGCAAAGGAGTAAGGTAATGCCATGGCGGCCATTAATTCTAATTAGCAGAGAACATGACAGCAGCATATGGGTGTCCTCCAGTCAGCCAGACGGCTCCTCTCCCAGTCGTGTTCCTGTCACTAATAGAGATGCCAAGACGAGGGAAATAAAAATTCAAACTTTGAAGGATGTTTTATTCCTTCATTCTCTCTGGGAAAGATGGATGGGTCATAAGCTGAGGCTGGACAATGTAAAAGCATTCCTGTTGATCCTGTAGTAATGGGATCCTAGTAACTTGAAATTGCTGCTGTTTGCGGGCTAAAAAAAATGTAAAATAACAAAAAAAAAAGCCATTAAAGATTGATTTGAAAGTTTTGTGATGTATGTTCTTTTCTGCTTCAGTGCTCCAGTAGTTTAAAGTCCGATAGAATGAAAAAATGAAAAACACTTGACCTACAGAAAAAGCTACAGTAAATCACTCAGAAATAGCTGTAGTAATGCTTTTAGGCTTGATTGTTCAAAGCCCGCTGCAGGCCAACCTCAGACTTGGCTTCCTATTGGCATTTTCATTCAATTATTTCATTGTGGAACTTCATAATGAAATAAGATACTGTATGTATGTTCATTGGAAGTCTGATTTGACCCCTAGTTCAAGATTTTAGCAGTCTCCCACATATGGCTCAGGACTGGATAGAGAATTATGAACTCCATTTAAAATGACGGATGGAAGATAAATTAGTGCCCATATTGTGATTAGGATTGTAATATTTCAAACTGAATGAAAAATTAATGTCTGAGCTGCAAGGCTACCGTGGACTTCATTTATTTAGTTTTTCCATGCTTTTCATTACGTATTCAAATTATGTGTTGTTGTGACAGACGTGGTATTGGAGGGGGTATGGTATTTGCTTGTTTAACATGTAATATGGGTCTATGAGCATTTTGTTTCCCGGATAACCGGAAATAACAATGGTAATGTCTAAAATGTGTAATTTTTAGCAACATTTTTAGTAGTAAAACTGTTTTTTGTACATGATCAGAGCAGCACAGTTTTCCTGTAAAGCTGATGAACCACTCTAACACAGTAAATATGGTGTTTGATAAAACAGCTTCTACCCATTTAGTAGCTGTTCTGAAGCAGTCCCTGTTTGTCAAATACCAGTGTTTTTGTCACGCCCGGTCACGGCTTGGGTTGAAATAACTATGGTGTCCTGACTACATGACAGAAATTAAGTATGTTACATACATTACATGATGGAAGTCAACTGCATTACATCAGTTAAAATAAGTCTGACTTTTGGTTTTAAACATGAACCCCAGTCTTCAGGATGGAAAGTCCTGAGTTTTGCCCATCCATCCACCCTGACCAAGTCCATTTTTTCGCTCTTTATCCTATGCCACTGTGCTCTGAGCATCTATAGCTTCAGTGGATGAGTTTACATGAATTAGCTGAAAGCCTGGTGGGTCTCATACAGACACTAAAGGGTACTTCATGCGTCTGTATGAGATGCCAAGGGCAGTGACAAAACATCAGCATTTCACATTCTGGGTATGAGAACTGTCTGGTCTTCCTCAGGCAATGAAGTTTGACCCCAAACAGTGATCATCCAATCAGAGCTTAGCAACGCTAACTAGACAGCTCCCCATAAGTTCATGTAAAATACATCTTTTTTCCCCAAAGATAGTTTAACATGCTGATGTATGTTCAAGTGTTCTTCTCTCTGCTAAGTTTTGTTTTAATCAGCTAACACCTGATAAAATTGATAAAATCTGACAACAACAGCAAAGTCAGCATAAGAGAAGACTTCTTTTGTCTCCCTGTGTGTGAAATCAAGACCCCATAAATTCAAGGATTATTAAAACTTTAGCACTGGTAAACAAGCTTACCAAACCAAGATCAAATTTTGTTTTTTCTGAGCATTTCTCATTCAAGTTGGGTTAAACGTTTGAATTTAAACTTCTTCTTGAGCTTGAAAACAGTAGCAGCTTTTGATCGAATCACATGAAAAATGAAAATCTGAACATCTAAAAGTCCATGACAATTGGGAAATTTCCATCTGAAGACCTCTCTGAAGACCATGCGATATGATCAAAGGCTCCACAACCTCTACAAAACAGATGTTGAGGTATTTCGAAGGTCAAGCACGAACAATATGGCATTTCTCTCAGCACATGTGGTGAGAATAGAGGGGATATCATGACTGCAGAGTCTTTTCTCTCTGAGAATGAAGCTTTTGAGAGACTCAGACTTGCTCTCTCTCTGGAGATATTGTCTATATCAAGGGAAGAGCCAAAAAAAGAAGCTGGCGAGAATACTAATGAGAGCTTTACGACTTGTTACACAAAGAGTTGATCGTCAGAGTGTGTTTCTCTCAATATCTGTGGCAGAGAAGCCTTTTTGATTTGTGTTTATTAACCACACATGTTGACACACTGGCCAGAGATCTTAAGTGGGATATCATCTTTAAAAAGGATTTTTTAAACTTACATACCGTAGATAAGCATCAAGAACACCACCACCCCATTGCTCACACCTTTCTTTTCCTCCCTGTCTCTCCTCCTCTCTCTTTCTCTAAAGACCAGCCTGATATCCTCCGAGCCTAATCTCAGACTCTGCTACTTACATCAAAAGCCTGTCAGTCTGAGCACATGAAAGCCTGTTTTCTGAGAGCGTCCGACTGGAACACTCGACGCAGCTTTAATTTTTATCCTCCGAACACTCGACAGAGGAGCTGATTTAGTAGCCCATCCAGAGATGTCTGTGGGGCAGCACATATACACTTTATAAGTGTTTTCTTCTAATGGAAATACATTCAAATGTATTCCCCTTCATATCTATCCCTTTGACTTTAAGCAGCGCCAACTATAAAGTCTGAACTTCTGCAGCACAAACAAAACCTCATCATCAATCAGGCTGATTCTTGGGATAAAAAAAAAAGAGGCAATCAGCTTTGGTGTTCAGCTCGTTCAATATGTCTGTCAACTTTCAAAGTCCGTCATGACATCTTTGTTTGCTGGCTGGCACATGACGCGTCTACACTCTGACTTCAATAAATACAGTAAACAACATCTGGCTTTGTGTGAATTTTTTTTCATGACATTTCCGCATGTATGAAATATTGCACGCACCTACTAACACATTACAAATTGATGTAGACTCTGTGTATAAACAGCGTGCTGAATCTCGCCGTGTGTGTTGACTGAATGAATGGGTGAGTATCAGGATGATAGAATGTCATATTGCCAGCAGCTGCAGGTAGAAAATAGCCTGCAAATGAATCACCATTTTGAAAGAGTTGATTAATAGGAAAAAGAAAAAAAAAAAGGAACAAAAGCAGTTTGAGTTTGCTGAGGACGGTTTCTCTAACAGCACGCTGTCTTCTGAGGCTCTGATGGTACAACAGAAGGTGCAGTAATAAATCATGTGTTGCATACAAAAGCATCATAATAGCTCACGGCTTGTTCAATATTGAGATGCTGAGGCCTGAATCAGAATGTAGAGAACAGCCTTTGTCTGCTTCTCTTTGAAAACATTTCTTATTTTTTTTTGCAAAACATTGATTTGATATTCAGGTGGATTTCTCCCTCAGCTCTTTCCTCACCATTATCACCGCACTTTATTCAAGTCAACAGACGCACAGTGTTGTCTCAGGCTCGACAAAGCTTCTCACATATAAGAATGCAGTAAAAAAAAATTCTCATCCTTAAGAAAATCATCCTTAAGCTATTATGTAATATGGATAATAATCAAGGACAGAGCAGCATTAGCTGAGAAGCATCCTCCACTTCAAATGATTATTTTTCTCTCCAACTTAGATAAGTAGGCTAAGTAGGACACTGTGGAACTGAGAAATAGATCATTATCTGGCTGAAAAATAACGTGTTGAGAAATGATTCTGGCAATTCAAACATACAAAAGCCTCTTTTATGTTCGGTCTTCAGGGTAGTGACAATGTAACGTTCATCCTCTGCTGTGCACCAGCTTTTAGACGCCTGGAAAAAATATCTGGGCTAACTCATTGGTCGTGCTTATACCGCATTCTGTGCTGATGCACAAGTACACACGTTTATTGTTGTACCGATGGTGAGTCAACTGTTGAAAAGCACACAGAGGTTTTAGAAAGGGGTGTTGATACATCTGTCTTTTCTGAAACGGTTGCAAGCCCATGTGCCAAGCCTGTCTGACCAATGATCCATTTGGTGGGAGACATTAACATATTGAACATGGGGGATATCGAGCCAAGGGATTACTGGAACACAATCCTGGATGGATCCGATCTGGAGGTATTAAAAATGAAATAAGAAATCTCGCAGCCTTGCATCAGGCTGCTCTGTTCTGCTCTGTTCACTGCAGGTGATTTAGGAGGTTTAACAATAGTACTGATCCTGCGGGAAGATAACTCTTCTTCTCTCTGACCATCACTCCCTCCCATACTGTCTTTTTTCACACTCGTGCACACAAAGAAAGGCCAGTTCTCACTCAGACACCAGAGATTATTGGTCGCTCCTCTGGACTCGGTTCAAGCCTTAAGCTGTGAACTTCTTTTCATCAATACCACAGTGGATGTCATGTGCAGTAAACAGCCTTTCAGTGTTTAGCTAGAGGGTGTGAGGGAAGCCTGAGCATTAGACTTATGGTTTGAAAATGATTCAATTTAATGAGTCTCTGTCACTAGCACAGAGGAAAAAAATAGCAAAGTTATGCCTATAATTATTCAGATGTTTTAGTCTTTGCTTTTTTACTTCTTTCGTACTAACCTAACTAATCTTTCGTAAACCTGCGTCAGCCATCTGTTTGTGAACTACTGTTCTGAAGCCTCAAAGTTTTGCATTACAGTCGTCACCTACTTGGTTTTTTGGAACCAGAAATTACCATATTTGCTGTGCATCTATCCTGATTGGTTCTGACTGAGAATGCGAGAACATGCTGTGACTTGTCAATCACAAGGTATCCACACCGCAAAGCATACCCTGGTTTATCATCTATTTCAATCTAAATGGGATCTCAATTCACAAAATTATACATCATGCTGTATTGAAGAAGACTTGAAATGAGCGATTGAGACCATAAACTCATTAGCAAACTGTTTACTGAGGAAATAAATCAAGTTAGAAGTAGGCTCATTTTCTCATAAGCTTATATACAATAAGACTTCTTTTTTGCAACCAGTGGCCATTAGAAAGAAAGCACTTAAGGCACTTCTGCACTGGCTTCACTTTTCAGAATCAGAATTGCTATTTAAGAGTGGAGCACCGGACCACAACAAAAGACTGCATCGAAATATCTGTAATACTGTACTTCTTTATGAAGCTCTAGCAAAAGTTCAGTCAGGAAGACTATTCTTTTCACATGCTTAGGCCAGTACTTTATTTCTCAATCCATCCTGCATTCACTCCTCCAACGCATGCTCACTCTTTGCTGTTATTGTCTGCGGCTGTTAATTGAAATATCAGCTGTTTTCATGAGCTGGTCACATCTGTCCAATAGCACAGCGACACACCTTCAGTGTTAGCCTATGATCATGCTGCTGTCTTTTTAAATTCTCTCTGTCTGTCATCCTTCTTTCATGCTGCTGTTATGTGCCCCCTCCACCTCCCCACCACTGCCCACTCTTCATAGATCTTAAGCTTCATCATTTCATCATCCTCATCAGCCTATCAGTGTCAAAAGAGTCATCAGCCTCCACCACCACCAGTGTCTGGACTCCATGGGGGGATTTATCTTGCTGCTGTTCAGGGCGATGCCCCTCAATTACAAAATCTCCCTGTAGAGTCGAAGCAGCAAAGACTTTCAGATAAGACTTAATTATCACGTATCATTTGTCATAATAAACGGTTATCTTCATTTCATTCACTTGTCTCTCCTGATTGAAATGGTTTAAGGTCTGGTTTGTACCTGTATCTTTAAACTGACTCATAGAAAGAGTTAAGATTTATGGACAGCTTATTTTGGCATTTTTACAGCATATTTTTAGCGTAATGAATTTGTGCCCTACGTGTGTTAGTAATACCAGGTATTTATTAAAAAAATGTGAAATATGGGAATCATGTAAAAAGCAAAAACTCTACAAGCCCCTCAACCACTTCCTGTTTTGAAACACCGCTCTGGCTGTGGCTTGTATGCCATGAAGTACTGACAGTGCTATGGTCAAAAACATTTCAGATTTGTGTCGGCGCAGTGCTTTAAGTCAAGGTGTTTCATCATTTAAAGGAACATTGCTAATTTAATCAATAGAATTGATCACATATGCAAAAAAAGTAATCACATGATTCCTTTTGGTGCCTGTTTTTCTCATGTCAGTTTAATTATGAGGACAGTGGCATGTTGATCTGAACACTTATTCATTCCCTTTAGCCACAGAAGACCAATTTGCAACCACTAAAAACTCCCCCAGTATCAAATCGGTTCCTTAGTTATTAAGCTCTGAAGATATTGGCCCCAGTAGGAAATTATAAATTCTCGACGACTGCTGATAGCCGTCTTATTTCAGTATCTTCATGATAGGCGAAAAGCGACTCGCCATCCATTGGCCGCTCAGTGAAAAGGCTGATATGGAACTTGTCATTTTTTAGATGATAAACTTGTTTAATTCCACTGTGCTTGACACAGTGCTGAGAATATGCATGAGTGAATATGCATTATTAAAACAGCCTGTTCAGGCAGCCCTAACGTAACGTGGTGTGTGGGGGGGGGGGGGGGTCCTCCGTGCTAATCTTGCAGGCGTTCCCTGCTGCTGACGGTGCGTGTATCAAAAGTTAGGGGCAATGTTTCAGGTCTCGTTTCATAATCATGTGCAGCGTTTGCATATTTTACTGAAGATTTCAGAAGTGTTGGGATCCTGGCACACTCTTCTTGGATTTCTTCGATATCTGGACGTAGACATCAGAGGAGATGAATGAAGAGACACATTTATTAATATTTTATGTTTGTAAACTCAAATGGAGTGCGTTGATTAGCAGAAAAAAAAAATCACAATTTGAGGCAAATGCACCATTATGTTAAAATATAGATGCCAGTTACTTCTAATGTTGCAACAGTCACTTGGACTAATATAGCATTGGGTTAATGTCCGCATAGCTTTGCAAGAATATGCTAATTTCTACAGTCATGAGCAACTGTTGGAGAAACACAGTTTATTTAGTGACTATAATAATTGAGATCCAGTTTCATAAACATAAACATTAGCATTAGCAAATCTATAAACTACCCAATGAGTTGTAAAACATCTACAGCAGTGTCAGACAGTAAATGTAAAATTGAAATTGCACTCTACATCTTCTCTGCCGCTTGTGTTAACTTTCTGTGAGCTCCCACCTCTTTATGCAAAAGAGATTTCATCAGCACATTTTGAGAATTTATTAGGATCAATGGGAAACTCTGACTGCCAAAGCCATCTCCTACAATTTCATAAAACCATGTCAGAGGAATCTTTATCTGTTTTCAGTTTCTACCTTCATTTATATTACACTTAATTTCAATAGGAACAACATATTTCTATGTCTGATTCCTTTAAAGTGTTTGCAAATTATGGATGGCAACTCGTGTTTTTCTTTTTTTCCACAGACTCTTTGTCATCCCAAGTGTTCTCATCAATCTCTTAACAGCCCCTGAAAATAGACGTACCACAGGCAGATGTGGGCATACCAAATGCCCTTAATAAACATTTATCTGAATTGCCATTGTCATCCCTCGTTAGTTGTCATTTCATTCAGCGAACAGCTGAGGATCAGGAAATCTTCACTTGCCAGAGCACCAGCGCAGGCCCTCGTGTGGCCCCGGAGCAAGTCCAAGGAGCTGAGGGAAGCACCCGTCAATAACAGTAAGCCAATTAAAATCACTCTTCATTTAAGCTGTGATCTCTATTGATTGGCCTTTCGATTCTCATCCATCAGGCCAGCAGACTGCCTTGAAGGACTGAGGGGATAGACTGTCTGACTGACTCAGTTTCTCAGTAGCCACTGTGCCAACTACCAGCAGCTTCTCAGAGAATCAAGGCAGCTGGTTACACAAGCTGTTTTGTAGACTAAACAAAACCCTGAGTCCTTCAAGACTGAAAGCTGGTGGATTTGATTCTGTTGCAAAGCTGCAGAGGGAATCAGCAACTGAAATGTCGACTGCATATCAAAGCAAACACAGAACACACAGTAAACAATAAAAATGATCAGAAATCAGTTTGGATCCAGGTTGTAAAACCAGTCCACGCTGACCAGAAAAATGGTCGTATAGGTCGCCTCTGCAAGCAAATCATAACGACAATTATGGTTATTGTTGCCAGCAAAAGGAGATGAATGAAGGGACACATTTATTAAAGGAGTAAAGGGAGTAAAGGAGGAAGTTTAGTCACGTATAAAGACCAAGAGAGTCCACATTTGAAGCAAGGTGGGGTGGATTGATGGATTTTGACCCATTGCTGTTCATGTCCCATATGAACCTACATTGAACTATTTTTCAACATATTTAAGCTTGTCACATATGTAATGTTTTTGACCCACACCATGATGTTTCCTGAACCTAACAAAGCAGGTTTGTTGCCTAACTCTAGCGAACTTTGACCATTTTAACCACAAGGGAACAAAGGTCTGCATGATGAAAGTCAGGTCACTGGTACTCTCCAACTGTCATATACATTGTTTTGGGAAAGGTCATATATGTGGTTTTGGCAGTTGTGGTTCTGTCATTTGGGTTCATTATAATTGGGCTTTAAAGGGAAAACTCATCTACTCTTGGCTTTAGACTCCTGAATTAAGCACAGAAGGTCTTCTAAATGACAAACTACTGTATGTTGTTTGTCACTGCTTTCCAAAATGGCCCATGTGAGCATGTTGTGATCTGGTGCTCCTTTGTCCTTTGTCATATGCTGCCTCCACATCTAAGGTTTGGTTAGGTTTGGGCAACTGAAAGGTCTTCGTTAAAGCTACTCTAATGAATAGATTGATGAAAAAGACATGTCTAATGTGAAAGTGGTCGCTCATACAACTGTTTTGGTTCCCTCTCACCACTATCATCAGTATTGCTTGCATTCAGACAGTGAAAAGCCCAGCTGGTAGAGGTAGTGTTGCTCAATATCTGCTGGATCCGGCGAAATAGGCAACTCTTCACTATTATACCCGCTGTATTAACTTCACAAGGTGATAATGGATGTGTCAAGGTTTCATAGCCAAGTCAAGTCGTGCTGCTTGTAAGTGGCCAAAACCAATCAATGAATGCAGGTTTAAGGTTAGGAATAGATGTGGTTTGCTAGGAAACATGATGTGAATAGCGGTCTCCAAAGTCTTTATTGAAACATTCATCCATCATCAATCTCCTCTGAGGCTCTAAAACAACATGATGCTAATTTTTCCGAAAGACAAAAGTCAAAATTTGTGTGGCCATCAGAAGGCTTTATCAAGTGAATGTAGATAGTTTTAAGCATTCCATCTTTCAGCTGATCATTATCAGACAGTACTGTTGTTCATCCAGGGTGCACGTCTCACAGAGCGATGAGAACACAGCACAGCTGTATGATCGTCCAGAGTTTTACTCTGACCATCAGCTCTGTTGCGATCAGCTCAAAACGTGTTCTTCTACGGTGTCAAAAACCTGTCAAAGACTGTCTGCTTGACGATCAACTCCACGTGAAGGTCAGATGGATGATATACGTTGGCCCAGAGGCTCCTCTCTTCTTTTGTTCTTCTGATGCCGTCTATCGCTCTCAGAGGCAGAGGGGGGTCAAGCAGCAGGGTGGGGGTTGGTGGTAGTGACTTGACATGAATTGTAAATGAGTGAATAAAAGTGTGGATGTGAGCGTCCATCTACACAGCACTGCTTCAGCCTTTTTTTTTTCCTTTTTTTTGCTTACTTTGATTTAATACTGTCTTGTAAGCATACCTAAATTTTAATAATTCCAGTGCTTGCAGATGCATTTCTACCAAGCTCTCTGTTTTCTTGCAGACTCAAAGGCCTTGAACTGTCAGTGTCTTCCCCCTCGAGCGCATACAGCACACTGTATCAACTTTCTGGTTCAGCAGCTTTGATAATAATCTGACCTCACCTGTTTGGTTGACTTGGGGAGTTATGATTTTCATCCTGTATGCTGTGCGAACACCACAAAGTGGGAGTGAGTATTCATCTGGCTGTTTTCACCCTCCTTTATTTTCCCAAAGGTTATTTTGCGACAACAAGCCTCCTCTAATGCATTGCAGTCTGAAGCGGCTTTGTCCTGGACTCAGGCCTTTTTTTTTTTTTTTTTCACAAATCACTGCCAATTAACATTAAAAGCTGGCAAGAGATGGCACCTCCGTTTTCATTATCGTCCCCTGATAAAGAGCACCCACACAAACACACAGGAACAACACGTTAAAAGGTCACCGTGACAAGGTGATAACTGTGAACTTTGGTAAAAAACAGAAGCCGAATAACCTGCATTTTTCCATCAATTGTAATGCAAAAAATAGGGTTGAAAACTGCACCTGAAGGCTATATACATTATTACATGTAACTTTCATAAAATAATGATACACTAGAGAGGAAGGTTGCTGTTATGCCTTTGATTTATTTATAGTGGCATTTCAGGGAATGTGTGTACAGCTGACAGACCTGAAGTAGGTTATCTGTACTCCTACACTTAATACACCCTGAAAGTCGGGGGCACATCTGGCTCTTTTTCAGCCTTTATTCCTGCCTGCAGGCTGTGTTTCCGTAACATGCCTTGTATGCTATGTTTTACTGCCCTGACAAGGCACCAGAGGTGGCAAGTACATTTACTTCAGTCCTGTTCTTCAGTCAAAATTTGAGGCACTATACTGAAGAATTTTGTTTTCGTGACACTTTCTGCTTCTGTTCTTCAATCTGCTTTTTGTATCGTACCCATCACATAACAAAATAATACTAAACAATGCAGTACTTTTACTTACCAGAGTGTTTTCTTTATTGTTGCATCGATACTGTCACCACAGCGAGGCACTAAATGGGTTAAGAAAGGTGCTGATTAAATGCTGCCACATGCAGATTTCAGTGTGCTGACATGTAGTTATGTGGACATCAACAATGCTGTTGAACTGACGTGTTTTTTAAAAATACCAAATGCTGTTCTTTCCATGCCAAGGTGGATTCTTTGTATAACCGAGGATTAAAACATCTAATTACAAGTTATAGAACTGCAGTTCCCTGCAAAGACTTTGATGAAGGTAGCTTACATTAGCTGGATCCTGCCTGAAGAAATGTTGATTACATTGGTTTCAACACATTCGTCTCCATAAAGCTCTTAAAGAAGAAACATCATAATTACATTTAGAGTAGAGCTCTTCTGAGTCAGAGTCTCTTTTATCTCAATACCGTTATACTTTGCTGCATGATATCAGTGAATTGCGTGTGGATTTCCAACAAACTGAGCGGTCTGCTTTACACCGAAAGACACCAGAGCGACATGCAAAGTAAATATATTTACTGTAAGTTTGGTTTCACTTGACGTTGTTCAGGAAACATTAAGGTTCGTTGCTGGAGGTGATGTGATGTTCCCAACACCAGAATTTCATTTGAGCAAAAGCAAGTACACCTAATGGGTTTGTGATTATTGTAGATAGAACATTTTTCTCTGTCAGGCGCTGCCTTTTTTTAATTACACTGACAATTTGAAAAATGCTTTTCAGTAAGTCTTCTTTAGGTTTGACCATCGTAGCTTTTAAACTGTACGTTGTTTTCATAGGAACAAGAGTTATCCAATTTAAGAGGTTAAAACTTGAGAGAAGTATCTCCGTTTCAATAATGGTGATATTTAAAAAGCCCTATTTTAGCACTCTGTCCCCTTGCCACAGTTAATTTCCTTAATGAGTTTGTCTGGAAAAGTGTTCCCCCAGTCTGGTCATCGCCATCGTTTATGTAAACATGGAGCAGCCTGGGTGTCTGATTCCTGCTCGTAGGTTAGAGTTGCAGCCCGTGATGCCAACAGATGTCACAGCGGGATGATGGTCCCCGATGCTGACGAGGTTTCACCATGGCAACGCTTTGCCTTTCACACCCTGGCGTGTGCCAAGGAGGCCCCTGGCAGCAGTCGCTCTCCTCCTCTGTGCCATGGCAGCGCCGGTGTTCCAGGCCACCACATTGTTTCGGCAATGATTAATTACCGTCCTGATGAAATGTGAAGGCGCTGGAAATGTCACAGGGATGACATGGGCTTGTCAGTGCGGGCCAGCAGGGAGGAGTGTATCGCACAGCGACATCTGGAAGGATATGGAGCACCAGCCACTCGCTGCCTTTTTAAGGAACGAACTTTTTACTGCCTGAGCTGCTCTCTGTTGGATTTTGCGTACCATCATTTTTTACCCATATCTTTACAGAGCGTTATCTCTGAGTCTGGATTTCAAGCTGATGTCGTTTGTCATCTCTTTACTGATTAAATTAAATGTAAACCCAATTAAAGTCAAACCAGTTTCTCATGCAGTGTCAGAAAATGTGTCTCCTAACTCGACAATCAATATTAGCTCACAGTGAATGAGCGCTGAACACCTGATTATATTAATTATCACAATGCCTCCAAACATGCACTGAGCTCTTCTCCTTTCTGCTGTCGGCGCACAATAACCCCACATGCAGCTTCACTGTAGGTTCAAGATGTCTGCGGAACTGTTTAATCCATTTGTGTTGGTGAAGAAAGCGGAGGAAGGTATCGTTTGATGAAAAACACAAATGACATACCAAATTTCCCTGATGAATTGGTCCATTTACTGAAATAAATTGAATTGATGCAAAGGATCCCAGAGGAGCAGAAAATTGTTCAGCTATGGATGAAAACCCTCTCAGAGCTTCGGCACCTACAAGCAGTCGAGCTTATTTGTATTACACATAAGACTTGTAAAGATGTGCTGACAGCCCCTGTTTATCCCACTTAATAAGAGCAGATTCTTTTTTTTCTCTGAGCTAAAATGTTTGCTAATTAACTTGGGACAAAAACAGGAACAAATGCAATTATTTAAATGAATGAATCTGATTTCCTTTTGTTATTATATGAGGGATGCATGTGGTGAAATCGAAATGATGATGAAATTCGGTTTGTTTACCTGCTATTTTCAGCCCATCTGTACAAGGTAAACCATCCATTACAGCATCCTTATGGTAAAGCAGATTGGGTTGAAATAAGTATCTCCATGACTGGGCAGCCATCAGTTCATGTTAAAGCATACATTCAAAAATGATCAGGCTGTCATCTCATGCTAATGCTCATTTCGGTTTGGGCCTTTCAAAGTCACATTCAAGAATATTTAGCTTTCCAGTCAAATATGTTCGAGCAAACTTTAATCTTTTCTGTTAGCTTTCTCCATTTTGGCAACAGCTCGCCACACATCCATCTCTCGTCACCGCCACTTTGAGGTTGCGAATAAACATATGGCAAGTCACTGGAATGGCTGTGTGAGCAGATGTTATTGGTTAATTGAAATGCATCTGATCTTGAATGATTACTGTCCATCAGAGCATTTCCTTGTTTGGTGTCCTAATGATCGGGCTGCTGTGACAGCGTGTTTCCTCATGCTGGTTTTATGGGCAACTTATCCACACACCATTAGCAGTCCCAGATCACTGACGTCAGCGCTGTAGGTCAATTTATAATGTATAGTGGAGTATTATCAACTCATCTGGATAAACAGAGAACCACGCCATTAATACAGCAACGTCAGAGCATGTACAACAGCAGATGTATCTCACCAGCCAGTCAAAACAAAAAGCAGTCAGTCGATATGTACACTATATATTTTTAAGGTTTAAGGAGAGTGCACAGTGTTGCTCTCACCTCCCTTTGACCTGCTCCTACGCCCACAGAGGAGATCAAAGGTCACTTTATAGTTGAATTCCCAGGGAGATGTTGGGTCAATAGCTGTAAGACAGAGCTACTGTGTGAGACAAGTGGCTCCTTGAACCATCGCACAAACCTCTTTTCATGCACACTCATAGGTTAGCAGCAGTTCCCAGTGTGTTTAAAGGACTACACACACAAATACCATTCTCACACCAGGATAAGCGCATATATGGGTTTTTTTAAATGCAGATGAACCCTCTAAAAATGACTGTCTCTCAAACTTAACAAAAGATGTTTGAGCTTATGTTTGAGTTGCCTGGCTATTTACACACCAACATCCAGAACTTTAACATGCGTCATAGCATCGCTATGGAAATCATCATGTCCACCTGGGTGTCGTGTTTCCATCACTGTCGACCCGAACTGGAGCCGATAGATAGCCATCACTCCTGCAGAGACGTTTAAGCTGGCAATGAATGCTTATTGTACTCTTTCCCACTGAAGATAAAAGCCAGATGTTAGTGGTTTTTTGTCCAGTGTGAAAAGGGTTTAACAGCAACAGACTGAGAAGTAGTTTGTTAAATTCAATGACTTCTAAACCTGCAAGGTTTGTCTCAGGAATTGGCAAAATACAGAACAAATTAAACCTTTGAATCTTCTAAATGCCTGAAAGTTTCACCTCCCTCAAGCCTTAACAAGCATGATTTTTAAGTTTGTGCATGAAACAGGGTGAGTGAAATTAAGCAAACATCTACAGATATATGTGATGTGGGTTGGTAATTGGCTCCACTAATGAGGACTGAAATGTTCTTCAGATGTTGAATCTGCAGGCAATGAGTGCCACAATCAGCTTTAGCTCCAGTTCTCACTGGATAAAATAATGCACACTGCTGATGGTTTGAACTCTCAATGCTTTTCCCAACCTTAGCCCTACTATAGTTGCCATGTGAAGATATTTTAAAAACACTGGCAGTGGACATGAGAAGACATCAAATACAATCTGAGGTTTCGTGTCATATTGACAGTCTTGTCTGGTTATTATGGTGGGTCAGCGTCGTTCACATTGTGAAGCTTCCTGCTCATTCTAACACTCGCTCCCTCTTCAGCTACATTTCCCTCTTTACCTGCCCACCAGATGCCTGCTGTATTTTCTCTTTTCCCTCCTGGTCTTGACACTCCCATCTGCTCTGTAATCACCTCATTCCCCTCACCTGAGCCTCCCCGCCCATTCCTCCACCTGAAACTCATTCCCTCATCTGCAACTCATGCATGCCAGTCCAGACCCATTGTTCCTGTCAAAGTTGCCATGTGCCTGTTCTTGATTTATCTGAATTTTGACCTGCTTCTTGTTTATCAGCTGCCTGCCTGCTTTGCCCCCCTGGACTGCCCTCTTGGTGTCGACCCTTGCCTGCCTCATGGTCCTGCGAGCCTTTAGCCCTCATTTTTATGACACTTATCTGCCAAGTTCCCGACATTCAAGGTAGAAGTCGACAGTGTTGCCAACTGCTTTGGAAAGAGCTCAACATGCCAACAGAAGACTAAAAATGGAAACTAAATGTACAGTTTTTAATGAGCTCAAACTATGAAAGACTTTTTTAATGTCTGGTAGGATTTGCTCATTAAGCTGTTTGACAGATATAAACATCATATAAAGCTTTCATGGATCTTTGGTTTTTAAATTTCTGGTGTACAAGGTAGAGGTAGGGATGGTGTAATTAGATAATGTGAGAGACTTCAGTGACACTAACGGCTTTGTATTAAGATCATTTTTCAGATTCCCTGCTGGCCTCGATCATCAAAACTGTCTCACAATGTGAAGAAACTGATCAGTATCCAGCTTGCAATAATAGTTCATTAGTCCTTATCAACCCATTTTAAGCTGTTTGGTAGTCAGACGTTGATTTGCAATGTAAGCAGTCAGTTAAACTTCAAATTAAATGGTTTCAAAAAGCCAAATTATTCCTGCATGGAAACCTGCCTCTACCGTATACAATGCCCATCACTGTTAACAGTCTAATCACGCTTACTTCAAACTTTCTCCCAGCATCAAAGATGGTGTTTGGGGCAGAAGTCAGGCGGTTACCTGCAGATCAGAATTGAGTGGGAGCTGATTTACAGCAGGAATATTCCTGCCCGAATGGTAATTTGCTGCTTCAGCTCCACATTGGTGGTGACCCTCTGCCCCTTGTGCTTTTGAAATGCTCATCTGATTAGGAAGGTCGCGCACAGAGAAGCAGAGACTGGGAACAAGTTCTTTAAGCACACAGATGATTATACGAGCTTCGTGTTTCATCTGTAAATGAGAGGGTCTGCAGCAGAGTGTGGTCTAGACAATGTCTCTTTAAAAGAAATTAATTCAGACTGCAGTTTTCTCTGAATCGCAGTGGTCATCAGTGGTTTGCTCCCTCTCACCTTGCATTTTTTACATTGTTTACTGCAAAAAATATGTTGTAAACATAAAATCCGGACGTTCTTGGGTTCGCAATAAAGCACGCTACTGGAATGCAACAATAAGCAAACAGTCACATCCACACAGAGCAAAACAAACATCTGGAACCGTCCTTGGGCTTGGTTCGGGCTGGGCAGAGGGGCAACCTAAAGACTCGGAAAGTGTGTAATGAGGATTTTACTGCTCGTGGGGACCAGAGGGAAAGCATAGTCTGCTCCCCTGGTGGCTTGTGCTGGAGATCAACGGTCATTAATCTTTCTAGAGAGGCTCCGGCTGCACTTTTTAGGGGGTAGAAGGATTGCTGACCCAAGTACAGGACGTCTTTCTGGGTCCAACAAGCAAGTTTTTTCTGTGTGTGGACGCCACAGCACTCATCTGTTTTGTCCAGCTCCGAGCAGAGCTCCGTCAGGATGGAGACTCAAGTCATTAAGCAGCAGCTAACAGATATGAACTTACTGCTCTGCTGGAAGCACTGAGATCATTTTGTCTGAGTAAAAATACAATTACAACAACAACAAAAAATCTCCATTAGGAGTGTCTCCTAGAGATTCTGTGTATTTTAATAAAGAAAAAGTCAGCAATGACTTGAGACAGAAGATCTTTTATCAACATTTTACCAAAATTATGATCTTTCCCCAACCCTCACCAAAGTGCTTTTATTGCCTAAACCTAATCACAGACAGGAGCCTGGACCTGAGCCCTGGATTCTGTTGTCCCAACTCTGCCCTTTGCATGCTGGCCATCCGCCCTGACCAAAATTGTATAAACCCAGCAGCAAGTACATTGTCACCACAACATAATTGTGCATGCAAATTAGCTGTATATATAATTTCTCCTGCATTCAAAATCAAGCTTAAGCAACAGATCAAGATAAATCTGAGGCATCACGAGATGGTTAATGAGATAGCAAGAAAGAAAAAACAAAGTTCTGCTCCACAAATTTTAATAATTTTGAGGATTTTCCTCTAATCTTTGCTTATTGTGAAATATTGGATAATTTTACCTCTTTTAGCTTTGAGCTGTTATTCAAATGAAACCATTTGAGAAATTTAGAGGATAAGTGACTCTTTGGTGGAACTGCAAACAACTCATGGGCAAAAGCATGTTTTCTTTTTTTTTGGGGGGGGGGGGGGGTAAGCAATCACAAACTGTGTCATATTTTCATATTTTTTAATGTTAGATCTTAAGAATAAATAGTGACCACAACTATCAGGAAATGTAACGGAGTAAAAAATATTAGTAGTTAGTAGTAAGTCAAGGACAAGTACCTCAAAGTACTAGTACATAGAAGCACTGTAAAGGCTCTTATTTACTGTTTTACTACTTTAAGCCATAATACCTAAGATACATCAAATGTTATGAAGTTTTACAACTCTGATAATAACACATAAGCACATACTGTCTTTTACCAACACTTTCAACCACATGTTTGCTGTAGCTTTTCAATGTCATTGTCACTGTAAACCCGACACTAAACTCAACTGAATGTAAACTTAAACACTAATATTTTCTGTCATATTCAATCATATCATGCTGATACTTTCTGGCTCTAAGGTTAGAAAATTGCCAATAATCTTCCTGGGAAGGAAAGAGCAGACCTCCCCACTGCTGTGAAAAGTATTTGAAAAGGTACCTTTCACTCTCAAGTGAAGTCGTGAAATTTAATGACATCAAAGTATGGTTGAATAGTTTAATGAGCCTGCACACATAATCCCTGTGTGAATCAGCCGCCCACACAAGAGTTTTACAGAGCAGCTAATGTAACGTTATAAAGAATTATAGGCAGCGCTCTAAGTAAAGCAGAGCTGTCATCACACAAGATATAATAACAGTATTTTATACAGTCTTACTAATATTAGTGCAATGTACCATGGGGTATTATACTGTATAAGACACTGTAGCATTAAAGTAGGCAAGCGACCTATTACCATTCAGTGTTTCACTGTAAAAACTGCAGAAAAAAACATTATGAGAAGATGTTTTCAGAGTTGGTGAGCACTTTCTCCCTCAGGTCAACGCATCTTGAATAACTAAACACCATTCAGTTATAGAGGAGTATCCTTCATCTGTCCTGCACTGTGCAGGGCTGTGTTTTGGGGGCGTAGACTGTAAATGCAACCTGGACCTCACCAACAGGCACAGTGCTGCTTGACTGGAGTCAAGGGCACTTAGTGACATGATACTAATAGAGGTTGGCACTGAGACATAAAAAATACAAACACATTTAGTTAAGAGGGCTTCAAGGATCTCATAGGGCAAAGCTGTAACTCTTTGCACACCGACAACAGCAGCCGTGCTTTTAAGGAACCATAAATATGAGGTTTTCAAAAGGAGCAATTCGTCTTTGCGTTTGACGTCCTTCCTACCCTCTAAATTCAATGCCCTGTGTGGTGAAATACATAAAAAGCATGAGACAGAGTCCTCATTTTTCATTTACGCCATACAATTTTACCATCAAATGACGCCTGGCTAGACATGCACTGTGTCCATACATACTAATTCTATGTCCTGCATACGTGTTTTGGCAGTTCATATACTACATATATACTATATGTGCTTAGCATGTAAGCATGCTGACATCTCGTCATTAGCACTCAACACAAAGTTCAAGTGAGGTTGATGGGACTGACATTTAATTTTGCAGGTCATAAACCAAAGTATTGGGTAAAGAAACGTTTTGATCTGATGATGGTGCTTAAGGGATCAACAACGATCTTACAATTCATCCTGAGAGGGCCATGAATGTCTGCTTCAGATTTAAGACAATCTAATAGTTGTTGAGATATTTCAGTGTAGACCACAGTGATGAACAGACTGATCAGTTTAACATCCTGAGAGCCACAATGCCAACATGGCTAAAAAGTTGTCATCAATTCATTAATCATAAAGTCTCTGTATTTCTGCGTCTGGTGGCATTTATTTTCACACGCTGGCAGATGGCTTTCCTGGTTATAGAATGAAGCAGACTTTACTGAAACTGCCACATAGAGAAGCAGCAAAAAGGTCAATACAGTGGCCCGTGACAGTGACCGAATGGGAAATGGGAAAAGGTTAGTACAGTACATACCAGTGAACATTTGACTCCTACGCTGCCTCCATGTGAAGACCTCCGACATGGCAAAAGGCTCTACATGCATCACAGCCTGTCCTTCTTATGGTTCATTTATTTTCACTGGCTCCATTTTTCCTCTGGTCAGTATCACAATGGCACCAAGGAAATATTTTATACATTCGGCTCATTATTCACTATGTCTAATTAATGCTACACTCGAAATAAGGAAAGTGCAATTTAGCATCTCCTTCCCGTCCCTGTAGGGGAATCCATTTAGGTGCAATGTAAAATCCTCTTTGATGTAGAAATCTATTTTCATTGGTATCCAGAACTGTTGATGCGCAACACAACAACTGACCCTCTACTTTATACCCCAAAAGGAATTCATTTTGCTGCAGCCCCTGTAGCTATTTATACTTTATAATTTCAATTTTTGTATATTTTTCTGGGGTTTAATTGAATGTTTGTGTATCCGCTCTATTGTGCATTTACCACACCTTGCACCAGTTGATAGCTGTCTTACACCATGAAGCATTAATAGTAAAAATATGAGGAATCAGGTAAATTAACACCATGTTTTAATATAAATCATTTAAAATGAAATCTAGCAATATATCAAATTGACAAAACAGAAAATAGATGGGGAAGTTCTAATCACATGCAATGTTTTTAGGAGGCGCAGGACAAGGAATAAAGACAGCTTCCAGCATCTGATGAAAAACTATTTACACTCAAACAATTTTCTTAATGCTATTTAAAGCATCTCAACATCAGTCCAGTAAGACAGTAAACTGATAACAATGGACAAAGAAGTACTCAGATCCTGTACTTGAGTAAAAGTACCAATACAACATTGTAGAAATACACCATTACAAGTAAAAGTCCCTCATTCTTAATTCTACGTAAGTCACAGAAGTATCAAAAGCAAAATGTACTTTAAGTACCAGAAGTTAAAGTACTCATTCTGCATGAAAACGTCCCTTTTCAGTGATTTATTACTACATGACCAGATTGGTGATACTGATGCATCAGTACATTACTGTTGCTGGTCAAGTGGAAGGTAGTTTTAACTATATTATCTAAAATTAGGTAGTTTAGGGGGATTTGTGAGACAATTAGTGAGGGTTGGAAAGTAAAAGAAAAAAAAGAAAAAACAAAGTTATGCTATACCAATTGCTATTCATTTTCTGCACTTTTCTCTTTTCTCTTTTTTTTCTCTTTGGGCCTTGACCAGCATTTAAATGCTCCTCGGTGGAACTGTTAACAACTCTTGCAGATCTGAAGGGGTGTAAGTAAAGTCTTAATGTGCAAAGTAACCTCTAGAACCATCATATAAATGTAGCGGAATTGAAGCATAAAGCAGCATAAAATAGAAATAGTCAAGTAAAGTACTGGTGCATAAGTAAAGTACTTGTAATATTTCCATCACTGACGCAACATAGTGACGGACACTCAGTAAGTCAGCTGACTCTCCAGAAAGTTCATTCACAGGAGGGGAGTATTACAGTTTTTCAATTAGTGTCCCACTTTTTCCAAACCTCCATGAGCAAAAATATTAACAGAAAAATTAAGCTCTCAACTGCAGGACGAGGATAAGTAAACAGCCTTCTTGTTATTGCATGAACAGAGCTTCGCCCGCAGCAGGCTGTGGTGGTTTAATATTTAATCATCTTCTCTGACTCCAGGAGCAAACCTCGGCAAACTGCAACTGTGAAGAACCCACGATTGTATTGATCAATGCAATGTTGTTTGAAACTGGACTCTTTTAAAAACTGTGTCACACATGAGAAGTCGATATGAAGCAGCTCTGGCGAGGTTAACATCTGTCTTACATTCAATTACAAATAGTGGGTCTGTTTGTTTTCATGTTTTTGTTTTTTTTTTCTTGGCCTACAGCCGTCCAAACGGCCCAGATGACCCAGATCAGGGTCAGTCGAGCTGAGCAGAAAGCGAGGAATCACTGTGGATCTCATCTGGTCTTCTATGCGGACACATGACGGACCTCAGCTGGGTCTGAGTTAACCACAGCATGCAATCACAGGAGAGCCAAGTACACGAATTACTTACATAGAGTTAGCATCATTTACTCTTTCAGAATGATTGCTGGCATCAGAACAGGACTCCCCATGGACACTAATAGCATCAGCAGATAACAAAAAAGTAACATTTGTAAATATTGAGTATTGATATAATCAGTAATTAAACTCTACATGACTACTTCCTGTTGCTGTACTACTGTAGAAGATGCAGAATAATGTCTGTGTGTGTATGCAAATGTAATGTGTAAATATATACAGCATATTGTGTGTGTGTGTGTGTCTTTGAGCCTGTGTATATTCATAAGTGTGAATTAGCATGTCTTGGGCTTTACAGTCGCCTATAAAAAAGAGATGATTTGTTGCAGTACATCTGCATTTTCTTGTATGGACAACTGTTTTGCTGTCATTTTGCTCTCCTTAAAAGCTGAAAAATCCCATTAAATCTTTTCCAACATTCTTTATGTTAATTTCTGTACCATTCTTGCAGGTCCTGCCCTAAATTCCTGACAGGCACTATTCCCGGTAATTAGGCTGACGCCGGCTGACGCCAGCGCCAGCAGTAATGCTCCGGCTTTGAGATTCCCTGGAACAGAGTGGCAAAGAGTGTCAGGTATAAATTATGTTTACAATAAACTCAGCCAGTGGACCGTGTTTCTAAAGCACGCCAGCCCTTCAAACCACATCATCTAGTCTTTCCTGTGCCACAGAACAACATGTACCGTTCAACATAACCAGTGAAGCTGATGGGTTTTTTTTTGTTTGTTTGTTTTTTGTGCATTTCTGGCCCACATATCCTCAGCTTGTGGACATTTATCCACTAATAGAAGCTTCTTGAGTCACAAACTTCCTCTTAGACCTTACATCTTTACCTCTGTTTCAAAAGGTGCAACATTAACGCCCCTGGTTCATGTGTTGCCTCTGGTTGAACTCGCACAGCATAAAGAAGGGAAATGATGTGATGTAGATTGCAGCCTCAGAGAGACGTTTCTATCAAAACATTTGTCATCCAAACTAATCAAGGCGAGGCAGCTACATTCATCAGTTCGCCCCAGTTCGTGCCCACTTGTCTGCAGACTTCTAGCTCGGTTATTGTTAAGGGAGAGCTCGGTGACATTTGGTACCACTCCGAATATTCATAATGCCCAAAGTGCACTGTGAATGATCTGCTGGCCTGACATGCTCAGTGTACAAACAACAGTCGTGACTATGCTCTGAATTTGTGAATGGACTTTCAGTAAATGAGTGAATGGATCAATATTATGGTATGTTGGTATTTCTAAGACTTGCCATTGATGGTTTCTGGGAGTGTTTCTCAACCTTTAAGGCTTGTGATCCCTTAAAATAAAGCTTTTTCAGTACTTGTGGCGCCTCGTCACTTGTTGCACACTTGTTTTTAGGGGCCTGAAGAGATAGAACTATCCATTAAATCACAAGGGGAAAAAAGCAAAATTAGAAAGAATTTTTTTTTTTATTTATATATATATATATATTTTTTTTTGCTTTCTTGATTAAACCCCAGTTTGGGAATCGCTGATATATTGAGGAGCAGATACATACATGTACTCAACCCTAACCCCCCCATGTTGTAATCAAACCACAACACTCTGCACAACTTTATGCTGTCTTATGAGTTCTAAATGGTCAAAGACATTTAATGCTTCTGTTTAAATGCTATGGAGCAATTTCTTTTACAACTGGGTGCCTTCAACAAAAAGCTGATGGGATTTTTCCATTGGATTTTGAATTACTGCAGAAAATAAGCTCTATTCTTTTTGAAGCATAAATACAATCACCAGAAGTGAAAAGCTAACGTTAGGCTATCGATGAACTACACTGTAGTTGCATGACAATACACACTTTACTATAACTTGATGAATCTACAAATTGGAATGTTTGAGTTTAGTAGTTTTTAGAATAGTTTGCAAGGTAAAGACAGACCAGTGAGTATATGAGTTTCGGTGTTTAGCATGATGACATTCTACGTCCCTGACAACCTCTGCGGTCTCATTTAGCCACCTGTTACCAATGGTCTTCAAGAGTTGGGCATTTATTGATTTATTTTATCTCATAGAACAAAATGTGAAAATCTCTTTTGTTAACCACAGCCTTTGTTTCAGGCATCTAACCGAAAACCTATTAAGAAAAAAACACTGACTTCGAGACGAGGGGACTGGAAGTGAAACAATGCTAACTCATTTCCAGTTTTCAGAACTCAGTTCACAAGCTTATATTTAGAAAATTAGTTTAAATTTTAATTGAGGATCAATAATTGAAGAATTTCTTAAGATTTTTGTAACACAGACTAAAGTAATTATATAATTACATTTGTCGCAATCAAACACTAGAAACTGCCGTCCCCATTTTCTCAACAAAAACAAAAATAGAAAGGAGCTGCTCGTCAGTCCAGACGTGTCTCTCAGTGGATGACTTGCTAAACACTGCAGAATTTCAGAGGTGGGTGGGAAGCTGGTAAACAACAACAATCCCCCTTGTTCTTGTAGTGAAGATGAAAGTCAGTGTCTCTGTCAAAATAAGGGAAGAGAGTCTGTCGGTTTTCTTAGTAATGATAACTTGAGGCAAGATGTAAAAGATTAATGAGAGGACCCTGTCGGAAAAGAATCAGTCAAGTTAAAGCTCAGCCATCACAGGCAGGATTGGTCTCTTGCCTTTTTCCTCTCTTGCTTTTTTAACATACTACCACCTCCCTCTTTCTCTGTCTGTCTGTCATTCTTTGTGTGTCTTTTTTCAACGAAACAGACAGGATGACAGACTCGACAGTGAGGACCAACTGCATGACTAATATACAGTACAGAACATGGCCAGGACCTCATGATGTAACCTTGCATGCAATCAAATTCTTGCATAGTAATTGGTGTTATCCTGTGAAGTGACAGACAGTGAAAGGTCAACCACGGAAAGTCCTAGACAGCATGCAATACTAAAAGGCTGCTATGACCTTCAGGCAGTGGCATTCTGGGAAGAGGAGAGCGGCGTTATGATGTGGGGGTAATTGAAACACAGTGCCGTGATTAGTGGAGGTTTTTATTTGTGACTTCATGGGTGTGAAAGGTCGCAACAAAAGCAAGGTCGTTCATTTTGATCTGCCTCTCACTGATGTAGCATGTACTATATATATCACAGGTGGCAAGGATTGCAAAAAAAACGATCTAAGTCAAACGTACTGGTTGATTACTCAGATTTAAAGATGTTTCTTATGAAACAGAACCGATGTAAGTTGCAGGAAATCACCTATCATCCCTGGTGTTATCGTGGCAGATGGTTTTCGACCCTTCAGTTTAGAGGATCGATAGTTCACAGCTTGCTCCTTATCAAGAGATAATCAAATGCAGTCTGCCTACATTGGCTTTTCCCCTCATGTTTTTAAATGTATTCACTTGCCCAGAGGCATACGCACATAAAGTAAGGTCAAGTAAGGTTACATTACAGTAAAGTTAGTGTTTTTCAGATGGATTAACAACTTTTCAGGTGCAGGCAGAGGCTTTTTCATTTTCTGAAGGAGAAAAATTAAGTATGAGACCAAATTATTCAAACTGTGGCCATTTGTCGTAGTTACTCTATAAAAAGTGAAAATTAATGTTCACTTGCATTTAGAAATACCGTATTTCACACCCGATGCATAATGTGAGACACCACGGTAGCTTTAGTGGAGGTTTTCACATATGAGAGCAAAAGTGTTTAAAAATTAAATCAGAAATAAGACATTATGATATAAGCACATAAATAAAAGGCTGTAGATAGAACATATGAAGATAAAAATGCAAAATAATCCAATTACTTCTGAAATGTATGAAATGTTTTTACGCAACCCCACTATTATTTCATCACCATTTCAACTTCAGCTTTCAAATTCAATTGTTTTCATGAGGGGTAAATGTGCCTTACAGCCATGTGAAACACAAGACACACATGCTTAAGCATAAAACTTGGTAAAATACATCAAGCATATGACAAAAATACATGCAACATAAAACCCCACATGAATCCATTTTCCCCATAGACCTGGGGCCATTAACACCAGGATTTGAAATGCCATAAATTTAGGCATCAGATTTCTAGGGACAAAGAAACTCCATGCTGATTTTTGGTGTCAAGTTCAACATTGGTGAACGCCCAAATGGACACCATTGACCAATAGAAAGCCATCTTGGCTGTGCAGTGAAGTCTAAAGTGCACCAGTCATTGTTTTTTAACCCTCCTCAGTTGGAGTAAAAACTGTTACGGTTAAGTCAATGGTACAAATGCAAATCTTTTAAATTAACGGCAGAAGTTATGGCCCAAGATAAGCTGACTAGCTAACAAATTTTCCAACTGACCATTAGCAAGCTCTCTAGCTGGAAAAGTTTTATTTTCCATCTCTAGTAACTTTTTTGTCTCATGAAATTATGTACAATGGTGAATAAAAACACAAGTATAGAGAGAAAACAGAGCATCTCCAGGAACTATTGTGACAAACTGGCTCGAGTCCAACCAGCTAGCAAGTTAGCAATTAGCTTGATAGCTACAGCAGTTCACCAACCCTGTGAGATGAGTTACCAATTCTAGACCACCAGTGTTGCGAAGATAGAGCCAGTTTGTGATTGGCTGAATAAGCAGAGCAAAATGTGGAATAAGTCACATCCATTAGATTTGGTTAATGTTGTATGAATGCAGACTCTAACGTTAATGTTAAAGGTTAATTCCCCACGTGATGCCAGTCCATGCAATTGCATTTGTGGTTACAAAAGCAGACAAAACACCATATAATAATAATATCCTGGTTTCTTTTTTCATTTGATTTTTGGCATAACTAATAACCACATGAATACAACGTTGCCTAGTGAGCCTGCAATCAGTGTTTGGGTTGCAATCTCTAGTTTTAAAACACATTAGATTTCGGCCCAAAGAACAAAGACAGGTGCTTTTTTTCCATCTGTAAATGTCCAACCAGAGAAATCTATGTACAAATCAAAGCCTAGATGAGTTGAACTACAACAGAAGGCCAGCTTGCTCTATTGCTGCTGACACCCGGGGTAATTGCCCTGCTCCACTGCTGAAATGTCACGGCTGCTCTTATCCCAGGTGGGCTATTCCATCAACTAATAAATGCCATTGCCCCTCTCAGCACCGAAGCACCATAACATAATATGATACAACACTCATAAAAATGAGCAGATGACACACACCTCACCGCAGATGTAATTAGCAGCACTTATCAAGATCTAATTTGCTCATTGCTAATTTGTTATGTGACTGGTGTTTTACTGCTTTTTGTGATCAGATAGCTTTGTTGGGATTAACAGGATGCTAAATAAGGCGGTGTACCAATATTAATGCTTTCACTTGCTCTTACAGGCATGTTAAATTGTTTTATGGTGTCAGGACCATCAATCAGACTTTTTTTGTTCAGGAATATCTTAAAAGAGACAGAAGTTTAAGTAAATAAACTGACTTTTATATTCCTTTCTGTGTATCACTTTTCTTAAAGACAATAGCTGTAGCATGAAGTGTGCCCACAGCACTTACAAATGCATTAATTCAGGCAACCCAAGTCAGTCTACTGTAAGACATCACAATTTCCTTCCACATGCAGACAAACTGTCTCCAACACATAGGACTATTTGGCTTTAATTTCAGCCAGCAATTACTAAAGACCTTATCTCATTTATATGGTAATAACACCTCCAATGTCAGCTGCAGCAGCACAGATCGCGAGCTAAGCAGGGATGGCCTTTTGTGGCCAGGGCTCGTTTGCTTCATTCTCCTGCCTGACTGCACTGACCGGCAAAGAGAGGTCAGTTTCTGAAGGGATCAAGCAGCAGCTCCAGCCTGTGTGTGTGTGTATGTGTTTGTGTGTGGCAGGGCAGGATTTAATTTACTGTGACATATTATTGGTAGCACTTACAGAGGTAATATGTAGTCTTTTGTTTGGGGATGCAGGCACAAGGAGTAGTTTGACCTTCAGCTGTGTTTAATAGCAGCGGGGATGTTGCTGTCCAATATGATACAAACCTGCATTTGAATGAAAATGACTGACATTAGTCAAGTAAACCTCAACAGACGAATGCTAACAGTTCACAAGGAAAACACAAGATTGGACTAGTTTTCTCATCAGTGTGTTTTTCTGCTGCTCTTTATTGTTTTTGGGCCAGTTGGCGCTCCAGCAACAAAAACAAGCAAAACTCATTACCCGAGTTGATCCGTCCATAAGATTTTTATCTTCTTCTGTTACAGGTGAAACACGCTTGAAAATATGGACAGAAGCAAATATGTGAGCTTAGCAGCCAAAATTAGGTCATGTTAAAATGAAATAACAGTCTGATGGGACTTTTTTTCTGATTTTACCTCGAGGACGAACTGGCTCTACACTTTCATATAAGTACAAAGCTGTTTCTTTACATGAATCATCAACTGCTGAGGATGTGGGTACACACACAGGGTTAACCTTACACTTTTAGACTAGATATACAAATGAATATATAAAATGAGCCAGCTTGAAACATTTAAAAGTTAGTCGGATTTTTTTTAAAACAACTCAAGGAGCTTGATTACTTAGTTAGCTACACCCAGCAGCCTATAAATTAGAAATGAACTGTGTCAGTGACCCATTGTTTCAAAAATGATTTACATAATTAAGAACTTTGAGCAGTATATCTGCCACCTTATCACTGAGTTAGCTTTACGGGCTAAAGTGCAAACCTACATGATGTCACCCATTGGTTTTTTTAAATACCGTTTTGAAGCATTATAGCCATCTCCATCTTGTTTTTTTGGAGCCAGAAGTGTTGGATGAGAGGTGGAGGTGGGGAGGATGTGCTTTGTTACACCTCTACCTGAGAACTGTTTACTGAGGTCATCAATCAAGTGAGAAGTGGGGTCATTTTCTCATAATTATCATAAGCTTATTTTCAATTGGACTACAAGTGGAGTTGCCCCCTGCTGACCATTGGAAAGAATACAGCTGCTCATGGCTTGATAAATATTAATAGCAAAAAATGTAATGTCTCATGACAGACATGTTAGTTACATGAAGGTGACAGCAAAGCCATCAGCATTCAGGAAGTCAAATATTTTCAAAGTCTGGAGAGAGAGGTTTTCAGTTATAGTGATCCACCTGATTACTAATTTCTCATTTCTAATCAGTATTCCAAGAAAACATCTTGCAAGTGTTTTAGGAAAGAGTTTTTTTGGCAAATGGGGAGATAATTCTTTCATTTTTGCCCAGGATGGATTAACAGAAACTTGGCAGGAGAGGCCACTCCACATCTGAGGTGTGATTTGAATATTGACCTGAAGCAATGATATCCATGTCAGACTGTGAAAGTTGTTGTTAATGGGAGGTCAGCCAGAGGTCAAAAGAAAGTGGGAAATGTGCTGCGAACATGAGAGGTGAGAGTAATGAGATTGCTTAAATATCTCTGAACCCTGAGCTCAGCTTGTTGAGTCTGAGAACTCTTTGAAAGGGAGAAATACATATTGTGTTGTTAGCGTATTTACAGCAAGATAATTGTTTTCCCCTCCTGACCATCAGGTGTCTGCACAGACCTCTAACGCTGACAGTGTCTTGATCTCTCTTTCCTTCATTGTTCCCCGCATGTTGAAAAATCTGACCTGTCTTCTACACGGCAGTATGAGGACATTAATGAGAACACAGTATTGATTTTCTATGAAAACACGGCGCTGCTTTGTTGCATTTCCTTAACCTTGCCTTCCCTGAACCCGAGGCTGCCCAATTCAATTTTTCTTGGTTGGATTTTTCATCTCTCTCTCTCAAGGGGAAATTTCATTAACTCTTTACTCCAGTGCTTGGCATCTGTTGTTCCATCCATAGTTGAAAAAACAACAAAAAAGAGAGAACATGGGTAAAGTCAGCCTAGTTTTTCAAAATGTAGTGCACTGCACTCAGTCAGTGCTCGGAGGGAAAGATGTAATACGTACATTTACAATTCCAAAAACGTCGTGTTCCAAGACATGATTTTGTGTGACGGATCTGTACTGTCACCTCTCAACAACTCCTGAATCCGGAGCTTGTGGCGAGCAGACTCCCACTCACAGATGAGTGTCGACAGCCTGTGTTTCATGCTGCGTTTTAAGCTCATTTGGGCTCAACAGTCTTGGCAGGTCAAAGGAGAGCTATGAGCACCGTCGGGCTTGTCACTGCACTGAGCTTTCGGATGTTGGTGGTCTGTTTAACAGGCGTGACATTTCTCCTTGTCAGCCTGGCAGGTGGTTGAACTAACACTGTGCCTCTGTCTGGGTGGAGCTCAAACTTGAGTCCTGCAACCTGTTTGACTTCTGCGACTGTCGATTTCAGATCAACTCTGATAGCAGAGGACAAAGAAATGTTTATTTAGGGAGCTACAGTTTGACGCAGACATGACACATTCAGTTCAGCTTCATAATAAATTCTAACTAAATCTCCAAGGCTGTCAAAGGCTGATCTTGTACATAGAGGAGTTTTTTCCTGGCCAGGGTTGATAGCCAAGGCTAGAGGGCTGCGAGTCTCCAGCCGCTGCCCAACCTGTAAACTCCTGATGTAAACTAGGTCGGTGCAAAGAGAGAGGTGCTGCTGGGAGCATTGAATTATTCAGCCCAGTCCGCTGAACTCTGATAACACAAGCAGAACAACAGCAGCGTAGAGCCCTGTGCAATACAGCCGGGCAGCCAAATCAGTTCATATGGGCAATACTTCGCTCCCTGTTTGGAAAGAGTTAGCTTCACTCGCTGTTTTTAAATCGGAAAAATGTGGAAAGAAGAAAGGTCGTGAAAGGCTGAGTGTTTTTATAGGCAACATGGGCTCTGGAAGGACCCCTGCTTTGAAAATGGAGCATTTTTGGGGGGCAGTTTCTGATAAGATCACCCAAACATCTTTTTGAGTGATGTCATATTTCACAACAGTTTAATTGGTGAGACAATACAAGCTTTCCTCCAGATCTCCTGATAAGAAAATGCCAGTTAGTGAAGAAATGCTGAAATTTCAATCCCCTCCTGCTTGGCCTTCATCTAAACCCCATCGTAAGGCTTTGATCAGCATAACCTGCCATATGTCAGAGTATGTTTACTGCTTTCCTATTATATGCAGAGGTTGTTAACTTTTACAACCTCTTTTGAATGACGGGGGAAGTGCATACGTCTTCACAAAAAACTGTTGAGGAAATCTCCTTTTTTTCCATCACGGACTTTCTGCCGTGTCTGCCAGATCCACGTGAATTAGATGCGGATGCAGACGTGCTCATAAATCTTACAAACACTGAGGTAACGTGTTTCAGACTTGCTTACCAGGTGTAATTTGTCAAGAATGGGTAACTCTATTCCACACAAAGAGCGGTCTTTTGCTTCAGTGGTTCACTGCAGCCGTTAGGGTTTGGTGTTCAGTGTGGCATCACTACATCAGGCCACGGCGGAGCTGTTATGAAGACTGAGACAAGACGATGGGAGGGGTCTTGCTCAGAAACCACCACACCAACAAAAACACACCACTATTTTGTGTTATGATATTGCAAATGTATGTGCTTTAAATTCTAACAAGCCAACAGTATATTCACTCAATTACCGTCACTATTTGCGTTCAAGAACAAAATGTTGTGTTTTACTTGTTTTTCAGCATTCTATGTAATCTATTTTTAACTTTGTTTTTTCCATTTCCTGTTAAGCATTCTCTTTATTCTATTGTCATTCTTTTCTATTATGATTATCAATTGGGTTTTATTCTCCATGTTGTTTACATTAATTTTCTATCTCAGTTTTTATGTTCTTTCTAGTCTATTCTTTTTTATGCAGCACTTGGTGCATGTCATTTCTTTGTTGCAAAGCACTTTGAGCTGCATTTCTTGGATGAAAGGAGCTACATAAATAAAGACTGTCACTTTTACTTAAGTAAAGTTTTCAGATAGATTTATTTAACTTGCGTATTACCATTTATTCTACTGTATAGGCCTACATCTATGTCTGCTTTGCAAATGCATATTTAAACATGTCATCATCTTACATAATATGATTCCTTGATGTAGATTAAACTAACATATAAACTTGATTCACCTTGACCAGTTACAACATTTAAGCATTGCCTCATAATAATAAACCAGTATTAATATATCAATATTCATAATTGAAAAATAACACTTAAAGGTGCCATTCTGCCAGCATGATACATACTTTTAATACGTAGAGTACATTTTGCTGATAATATTTGCGTGCTTACTTAACGAACAGTGCATCTGAATTCTTCCACCACCGCAGATGAACATTATCCTCAGTCTGGTGAAATATTTCAAATGGTTTAAAATGGTGGAAATAAAACTTAATAAGAATGTCAGTGGCAAGCTTAATACAAAAATGTTTAGGATTTAAAATCAATCTAAAGCCAATCAAGAGGTCAATCGGGAGGTAAATTAAGAGCTCATTACCTGAAACAGCTCTGGCCTTTCATAGTCTGCACACAAAGCTAGTGACATACCAGATATCTGTATAAAAAGATGTTCATAATGACTGTACGTGGGCGTGTATGCCAGCTTGTTAAGGATGTTGGAAATGCAGGGAAAATAACAGTCAGGCCTTGTGGAAGCTGCAAAAGATGCAGTCTTCCCGTTGACTTTAACTGCATGTTAATTAGAGGAAACATTTAGCCAATAATGCTGCTCTAATCACACTTCAGTAGATTCCCTCCCAGGAGTCTGATCTGTAAGCATGAGACGCTGCAGAGAGGATAACGTCACTCTACACAAGGAATTACCTCAACGCATCTGCATGCTTCTACCTGATAGTAAAGGTTTATGTGTGATGTTAACAGCGTCACAAAGCAGGGCTGAGATTACTTTTTCTTATTGTGTTCCAGAGCAGTGATCCAGAGGCAAACTGGGATCAACAAGGAAATAACAAAGCACAAGCTTAGATTTGTCAAATGTTGAAGTTTGTTGTTTGTAACATTAAATATTTCTGACTAAATTAGCAATAATCTGTTTAAATTTTAAGGGGAAAAAACATCTTACAACAGTGACAAAATATAAATTTTTTTAACAATTTTTTCATCTGAAATGAAATGCCAGCTAGCTAGCTAATTAACGCTAACTCCATGAGTTGGTTAAAAATTCTGTCTCCGTCTCATTTATTCATGTTTTTGTTTTAAATAAGATCCATGTAAAAGGCTCAAAAGGTCATAATTTTATTCAAGTAGTGCTTTCATTTGGTCATCAGTGGCGACATGGAAACACCAGATGATCCGTCAGAGAGTGACAAAGGAAGTCAGTGAATATGACTAAACGTAAAGTGAAAAAGCTTTAATACACGACCGTGTCTACGTCAGATAGATGTTCGTCAGCAGTGGTGGTTGTTAGGGTTACAATGAAGACAACAACTCCCATGATCCTGCGCTACTTAATGACATTATCAAACTACATCTATTGTTGTCATTGTTTTCACTGATTTCAATTCAGACTGTCCATTTAAATATGTGTGTAATGGATAGATACATGATATAATGGTAAAATACACAAGTAAAGCCATATGTCCCAAGCAAAAAGATAACATTGGCGCCATGAGTTGGTTGAAAAGGCTGCAGAGCACCACTGATTTATCCCCTGAATGGGACTTTGACAGATGATTTGCTCTTATTGTAGGTAGCTTACAATTTCAGGCTACATTAGACAATATTTAATCGAAACTTTGACTTGTTTTTGCTCTTGGAAAAGCTAACTGCCATGCCTTGTTATGGTTGCCATGCTATGACTTGGCACTCATTGTTCAGGATGGGGGTTTAGCAAACGGTCAATTACGAGCTTAACTCTCAGAAACTCAGCTAATCTGCTTCCTGGGGACTGCGTAGGTGTGGTCTATTCATATGTGATTGACAATGGCCTGGCAACATGAAGAAACAAGCCCACAACTGTCAGATTGTAATTCAAATGTTGCTAAATTCTGATTGGTGCATTGAGGTATGTGACATCTCTCTTCCAGCTGAGTCCTGCCCACTTCAAACCAGCCAGAGGACTTCAGGTGATGCTGTAAATCTCTTGTTAAAAAAGGCTCCTGTTTTGTTCGGGAACATGTCACTATGGAGCTGATTGAGGAAATATGTTTTCAGGGCCTTTGAAACCAAAATATAAATTGAACTGGATGCTGATTTATCATTCTCCGCTGACTGATATTCAGGACTCTTCCTGTAATTTGTTAAACTTTACTTACAAGTTGAAATTGAATTTAACTCCGCTTTCACTTCACGTGAGAGTGCTGTTACAGTTTGCAATACGCTTTTTTGGGATGATACCTTTAAGGGTTATAAAATTAAACTGCAGAAGGCTGTTTATGTTACATAATGTCGCATTAGCAGAAGATGAACCACCGTTGGAAGAAATATGCTGCAGACCAAACTTTCTTTGCAGGTGGCCCTTGCAGGGATATCTAAAATTTGCATGATAATGGAGCTGAGGTACCTCCACCTCCTCCACACCTCTCTCCATCTCTCTCTCAACACCCCCTCCTCCGCCCCACACACTACCCCCCTCTCTCTTTTCACTCGAGTCTGGATCTTTCCTCCTCACCTGCCCTCTCTGTCACATTGGTTCTGGACTGTCATAGAAACAGCTTGTGATCCAAAACCTCTCCTGTTCGCCTCAGTTACATAAATGCCACATAGTGTTGGAGTCCTGAACCATATTTTTAGACTGGCATAGACAGGGCTGATAATGATGCCAGCCATCAACAGTCCCATTATATAACATGGACAGGGGCTGTGCACATGTATGGCACTTTTTTCTACAGCACACTATACTTTTTCCCATATCTGGCAGGCTCACTTGTGCCCTGGTACAAGTGTTCACATACACAGTAAACACAGAGCTGTGTTCCTGTATGTCATGCAGTGCATCAATGCTTGTTTTGTTGGGAAAAATACACTGAACAGCGATCTTCCTACAACCCACCACATGCTCTGCTGTCTGGCAACAAAACCAAACATGGATGTTTCTTCATTGTTCAGCCACCTATGAAGGTTTTCCTATTACAGATCAGTGAAAAAGAAAGATTTAATTGCACAGAACCTTTGCAAAGCTTCTGCAGAAGCTTTCCAAATTTGTCAATTATATAATGTTATTGTATCCAATTTAAAGGAGTTGGGGGTTTTAGCAGGTCCACAGGCGTTTCTTCAGGAACGAAATCCCTGACATGCCTATTAACCTCTGGTCCATTATCAAATAAATGGTAAGATTTTTGGTGCTGCAGCCCATTCAGTGCCATCTGTGGCTTGTCAGCACCATGGACAGCATCAAACTGGTGTTGCTTCCTCTTGTGGACTTTCTGTACTTTTCCTCTGCCTTCAAAATGTTTTTGGAACAGAAATACCTAGGGAAGGAATCAGATCAAGTTTCATATTCTCTCTGTTGTTCTGACAGAGTAAAAGAGAAAGGACAGGAAATCAGTGAAAAAAACAGTTTGAGGTGCTATTCAGCAGCTGTTTTTGTCATGGTAGAAACAGAGTGTATGCAGTGCAGCTTCTTACGTGGCCATATTTTGTGGAATCGCTTGCTCTATACAGTATAATAATTTTTAAAATTCAGACTAGATAATCAGGATCGTAGACTGCAGTTATTAAAAGCTTGCTTTTTGCAGTTTACCATGCTACCTGGGAGAAATCTACTCACGCCATGAAGGAAATGGATGTGATTATTATTACTCTATTATTCTACTGTAACTGAGCAAGTTCACTGAATGCTGAATTACTTTGAGCACCAGCAGATACAATCAATCCCCAATCAAAATGAAAAGACTGAGTATACCACGATTCTTTGAGCTAAATACTAATGCTATTGGTGGCACGGTGGAACTGTGGTAACACTGTCACCTCACAGCTAGAAGGTCCTGGGTTCCATTCCCGATTTGGCTGTGGGCGCCGGGGGCATGTCCTCCACCATGCCTTCGGTGCCTGCTGCTCGAGGAAAGGGGCCTTTCTGTGTGGAGTTTGCATGTTCTCCCCATGTTCATCTGGGGTATCCTCCATAAAATACCCCACTGAAAACATGCAAGAAGATCACCACCTAACCAATGGTGACAAGAAGAAACTGGGTCCCCGGTTGCCGCTGACCTGTATTTTGAATTAATAGCCATTCACTACCTTCTTGAGTGCCTCAGACTTCTTTACCAGTTCAACATGTTGATATTGAGCAGGTTTAGTGTTCTGCATCTTAAATTAGCATTTAGCATGCTAACATTTGCTGATTATCGTTAAAAGCAGCAGCTGAAGCTGATGCAGGTATTTTATAATCCAAAGTATTAGACAATCGGAAATTGTGACCTGATGATGGTGCTACAGGAAAAGTGAAGGTTACCAAAGTTGTAGGAATTCACTTCCATCCTTGAAAGGCTTGATTTTCCAAATTGTTTCAAACACACCGTGACAAATGCACAAAGATGCACAATATGGCCAATGAGAGCACCTTGGTGTAGTCTTTCCACATAAACACTGGAGCCAGGACCTGACTGAGCCAATGCACAGCAACATGCTCTAATCGACATGACGCTGTCTGCCAGAGGAAGTATCTCGAATAGCGAGGGAAAAATTTAAAAAACACCACCAGACAAAGGAAAACCATTTAAAACGGTGTGTGGTGGAGGCAGAACCATGTTAGCACCAGCCTGTGAGCAAACGGGTGAAATGAGCCTTAGGAGTTAATACACAGGATATACTTTCATGTCCCAAGTCTACAGTGGATTCAATTAGAGACGGAAAAAGTAAGAATAAATGCAAGGAAAGTGTATATAAATGAATACATATAGGTAAAGGAGAAATTAATGAAATAGGATTGAACAGACCCGACTCTTCCAATCTCACACATTAGGATGCTGACAAACAAGCCAAGCATAATGCGAGGATTGATTGCTGTGAGTTCCTCTCCAAATAAAGCTTCTTAGCTAGGAGGTAATTCGGAAGTGAGCAGATGCTGGTATTGAGTGCTTTGAGCGCCTGAGAGAGGCAGTAATTGTTTTCTGTTGATTACATGGCCTTTTGACAGAAAAATGGGTCACTGCAGTGGTGACCACAAACTGGGCTGAGACTTTCCAGCACGAAGTGTTACAACAAACACAAAAGCATAAGAAAGTGTGAGGAAGTGAGTGGAAATCCAACCAGAAGAGCCGAGACTATTTATTTATTTATATACTGTAAGTGCATCTTCAAACACGGGGCTGTATCTGTGCTGAAATATTTTTCCTTCATCCTAAAGCAGCTGTAACAGATACATTTCATATATCAAATGACAATGTGGAAACAATATGACAGCGATGAGCCTACAGAGGATTATAACCTGAAATCTGCAGCTCTCCTCTGTGTTACAGAGCTTTATAGTGAGTTTCAGCTCATTCTTTAGCTTCCCGGTCTGTAACATTACTGTGTTTGTTCACTCTCACCGCTCTTGTAGGGTCATTTTCAGGCCAGCAGGCAGTAGTTTTCTGTGAAAGGGCTCTAAAAACCCAGTGTACCCTACCTGCCCAGCACCAAACTGCAGACAGTTAGTGATTCGCTGGTGAACATAGAGCATTTAGCAGCTAAAGAGACAGATATTTCCCAGAGGAGTTGGAAGAGACCAAAAACAGAGCTAAAAGAGAATGAATACTGGACCTACATTCATCAGTTGGCAAGACACATGACTCTAAATGAATGAAAATGTTGCTCTCTAACTGTTGCATGCATGAATAAGGCCTGTCTGCTCACCATATCAATTTAAAACATGATATGTCAATGTTGTGTTCATAACATGTTTAAGCTGCCCCCCAAGTGACCAGAAAAACAGTTAATGCAGATTTAAAGTGACACTATGTTACCTTTGAAAAGATGAATATATAGTTCTTCCTCTGACAAATTAAAAATTGCATCAATTATTAGTAAAACACACCGTTGTTCAGTTAATATGATCAGTCATTTTTCTGCTACAGCTTTACTTGGTCTGGTGTGACCAGTAGCTTATGGTGGCTAATTTTAGCTACAGTTAGCAAACTTTAGATAAATACTGCTCAATGTCCAACATGACTGAGTCAGTTTACTGCCTTTATGACTTGTGTTAGTGTTACACTTCTTTTGTCCCTGTAATTGTCACTCTTGTGAGTAACATAATCTTTATCAGTGTGTTTCCTTTCAGATCATTGCTGTCATGAATGAGTCAAGATTCATTATTTAACATACTGTGCAATGTTTCTGTTATATTACTATTCAAGACACTGACCAAAACAATATCAGTGGAGTACTTGTACAAGGAGCTCTTTGCTTGCTTCCTCGTGATCTTAGCAGAACCTTTCCACCATATTAAACCTGTAAAACAAAGTTATCCTTGCACATGCAGTGTGAGTTCCCATTGTCCTGTACGAGAACCCTTTAGTCTTCACTGGCAGGAGTCAAAGGGGCGTTACTGCTGCTTTTCTTGAACGCTGGCTCCATCTGCTGGCTATAACATTCACCCTCCTTTCAGCGTGTGCTGCTATGGCAACGAGAGTCAAATAATGAGATCAGAGCAAAGGTTGATGCTTCCTGTCTTACAGCAAACTGTCAATAAGAAGTACATTCGGCATGTCATTTTTCAGGTGTTGGCTGGGAACAAAACCTTTGCAGCGAGCACTGAAAAGGTTTCCCACAACCCTCATCCTGAGGTCAAAAGTTCATCTCTGTGACGTACTTTCAGCGTCAACACGACAGAAAAAGTCTTCATTTACATTCAGTAATCGAGCAGATTAAGAGGGATGGCTCAAAGATAAACAGGGCTGCCCCTGGCTCTTTTACTACAGTTGAACTCCTCTTGGTTGCATTGACTGTTGCCTTGACAACCTTATGTCACTATGTCAGAGTTACAATATCCCTGTGTCTCAGCGTCTCGATGGATCTTCTGTCTGACTGCAAAGGAAGAAGCTTTGGTGTCCTCCTTTGTAGAAAATGTCAAGTACAGTACATGATGTGAGTGTTTTAGCAGCTGACATAAAGGCTGTAAAGAGATGGGAAATATATGCACACACTCACAGGCACATAAAACTCTTTGCACTTTATATACAGTTACATTGCATTGGCATGATATTTGACATTGCCCTCAGGATGATTTCTAATATTAATTTTGGTGATCCCTTAACTTGTCATTGTCATTAACTTGCCATTGTCACATCATCAAAAACAGTTTATCCAATACTTTGCTTTATGACAAAAGACCTGCAGAGCCTGTGTTCAATGCTAATTAGCAAATGTTAGCATGCGACTAAAGTAAACACTATTCCTGCTAAACATCGGCCTTAGTTATTTGGTTAGTTAGTCTTTTGTTGCTGTAATTGTTGTTTTTGTCTTTTTGTCCTCATCTAGCTGTATATCATTTTTCCTTTGCAAGTTCATTGAGTGCAATGTTTTAACTATACTTGGCCAATAAAGCTGATTGTGATTCTGATATAATATACTGCTGAAATTAGTGTGCTATAATGATGAGTCTCGGATTAAACAGATATATGGATGTACATGAATAAAACTGTACATATCTTTATGAGACCTGGAAGGATATTTCTCTACATAGGACAATAAATATGGATCCTGTACAAGTGAATGTACAAGTAAATAGTTTTCGACAATTAAAGTCAAACAGGATGCAGAGTGTGTATATGTTGGAGTGTTTTCTTCTTGACCCTGTCATGTTCATGTTTGTGTACCTGGTGGGGTGAGAGGCCCGGACAGTTTTACTGGAATGCCTATCAGCAGGCAGCTGGCTTGTTAAATACTCTCCAGAGATTCGGTTTTGCCAGACATATGGCAGAAATTTTTCTCTGTCTCTAACATGAGAACAACAGTTTTATTTGTTGCCCTTCATATGGAGCAGTTGAGTCATAATAATTAAAATTTCTAACACATGCTTTCCTGCTGTTGGGAGAGAACAATTGGCATTTGTGGTCATTACAGTGCAAAAGCAGCTCACGAATAGTCTAATCGCAGGCCCGAAATCATGTCAGTTCATGTAGTTTTGGAGAATTTGATACACAAAGCCATGCAGGATCCAGAACAAGAGTTTTACAAAGATTTAACTTTTCCTCAGCGTATGGGAGGAGGAATATTCTTGAATCCGGGAGAAGTCAGAAAAACCACAGTTATGTAGCGAGCTGGGCTGTGGCCTTCGTCTTGCAGCAGATCCTCCCCCTCGTCTGGAAGCTGTTGAGTTCTTCCCCAGATGTGGCCGCCTGATCTTTTTAATGATACACTAGTGCAGGCAGTAGAACAAACAAGACAAAAAAGCAAGACTCCATGAGAAGCAGCTTGTTGGTGTGCTTTTACTTCAGGGTACAATCTAAAAATAGGACTTCTACTTTCACTTAGGTAGATTTTAATGACGTATTGGACTTTTGGAGAGGCAACAACTAAAGCATACAGTTATTGCACAAGCAGGAGGATGTTCCAGTTTAGCTCTGAAGCTCTTTCCCCTATAAGGAAATCCCTGAGAAACCTTTTTTATGAGGAAAAGACAATCACATCCATAATACCATATTCATATACAATGGTTATAATCACAATGCCACACTGGAGAGCTGCTTTTTTTGCTTTTACATGAGTAGCTTCAGATTAAAGGAAGAATGGTGTCTCTCTTTCTCGAACATCTTGTACGTGTTCTCTAAAAATCAAACAGTAAGACAGGAATTTCCTCGATGAGACATCTGGCACATACAGGCCGATTCCCCTCCCTTCTCACATTCACAGTTTGGAAAATGCCAGTTGGTTAAACAGCAGGTGTCTTTGACTTGGTCATCCTCCAGAGAGAGCAGGTTGCACAGCTGTCCAGCACACACACACACACACACATGTGCACACACATAAGGAAAGAGAGAGGCACTTAATGAGAGATAGCAAACAAGTTCTTTACTGGAGTGAACTCTGGGTTCTTGTCAGACAGCTCTGGCAGGGAGATGCTCCCGCTGTGTCTTTTGTATGTGCATGTGGACCAAACAAAAGCTTATTGAGGAATCTCTGGGAAGCCCAAGCTGTTGGAAAGGAATGCCCCCTCTCTCTTGTGGCCCAGTGCTTGAGTCTTAATCAGTCACCGGAGGGGCTGGTTGTGCTGGGGGCCTCCCGGACCCGGCGGGCGGACAGGAACTCGCTCACTCCTGACCTCACTTGCCTCAATAAAATCTATGAGCTGAACACAGACGGGTAAAGGGCTGGTCATTGTTGCTGATGTGATGCAGATGAATCAAACTGTCCTTATGTAATCTCTTTCTCAATCCAGGGAATGGCTGATTATTTCAAAGCAGAAGTTGTTGTTTTTCAGATTTTTATAAGAAATCGTTTAAATTATATCACAAGAGAGTAAGTCTAGAGGCAGAGTCTTTTAAGTAAAAGTGGAAGTTATTTTGCCCAGTAGAAATAATGGAAACACAAAGGGTGCATGTTTCTCTCCAAGAAGGCGGGGTTTTCTCCCTGGGGTCCTGAGCCAAACCGGTGTTATGTAACGGATACTTCTCATCCTGATGTGGAGTTAACCAGAAAGTTTACAGGCAGCGACTCAGGTCCGGTTTGCGAACATGGAGTACGGGATCATTTCAGCGGAGCGCCTGCAGAGCAGTCCCGGAACATTTTAAAGAAAACTGACGCTCGGAGCTGATTTTTAGCCAGAGAGCTGTCTTACAACCGTAAACCTAATTGAAAAGCGACCTTAAACGCTGCCAAGGATCAAGTCTTTGTTGGTTAATGTTCAACTGTGGAAGCTCTGTGCCTGGAGAGGGACCTGGAAATGGGATTTCGCGTTTAGATTTTGAAAGCAGCCCGACGCACGGACGGACATGGGCAGCGGTACAAGCCGAGGGAAGAAAGTCGCACCTGCGTGTGTCAGCGAGGTGAACGTGAGCAAAACAGCTGCCGGCACCTCACCTAAACAAGACCACCGTCCGTTCAAGCCCCTCAAAATCCATGCAATTTTACGCAACGCGCGCAACCGTGCGCAACCGGACTGTCACAGCGAGGGCCACGACTCGGACTTTTCCAGGGAGGACGATGATATTGATGGAGAGCTGGACACGGTTCTTGCAGATTACGAGGAACGAGGGGGAGATACTGTGAAGAAAACTCCCCCCAAGAAGACTGTCATCAGGTCCAAAACATATGGACTGTGTCATTTCAGCCAGGAAGACGAGGAGGACTTCAGCGCAAAGGAGCCACGTGGCTCAAACGGTGGATCCAGAGGAGTAAACAAGAGGAGCAATGATGCTTTCACACACTTTAAAAGACACACACCTGCGCCCCCTTCTCAGCACAGTGTAAGGACTTTTATTCTTTTACTATTTGATAATTATTATTGTAGAAGTCATGCTTTTTCTGATCATTTTTAACCAGTTAATGGATGGTTTTCAGAGCCGAGATGAAAACACACTATATAACCTCTTTCCTTTCATCCAGTCCTCCTCTCAGGGCTTTCTGACAAGAGGGGCCTTGTTGGAAGCTGTTCCCACACCAGAAAAACAATCGTAAGTAGACAACTCCGATAAATTATTGATTTCCGAGCTCAGTGGAGTAGTAAAAGCCGAGGAGGGCCAGATCAAATTCACTTTGAAGAGATCGAAATACCGGCCCGTTATTCTCGGGGCAGATCAGATGAGTCAGACGTCTGCAAGTACGACAGAAACAAACAAGTGTCTGTTGTTGCTCTGCCGGAGGAGAGTGTGAAAACAGGAAGCGCAATCAAGAATATGCCTTATGCCAGCGGCCCTTTCAGCATGATGGGTCCCTTGTGCATCATATTCATTAGAAGTCCATCAGCTGATTGATGTTGCAGGACGAGTTTTCGTAAAAATCTACATCTGGTGTGAAATTAAGAAAGCATAGAAAATCACTCATTTGATTTTTTTTTTGATTTTTTTTTATTTTGTATTTTATGGCCAAGTTGCTGACATGTTTCTCCATTCTCCCCAGGACGTTTGGCAGCTGCCATAGCTCCTCTCTCACCATGCCAGTCATCCTGTACGATGGATCAGAAGAAGAGCTGATGGACACTATTGAGAGAGAGTTTAGTTGACCCCCAGCTGAGGAGGCTGCTGTCCTCTTCAGCTGTCTTCATGGGACAGTGCAGTTTGCAGAGGGAACTTTTAAACATTAAAAAGAGAAAGGGAACCAGGGTTTCTTGTGACAACTTCCTGCTGTTAAGGAAAGCTACATTCACTGTATTTAAGCAGGATTTTCTGGATAAAATTAACATTGCTTGTGTTGCACTGAAGCTGCTGCACACCCAGCCTATGCATTTACCCGAGCCTTATTTAACAAGGGGAAGCAGTGTAATTGCAGAGTTTTAACACGGGCTTGAACAGGCGCCAGGAGGTTGTGCTCGCAGCCCAGGTCTGCACACTGACAGAATCCTCTTTGCTCTGTTATCTGCATAGATAAGGTATCACTCTCAACCCCCAATGCTGCCACTCTCCTACAGAGCACATACCTAATTACCTGTTACCTATTTCTTACTTTAACTGATCTGTTAATAGGTAAAGGAGAGAACACAGATATTTCTCTGGTTGCTGAAACTCAGCAGTTCTGTTAAAATCTAGCAGTTAATGCACTCTCTTGCATGCTGTACACAATGATTGACCACCAGCAGTTTTGTGTGGCAGCACAGTGCGAAGTTTTTCCTTAAGTGGCAACCCTGCAAAGGTATGAGCTGGGGTTGTTTATTTAAGGTTTCCTTCCTGACCACAGTTCCTGCACTTCTCCACCCATATGAAGAAGGAATGTGCAGCAAAAGAGACTTTCAGTCAGGCTCAGTTTGACTGAAGGTTCAGCCACATTCAAGCAATGAACATGCTGCCACTTAGTGGTGGAACCCAGTAGTTGTGCGCACAGACACGAACACTGACTGTGTCAACACAAATGTAGAAGTGGAGTTTTCTAATTTTGTTTTATATTACAAATAAAAATTGCTGTATTTCTGATTATGTGTGAAGTTTCTGGGAGGAAATCAGTGTGTGTGTGTGTGTTAAAGTTTCCCTTTTGCAGCATTGTTGACTAACACTTAAATTACCTGTCTAGTCCAATAATCCACATCAGGAAAAAATATTTGATGTGCCATTTAATCATCACAGCCATCACAGGAGGAGGTTTGTTAGAGTATTTCAGCAGGCAGACTGTACAAAATAAAATGTACATACATCACTCATAAACAATAAAATATAACACGTTAAAATATGTAGCACAATATATTTAAAAAATAAAAAACGCTACCCCACAGTGTGACTGAGGGGAGTACAGTACTTTTTGTGTGACAATGCTTTGATTATTGGCAACCAAGATACTCTTTTAACTAATAGTTCTGTTTCTTTGAAGGCCTGTAGAAAGACATCCTCCTCTGCACCGCTGTCAGTAGTTTGGGAGGCAGGAGTGGAAGCTGATTTCTGAGCACTTCATAGTTCTTCACATTCTTTGCAATGTAATCCTCGCAAATCCTGTCAGAGGAAAAAGTCATTTCTCGTTTCTATTTCGGGAGACAGATTACACAAGTAAAGTAAATGTATGACCTACAAAGAAACAGACCTTTCTAATAGCGGATATTTTTACATGCTAGGTGTAACTTATATCATTAATGGTGACTCTTGTCAGTAAGCCAACACACACATTTCCAGGTCTCTGGGACTGACACATGCACATGCAGCCTTTGTTAATTAAAGTTATTCATTTCAACTGCGTTTGACAGGTCTGTTGTGTAAAGATCTCTTTCTGCCAAATTTTAAAATGATGATTTACAACATTATAACAAGAATTTACCTGAACAGAGGATATGGCTGCATCTGGAAAACCAGTGCATCATTGCAGTGACCCTAAAAAGAAATATGCAACATTTGTAAAGGTCCATTTTCAGCTATACAATCACAAGATGACATATTACTCATAAGTACTTTCTCTCAAAGTTGTGCATCCTGTGTTTGTTTTTGCTCAATGTTTTGATCAAAGTATGGACTGTGACTTTTAGAAATCCTTCAAACTGGACCTTTAATGTGTATTTAGGATGTTTTTAGTGATTTTAAGGGATTTAGCTCACAGCAGGTCGGCTTCTTAAGTGTCTCTGTGATACTTACAGTGTCGACAAGAAGGATGTAGTCACAACTTCCACCAAACACAATCACATCAGAGTCTTTGCCTGGACATGCAGAGTGCCACAGCCTTGGAAAGGGGAAAAGATGATATTTAAAATCTGCTCACAATTTACACCCTGTAGCTCTTTTACAGAGTAATAAATCTAAACCTTTGGTTGCACAAGTCGCTACCTTGGTTTATTCTTAAAAGGATGCTCGACTTCTCTCCACGTCTTTGTGTGAACGTCAAACAACCACCCATCACCTGATTCAGAGAAATACGTGTTATTGACAAGAAAACAGGGACATGAAATGACAAAATGAACAAGGAAAATAAAAGTAGTGGGTATATTTTCTTACTCATTGGTTTGCAGTCTACACTGAGACCTCCAAATAGGAACAAGGAGCTGTCTGATACTGCTGTGAGCGTGTGCCACGATCTGCCCACTGGAGCTGTGCATGATGGGATTCTGGAAAACATATTTTGGACAATACTGTCAAAGACGAACCTGGTAAAAGATGACGCCGCCTTAAATATCAGTAATAATGTTGAAAGAGAAGTCCTTTGGGCACAAGGAGTGTAGTAGTTATTTGAATGCTGGCCCAGCAACATACATTTCTGACCACGTCCACGATTCAAGGTCCAGGCAGTGAATGTCACTCGTCCTGGTTTCCTGCATTTAAAAGAAAAGGAGAATGTGATTTGTGCTTCTTGTTGATACTCATGTCGTCTATGTGAAGAGCTGAAAAGCATTTGGGGCTCTCACCATCACTCTGCCTCCACAAACGTATCCTCTACATCCGATCGTGGCGCTGGCGTGGGCGGCCCGGGGGGCGGGAGCTCGGCCCTGCACACAATAACTGTGACTGTACAATCATCTGAGCATTTTTTTAATTGTCTTAACAGATTTCCAAAGCTGCTAAACTTCCCTTGCTTCTTAAATCATAAATCTTAAATCAGTGTGTTGCATTCAGTAATAAGACTCACACTCTGACCGACTTACATGGGTTTGTGCTTCACTCCAACTGACTTGCACGGGGTCAAATATATGAACCTCGTTGCTCCATCCCCAGAAGACGTCTTCCACCTGGAAACAATGAGATGGTTAAACACGGGCAAAGAAACTTCTTTTTCACACAAAATGAAGCTCGTTTATTTGGAGGCATTTATCTTTGGTCAGTCTCACTTTCTACATATTTTTAGAACAAAATCTCCTAAAACACCTGAACACCTTGAACTTCAAACTACTAAATATGTCTCACTGATATCTTTTTATATCTTCAGTGCCTAAGCTGCACAGTAGGGATAGCACACCTGTGACAGATTTATAGTAAGTAAAAAACACATTACCCACGATGCTTCATCTACAATGAAGCTTCTGTTCCTGCTGTCGACATCAGTCAGCAGTTTGTGACCATATCCTCCAAAGTAGATGAGCCTGGAGGATATCAAGCAAACATGATCACAATTACTAACATGAAAGCACTGATTATGGAATCAGTTTGTAATGGAGTGATCAAAATCCCAATTAACTAGTTCTCATTTCTATTTACACTATATAATTAGACATTTATTTTTATTTCAATCAAATTCATACCACACATTAACTGTTCCCATAAAGTCAGTGTCACAAAGTTAGAGCTACAACTTGCCCGTGGTGAGTTCTGCAGTAACAAAGGGGCGGAATAAGTAAAAACTCACACTTTCATCGTGCTTACCTCCCATTGTAAACCCAACAGGACAGTTTGTCTCGAGGTGACGGAGCTGAGCCCATCTCATGTATGATCTTCCTCCACGTGTATTTACCGTCTGTCAGGTTGACACAATAGATCTGTTTGAAGTCAAACACTGATCACTTCTTCACGTCAGCTTTGCTCAGTCTAAGCTGTGACCACACTGATCCATTATGTCCATGCATGCAAATTTGTTAACAGTGTTTCCATGAGGAATGTGGCATCTGTAGGCATTTGACAGTCAGAGGATTTAAGGTAGAAATCTTTGCAACTGGCGGACATGTTTCTGAATGGTCAGCATTCACTTAGCCAGTAGATGCTACATTATCAGCACATTGCCAATTTTCTGAGACAATCGACCGAAACTCTTCAGGATCACTGTTCCCACACCCTCGCAGGATATGTGAAATATTGTTTGATGAGGAATTATTATTTAACCACATTAAAAAACACTTGAAGCAAAAAAAACATGTAGCCTATGTGAAGTAAACCTTAATTAAGGTGCCATTTAAAGAGCAATATGTAAGAATTTCAGTTTAAAACATTCAAGAATTGACTGAAATTGTCTTGAAAACCTCTTCTTCATCCTCCAAGCAGTCCAAAGCTGCACGGCTAACTGAAGTAACTGGTTAACGACACCTACAGCGCCATTACCTGATTGGTCTGTCCATTGTCATCACAACCTCCGAATATGTACATGTGTCCATTCAGGGAGCAGCCGCAGGTCCCAGACATAGAGGGCGGGATTTCCCCTGTCATGTGAAACACCTCCCTTCAAGAAAAAAGTTTAAACGTGGATAATGACTACCTTGTTTGTACAAATTCACTTCGGTCATGACACGTTTTACAACCATGAAAAGACAAAGTACTCATGACTCAAAAAAGTATGAAAATCACCAGAAAGCAGAGGAGTAACACAGAATGTGTCACAAATCGTTGGGAAACATGCATTAGTATTCTTTGTTTTGACTAAAAACAAGCATAGATGGAATTTATTTAACATTCTTACCATACACCTCGTTCTAAGTCATATACCCAGATTTCATCATTGGGTAGGAAAACTTCATTATCAGCAACTGACTGTAGAGAATACAACATGTCTATTACTATGAAATAAAGACGTGTAGTAACATTAAGTCTTATGTCTGTTACTGCGATGGAAATGTATCATTACAGGAGAGAAAACAAGTATGTCCAGTTCAAAAACATGTCAGTTAAGATAAGATAAGATAAGATAAGATAAGATAAGAAATTTGGGTGTCTCAGCAGCAGCACAGAACTAATTAGAGATCAATTAAGAAACAAAAAACAACAACAACTACAGCATATATATGATATAAAAATAAGAACAGAGCAATTAAACATTAAACTGACATACAACTAGTGTTATAATAATAACAATAATAGTTAATAGGTAGCTCCACCTCAACCAACTACAACAGTAAAATCCTACTTTTACATTAATGCTTAAATAATAATAATCTAATGCTATAATAATATAGTCATTGAGTATAGTAGATTTTCCTGATTACACATACTTTTACTGAAATAAGCTTTTCAATGCAGGATTGTTTGTGTGGAGTTAGTACTTTTACTTCAGTCCAGGATCTTTCTCTGTCCTGCGCAGTGTTTGACAAACTGGAAATGCGCTGAACAATGTCAACAATGTGTGTGTGTGTGTGTGTGTGTGTGTGTGTGTGTGTGTGTGTGTGTGTGCGTGCGTGCGTGCGTGCGTGCGTGTGTGTGTGTGTGTTTCTCACCATGTAGCCCCCCCACACATACAGCCGGCTTTCCTCCACCACAGCCGTGTGTCCGCTCCTCTCCCGGGCCACCAGCTCCGAGCAGTGCCTGTCAAACGCTGGATCCATGACTGGCTGCTATTAATAGGAGAGGAAGCCTTTGAGCTTAAAATGACCAAATCTGTCTAAAAATGTCGCCTTCGGTCCACTCTCAGCTGCGGTGAAGACTTTTATAGCAGGGGCAGTGACACATGCACGCGAGCAAAGCTGACACAAAGGCTTTCAATGCTCGAGCTGTTGTTATCGATTTAAGATTAAAGATAATAATAATAATGTGAATTATGTGGCATTGGTGCGAAATTCCAAGGCTACGTAACGTAGGGCTTACGTTAAATAGTGACAGGTAAAACAAATGACAAACCAAATGTCCGCAATACGGAAATAACAAATACTACAACAAAAACAACATACTCACACGTTACAGTGTACTTTCAGACGTCGTCTGCCGTTTTCTCATGTTATGAACAACACACAGCTGACATGACGCCCCGTCTCGACTCCATGGACTATCAACCATCACTAAAATAAAACAGGACTTCCGGTTCTCTGCTCTTTCAAAATAAAATTCCTCTTGCCCATTTTAATGGAGACCAAAGTGTTTTTTTGTAATTAAATGAATCAGTAACACATTATGAAATGAACAAATAAAGAAATTAGATGTATAATACAATCATGACATTTTAATAATCCCATATATTTTATTGTTTTATGAAATTATGGATTACATATTCAATCCTGTTGATATTGACAATCACATTGTGTGTTGCAGGTTATTTTTATTTTATACTGTCTTGATTGATAGATGCATAAATTATGTTAAAAAAAAATGGCATCAAGAAGCAAAACACACACAAATATAATATCTTGGAAAAAAAGGACAATTTGAAATAAAAACTGCAGGGTGTGTTTCCCCCTGTCATAGAGCTTTCTGCCTGAGGACCTGAGTTCAGACTGGTGCTATGTGGACACAGTGATATTCATTCTAGTGTTACGTCACTCTGAGGTTTCTGTGCCTTTCATTGTGGTCCCTTTTGTGCTCAAATCCTGCACTACCCATGACCAACATAAACAATCACATAAGTGTTTATCTGTAAATGAGGAGTGTCTTTTCAGCTGTCTTCATGGGATGCAGCAATTTCTAGAAAAAAATGTGAAAATCTCAAAGATGAAAGTCACGTTCATTGTATTTATTGTCCGTTTAGTCAGCAAACTGAACATCATGAAGCAACTTCATGGCAGAATTACAACACCAACATGAACAGAGGCCAGGAGCTTCTCCTCACACAGGAAATGCTGTTGAACTGACAGAGGATCACTGATTTCACCTACCATGGTCAGGCACTATTAGCATACCCTCAGGCCTATTTCCCACAGAGCATGCACCAGCATTTAGTCAGACATTTCAGTCTAACACAGCATAACAGTGTGTGTATGTGTTACCTTCAAAATTAGAATTGTGCACCAGTTGTTTACTGTCTCGGGCTGTAGTTTTTAATAAATGTCAACCCCGGAAAAGTAGCTCCAAGCTGGGATTCATTTTTAAAGGCTCTCTTCCAGATTACAGTGTCTGCGCTGCTCCAGCCTTCATGCAGAGGGAATGTGTGGAAACAGAAACCTTCGATCTGGCCCGCTGCCACTTAGAGACAATCATTTTGTGCAGGCACACATACAGTACTTGAACATGCATGTACGTATTGACAAACTGCAATTTGTGTCGTTGTTTGAGACACATTTCAACCAGAAATGTAGAGGAGTAAAAACAGTTTTACATTGAAAATACTGTAAAAATGCAATTTTGTCTTATTCTTGATTAAGTCTCTCACGGTAAATGTGTGTGTTTGGGAAGCACTGCTAAATGTAGACTACAATTGTTTACTCTAATTATCAAAATCAGACAAAAACTTTTTCATGTGCCATTTAATCATCATAGTCAAGCCCATTTCATCACTCAGATAACACAAAATAAAATATGTACATAAACACATTCTGTATGGTATATTTAAAATATAAAAATGCCAGTATCTAAATAATAATGTTCTGATGACCAGCACTTGGTATTTAAGAGGATTTTTTTAACTAACACTGTTTTGTTGAAGGCCTGTAGAAAGACATCCTCCGCTGTACTGTTGCCAGTAGTTTAGAAGGCAGCAGAGGAAGCTGATTCCTGAGCTCTTCAGAGGTCCTCACATTCTTTGCAATGTAATCCTCACAAATCCTGTAGGAGGAAAAAGTCTGTTATTTTTTTGTGTCTATTTTGAGTAAAGATATTGTAAGATATATAAAAAAAAGTTTGACCTGAACAGAGGATATGGCTGCATTTGGGAAATTAGAACATCGTTGCAGTGACCCTGAAGAGAAACAAGCAGGAAAATGCTTAAGAGTCATTTTTACAAGACCATAAAGTGCTTGTTTTTTCCGGTGACACTCATTACATGGTCCTCTTTGCTTCATACTGTTCATACTGGAGACAGCACCTCTCACTTATCTTCAAGAACATGTTTTTTAATTTAATTTCTTAAGTTGTGGAAAGTTTTCTTAATCTTAAACTCATTATTCCCTTTAGTACACGTGTCTCTGTGATACCTACTGTGGGGGCGTCAGGGACGTAGTCACAACTTCCACCAAACACAATCACATCTGAGTCTTTGCCTACACATGCTGTGTGCCACAACCTTGAACAGAAGACGCAGCGTAAATAATTTATCGCTTTCAAAAATCGTGTAAAAATATGTGCACAATCTCCAAATATTCATGCTCTGATACCTTGGCTTATTATTACTATTAAAGGGATGCTCAACTTCTCTCCATTCCTTCTTTTCAGCATCAAACAACCACCCATCGCCTGATGGAGCAAAATATGTTTTATTGGGAAAACATTTCAAGAGGCATACAGATATATCGGTGGATACATGTTCTTACTCATTGGTTTGCCGTTAACACCAAGACCTCCAAACAGGAACAAGGAGCTGTCTGATACCGCTGTGAGTGAGTGCCACGATCTGCACTCTGGAGTGCTGGACGATGGGATTCTTCATGTGCAAATAAGCCAAAAGCATCAGCCGCTTTAAACATTACTGCTAATGTTGACAGAGCATATCTGTAAATTTTTATAGGTCACAATCACATACATACATTTCTGACCACGTCCATGATTCAAGGTCCAGGCAGTGAATGTCATTCATTCTGGTTTCCTGCATTTAAAAGGAGGAGGACGAGTTACAAATGGCAGACTTTGATTCTGTGCTTTCTGACTCCCAGGTGTCTACTAACGACTGTATGTGGACATGAGAGAAGAGCTGAAAAGCATGTAGAGCCCTCACCACAACTACGCCCCCACAAATGTACCCCCTACAACCAAGCGTGGCGCTGGCGTGGGCGGCACGGGGGCCTGGAGGACGGCCCTGCACACAGAAACCATCACTATAAAAATCTTTAGAAATATTAAAAGTGCTCTTAAGTAAATATCTAACCTGAATCTACGGAATATATTCAGCGTATAAAAGACTCACGTGGACTTGTGGTTCCCTCCATGTGGTGTGCACGGGGTCAAATATATGAACCTCATTGTTCCATCCCCAAATAGCAACCTCTAACTGAAAAAACAAACACAGCTTTACAGGTGCATCAACAGCATTAAAAACAATAAAATCTCATAGAAAAGTGAAACTTATACTACAATGTAAAAGGGGAAAAAAAGAACATATATTACCCCACACATCATAAATGCTAACTATGCGTTGCAGATGTCCATTTTTCCCCTGGTGTAGACCGACAGATTAGTAGTCTGTAAAAAATATTACCCATGATACATCATCTATAATGAAGTTTTCGTTACTGCTGCTGAACTCCTCCGGTGGTTTTTCACCATATCCTCCGAAGTAGATGATCCTGGAGAACATTAAAAAAGGTTTCCACATTTACCACCATGCGAGAGCAAATTTTAGTTTTAGTTAATAACGAAGTGATCAAAATCAATTGATGATGAAATGCAAACAGGAAAAGGCTCCAGGCCTGGCAAATACGTCTTATAATTAAAAACAAACAGATAATGGATGCAGAATAGTTTTAACACGCGTGCATCCTCATGGCCATAACTCACCTTCCTTCGTGAACCCAGCAGGACAGTCTTTCTCGGGGTGAGGGAGCAGAACCGGTAGCATGTATGATCTTCCTCCACGTGTATTTACCATCTATCAGGCTGACGCAATATATCTGTTTGAAGTCAGACACTGATCACTTCTTCATGTCAACGCTGCTCAGTCTAACCTGTGACCCTTTGCTGCCATCCATTGTGCGTATTTGTCCATATTTTTTTAATGTTTTTTTTTTTTGCATGGGGCTGATAATTAATCCTTTTCTCACCCATTTGAGAGCATTTTGAAGGACAGAAGAGTTCAGAAGGGTTTAATTTTTGGCAGCTGATCAAAATTTTGATGTATGTTTATGACGTCATCCTTTCTGCTTCTTTCAAGCCATGTGATGTATGTCAGCTTTAAGCCTCACCTCATCGGTCTGTCCGATGTGATCACAACCTCCAAAAAGGTACATGTGTCCATTCAGAGAGCAGCCGCAGGACCCAGACATGTTGGGCGGGACTTCCCCTGCCATGTTGAACAGTTTCCTTCAGAATAAGAAGTAATGTGGTTAATGACTCAACTCCACTCATGACACAGCTTGAAGCAGCAACAAGACAGAAGTGTGCAAGAATTTTTATTGAAACATATCCAATATTCTTACCATACACCTCGCTCTAAGTCATACACCCAGATTTCATGACTGGGGAGAAAGACGTTTGCACCAGCAACTGACTATAGAGAATACAACATGTTTGTTATTATGAAATCAACATGTGCAGCTGCAGTGCATCTTGAGACTGATCACTGACTGACCATGATGCAAAAAACACATTTCACATACACACTTAGTTGCCAGTTTATTTGATGCACCTATTTAAAACATATTAAACCAGCTGTGGTTTAATTGGATTGCGAAGCGTCAAGAAGTGTTCCTAATATTTTGTCCAGCAAGTCGAAATCAGTGAGGGTATGTTAATAAGAAAAAAACTGAACATGGTGACCTTCATGAAGGCAGCATTCATTGCAAGGCTGTTGTGCTGGACTTAAATTTAGCTTTGTGCACTTGATAAAATGGCAACTAAGTATACATCAATATATGTTACAGACAGACAGGCGTACTTGAAAACACAAAAACATGCCAAAAAAACCCAAAATCTGTTGCTGACATTCATTCCAGATAAGTTTTGGACTAGGACATACATTGCTCTTATGCATATTGGTTATCTACTACTACACTACTTCTGTTATAATAGTTTTAGTACAATAATTATAATAACAATAATAATAGTGAACATCTGTTACGACCCCTAGCTTGTGGTGGAAAAAGGGAAGCAACATAAACCAGTTGTAATTGATTAGAGCAAAGTTATTTATTTTAAAGGTAAGGAAAATGATATGTACAAACAGAAACCTGAGGCAACTCTAAAGGAAATGGGCCTACGAGTGCTGATAAATCAAAAAACAATCAAAAACAATCAAAATCAAAAGAGGACTGGAACTACACTAATTAACCAAACAATCCAAAAACAAAACCCTCTCTGCTTAACTAAAGTTTAACATAAACAGCAGATCAGCACTCCTTCTCCCTAATGTGCACTAAACAAAATCTCCACTACCTCTGTGTCACTATTAACAATCAGTGGTTGAAGCTGGCCCTGGCCCATTTCCTTTAGAGTTGCCTCAGGTTTCTGTTTGTACATATCATTTTCCTTACATTTAAAATAAATAACTTTGCTCTAACCAACTACAACTGGTTTATGTTGCTTCCCTTTTTCCACTGATTTAGAAATTGCAGTAAAGAATAATGTGCATAAAACATCATTGGCGAAGTGAAAAATATAAGCTTACTTCAACTGCAGTTTCATATGAATTACAAATAACTTCATGTGAAATG